>JBAMBS010001122.1:0-11749 GCA_037044455.1 Zygothrica quintamaculata | reverse complement strand
CAATCATATTTACAAACATTTCTGTGTATTAGTAGTTGGTGGAATTTATAAGGTATTAACTCTCAACAAAAACTGCTCTCACCTTACACTTACATACCACCTTACACTAACATACAGTGGAGAGCACTCTCTCCCTCTCTCTTCTTTACTTTTTGCACTTAGCTTGCTCGCGATATTTTGCACGCTATTAACCCTTTATAGCACATTTGATGCAGATCTGCATCATACCATTTTTCTTGAAAAAAAAAATATAGTAAAAATTATATTAAACAAATAAAATAAGAGTAGCTGTATTTTTTTATTTTAAATTTTACACCAAACAATAAATAAGTTTTGAAAATTAAAGGGTTAATTTATTGTACTACTATAAGTGGGTACGCTTGTATATATGTAACTATGTAGCAGCATTAGCTGGCAAATCAGTTTCAATGCAAAAGGCTGCATAAGTTTAACCCATATGTTTTTAAATTTAACCTATTTGTAATCTGTTGCTAATGTTAAATAACTAATCAGTTTTGTATAAATGTGCTCACAATGCAACACAATTAAGTGATATAATATACATATATATTTATAAACTATTGATATAATATAAATACAAATACATATTTATATATATATATTTCCACAAAATATATGAATTGAACGCCCACAAATGTTATGCCTAGTTGGAAAATTGGAATGGAGAATTGGTTGATTGTATTGTGCATCTAATTGGAAATTTAGCCAACATACCCTCTTGTTGCCCTTCCAGTCCTTTAGGCGTTTTGCCCCAAAATTGTATGAGCAAAATTGTTTACTATTTAATTTTATTTGGTCAATTTCCGACAAACAACATGTTTACTTGTTGGAGTTTATGCAACAACAACAATAGCAACAACAACAATAACAGTTACAACAACAAGGATAACACAAGCTGTTGATGACAAAATGAAAGGTCCACCAAAACAGTACAAACATGAGAAATAATAGCAACAACAACAGCAGCAGCAGCAGCAACAACAATACAACAACAACAAAGGATTATAGGTATTAAAAGTTATAAAACAACAAGATTATGGGTTTAGCAATACAAACACAAATACAAATGTACATATGTATTTGTATATATAAATGTGTTGTGTGCAGTTCCTTTTGGCCTAAACTTATTATGAAATTGACCAAGAACAAGGACAATGAGAAAATTGCCAAATGTACAACTGAAAACGGCTATAAAATACTCTAAAAAAATTCAAAAAAAAAGCTTGAAATATCATTATAAGGAATTGTTATAATATAGTAACTGTAAACAAGCAGTTCAGATAGACCATGCAAGTTTACGTGCAACTTGTTGTGCAAGAAAACTTGTTAGTATATAATTGAAAGCAAAATCCAGTAAAATAATTATTTCGACTCAAGTTTATGTACAATAACCTTAAACTTAAAATATTATCTGACCAATTAAAGGGTATATCAAGTGTACAATAACAAAAATAAAAAGAAAAACTTTATCCCAAAAATTTTAGCAGCTTGCAGTTTGCTTCTGAGTGGGTTTTCTTGCCTAATTGGAACTGGCACCATGGCAGTTTAGACAAAGAAACAAACATTGAGTGAGAAGGGGAGAATAAAAGGGATTTCGGGCAGAAGTAGGTTTGGGGGTAATATAATTTCCAGCTCGCATGCGTGTTAATTATTTTGGATCCACCGGAAAAGGCAAAATTAGCAGAATTAGGCACATTAAATTTATTATATCAGAAGTGTGTCTCGCTTTCAGGGCTCTCGGTTCCTGGGTTAAGTGTCAATTTGGGCTGACTTTGAGCTTTGTCCTAGTCAGGATGTGGTTAGAGGTACTAGAGGAAGTTACCTAAATTGTTATCCTTGTTGTATTCATAAATTAATCCATATTTATTTGGCAGTTGTTTCAGTTAACAAATGGTTTTCACAGCTTAGGTTTGATTTCCTTATAATTTTTGCTCAAAAATAATTAAAATATAATATACACTTGGTTATTGCTAGATTCTGAGCTCTTTAAAGAAATTTACTTAACCGATTTCAGCTGAGTAGCAGGGCATGTTATTGTATCGGTTAGTAACAGCTTTAAGCCTTAAGAAATGATATCAAGTTATTCCTTAAATATGTAGGAACTTATAGTAGAATCAAGATTTATGTAGCTTGTTACTTAATTTTATTAAAGCTGAATCAATTTAAAAACTTTTTTTTAAAATGTTAGAGAAAACCGTTTTTAAAACGGTTATGAACCGGTAATGAAAAAATTCTCTTGAGACCTAACCACAGCATGACAAATGATAACAAGTCGCTCTTGCTCGAAAATGATACTTAACCATTTGAAAGACACTTGAAAACCAATTGAAAGACTTGAGGGGTTGTCCAACTGGAGAATGGTGTCACTTAGACACTTAAGGTACACTTGGGTCAAGTGACGGGTCAAGTAAAGGGCGAAGGATGATTGGAGTGCACTTTGACATTTAACATTCCATTCGCATTTAATTTTTGTACTTGCTGGCACTTAATCATGAAGCCAAAAGCAAAACAAACTTAACCAAGTTAGTAACATTTCGCCAAAGGCTTCGCTTACTTCTCTCCGTGTACTCCATACACTTTTTACTTAAGGAAATGCCTTTACAAACCGTGGTCCTAACGGTTGTAGTCGTCATCTTAGTCGTCTACGTCGACATTTCAATGCCTTTTTAATCTAGAACAAAAGCAAACTTAATTTGCCACAACATCTTAGATGGGCATAAGAAAAGCAACTAGTCCTTAGTCCTCAGTCTTGTTCGTCTGTTCTCACTCTATTTTCATTTTATGCTCTCCATTTTCAGTACGCTATCCTTTCGTCTTCGTCTCGAACTCCCACTATAACTTCAACAACGTCACTTGGCACATAATTTAATTACAACAACACTTTGGATCGTCCAATACAGATGATGGCGGGGAGCAGAGGTGTGAAGGAGCTACGGGTTTTGGCTACACAAATTGCTACTTTGATGTTAAGCGCGGTAGTGGAGCGCCGGGTATTCGCTCTGCACTACCCATCTACTACTTGTGTGTCCTTTTCCCTGTTCCGCGTGCACCACTTGTCGGCACTCGCTTCGAGTGTTGAATGAGCAATAACTTTCGAGTGCAACGCGTCCTGAATTGTAATTAGTTCTAGGGACTTGCTCTAACCCTCAATTGGTAACACCAACTTCCAACCATCCTTTTTAGGGATACAAGAAGTATAAACCATTCTATGGTATTCCTTACATTCTCCTAAAGGGAAAATTCCCCTATCCTTAACCATAGCCTTAGAGCAGGCGTTTGCTTCACTTGATTTGTAGAGTGCGCATTGTAATTGTTATTACGTGTAAAATGCAGAATATATCTTCCTCTTTCTCTCACTCTTTCTCTCTCTCTTTCTGCCTCTCTATCTCTGCTCTCACTTAGCTCTCACACCATCTTTGCGTTATCGACGCTAATTGCTTAACGTTTGGCGCGTGCCTTGATAATTCCAGTAAATGAGTTAAGTTTGGACACAGTTGTTTCTGCATGCTTGAAAAGGCACCAAGCACATCAATAACTCAATTTAGCACATCAATTTAATACTAATATTTTGTAAAAGAAAACCCCAAATAATTGAGCTAAATAAGGATCTTGACTTTAATTGAAAGCTAGCAAAAAAAAAATAATCTTTTCTGAGCGACTTCCTTGTTACTTCCTAAGATCTCTTTGTGATCCCTTAAGCAACAAGTTGACTTTATAACCCTTTTTAAGTCGCTTTCACAAGTTCCTCTTATAATATAAAAGTGCAACATCTGCCTAGGAAATTGTCTTGTTACATCCTTGAAACAACCTAAGAAGTTTTTATAGTTACAATCCTAAGCTAGAAGAAGCTCTGTCTGCAAAGAGTTTGTTTTAGATTCTTAGTAATCTTTTGATTGACTTTATACACGGTTTTATTACCTTACACCTGCCTATTATTAACTGTTTACATTTACCTAGGAGCACAGAAAGATTCCTTTCAAAAAACACCTTTCTACGAAGGAAACCCGTGCTGAATATTAATGCTATTTTGGTATTATCCCAAAACATGACTACGATTCGAGGTGCTGTAAATGAAATTAAGCAAATGAAATTAAAAATAACAAAATTAAAAAAAAAATACAAAAATAAAGAATGAAAAAATGAAAAACAAATAGAAGATGAAATATTTGAAATGAAGTCGAAGTCGAAGTCAATTCAAATTCAATTTAAAATTCGTGGCACAACTTCCATTAAAGTCGCTCCCATAATTTTAATTTCAAGTTTTGGGTAAATTGCGAGCCTTTTTAGCCCCTTTGCCTTTTTGGGAAGGAAAAGGGAAGCTAATTTATTTGTACAAATTCGAAAAGTATAGAAATAATCATCTGACATCCCACAAAGTATATATATTCTTGAACAGGAAGACTAGCTGAGTCGATCTAGCCATGTCCGTTCGCTCGTCTGTATGAACGCGTTTTTCTCAGAGATTAAAAAAGCTAAAGCAATCAAATTTGAAATCTAGATTCATGCGCAAAGGGGCTCTTGCAGTCGGGTACACCGGACTTCAGCTCTGTTAGTTGTTTGTTACTGGCAGCTGGTACCACACACAACGACGATAACGCCGCCGCCGCGTCTCCTAGCATAAACGTTGCATAGGGTACAGGACGAAACGGTAGTACAGGATGAACCCATAAAGAAAACAGCAGCAACTGTGCCAATCAAATTGAAATTTAATTTACACAACAATGTGGCAAAGGTGCTTTAGGGATATGAACCCTAAAGTGACCCTTTAAACAAGAGAAAATTATTATCCTCATCATATACACATACACAGCCAGCATACACTTCTTTACCTTTGATTTAGGACTCTTCTTATTGTCCATAAAATTGTGATTTACTCCCGTTGAGATTTCAATTACTGACGCTTTATTGCCAATAAATTTTCATATAAATTAGCCAAACGAAAACTTTAACTTCGACCCAACCAAAAAAAGATAATAAAAATAAAAAAAAATTCAAAAAGGACGAAAAAGGACTGGTACAGGCTTCAGCACGTATTAAAAGTTAAAAAGCATCACAATAACAATTGTGACTATTACAAAGGGTTCGCGGGCAAAACCTTATCCTGTAGCTTAACATAGAGTTAGACACTAATTGACAATGGTCCTGGAATCATATTTAATTATGTCGTTGCATTTAGCTGCTAAATCTTAATGCACCACGTGTCCTCTAAACAAACAACAACAACAATTTAAATGTTTCTTTTTGCACCACGAGTTATCGATATTGATTCAATGCAATGCAGAAACCTTTGGCAGCTTCTGCCAAAGTAAAAAAACGTTGACAGGATAGAAGCTTAGCTGTTTCCTGGAAGATTATATACAAATAAACTTGCAGGCTTATGCACAAGTTTACAAGCAAGTTTAAGTCTAAGGTTGCATGCAAACTTGCTTCAAGTTAATTCCAATTTTGCACATTAACTTTTGCATGCAAGTTTGGCTGCAAGCCGAGCTAAACGTCTACATTTATCTTTTAATAGAAAGCTTATGAGCTACTTTACGTGCTAGTTTTGGTGTAAGTTGACACAAAGCTCCAGTATAAGAAAGTAAAAGTTGTTTTTTTTTTAAAGAAAATTTAAGTTCATGAGGGGAGAAGATAGGGTGGATTAGCGAAAACGCAGCCAATTACAACAAAACATAACTTTGTAATTTTCAATTCGCAATTCTAAATTTATAGTTCTCAATTTTATTTTTTTTTTACTTCTTATTTAAATTATATACAAATTTCGATTGCATACCGACACGAACAAGCAAATGTTATATAAAATGTTGTAAAGACTGATAAGTCTTTGTAGATTAGTTCCGAACGTACCCCGATGGCCCAACGATGGAGCTCAGAACTTTCAATTATGTCCTTTGCATCATATCAATGATACTGGGGGGGACTGTTGTTGGCGGTTTCGCACAACTGAGAACCGTACGTCCAGATTGATTTTAGCACAAAGTTATATAGCAATATCTTGTAGTCCAGTTCAGGCTAAAAGTATGAAACAGATACAAATAATTATCTAATTCTTTACGATAATGTAGGCTGTTGATCATCCTGATCAAGAATATATATATATATATACATTACACTCAAATGGTAACTTCTACTTTTCATATATTTTTTCCTATTTCGTTTAAAAAGGCTTAAAAAGGATTAAAAAATGGAATTTAATTAATTATAATCTGCAACTGAAACTCGAACTCGCGACCAAAAACATAAGAATAGTTGATGCTATGCCCTACACCACAGAGACATGATGCAAGTCTACAGCATAATAGACTTAAAGATTCTCGATCAAATTTGAAATTCTCAAATTTATATTGCATATCGACAAGAGAAAGCAATTTCCTACTATAATTCTCAATTAGTTATAGCAAATATAAGTAGTTATTTCACATAAATTTCCAATGAAATCTCAAGGTTACTTTGGTATACCTTTGTTTATGTGTATATATTTATATATACACATAATCGTAATTTTTTATAATCTTGGCTAACAGCCTTGATTATATTTATTTTCATCTTACCATTTTTTCGTTGGTTTCATTATATTGAGTCCCATCAAGGGTTAACTAATCTTTTGAAGTTCTCATGGCGGAGATGCAGATATGAAAGTTGTTTAAAAAACAATTTCATTGATTAATTTGCATACTTATTAGTTGTACTTAATTATTGCCACTTATGGGTGATTAAGTACAAATAAAATAAATAAATACAAGAAATTTTAAAATGAATTTTGTTGCCTGGTGAGTTCGCCAAAGACGCTATCAGTGAGGGAACCAAGGCTGGCACCAAGTACACGAGCTCCAAGTAAATTCTAGCAGAATCACCAGCAGCAAAGCATATTTAATAGCAATAGGCCCTTTTCAGGGCCACAAATCAGTTCTTAAAAGAATTTAAAATATTTATCAATTAATTGTAATATAATAAATATTCAAATTAATGAACACATCGATGTTAAAGGAGGACGGACAATCGATAAACACGATACGAAGTTAACAATAAGCATTCTTCTCCCCAAACATCGTCGATACATCGATGTATCGTAAAACCTGTAATGATGGGTAGGTCCACTCTTGATTATTGAATGCAATTTTTAATATATATATATATATACATATATATCTTATTAAATGAAATTCTATTGACTATATATAATATAACCTTTTTCTTTGTGAATTTCTTATACTGCTCTTAATATTAGCTACCAACAATACAAGAAACAGACAAGTAAGTAGTCTGTATTCGAGTGTACCCGACTACGAGAACCCTTTGCCTACATACACAGCCATACACACACATACTCACACATACACACAGATCTGCACGTACTTTAAGCCTTTTAGCACCCGCGCTCTATTACGCGATACTTAATGTTCTGTAAATTCCGTGTTTATTGTTCAATCTTAAAGAAATTCACAACGTAGGTGAATAATGCTTAAAATAATATATGTGCCAAAAAAAATTTGAATTGTTGAAAATTGTGCATTATAATCGATTTTTTCAAATTGCGGGGGTCAGGGAAGGAAATTCGAAAATCTAAAACAAACTTGTAAAGAGTAGAAACATTAAGAATCTAGATTCCAAAGTTGGTTGCTCTAGCTGTTATTTTGCGCGCACCACATAACCCCCCCGGGCCCAATAATGCCACTTTTGATGATGTATAACTTCCCAGTTTATTGATCAATCTTACTCAGGTTTACAACATACATCAAGAATGGGCTTATTATGATGTGTGCCAAAAATAAATTCAATCAGTTGAAAATTGTGCATAATAATCGTTTTTTTCGAATTGCGAGGTTCAGAGGAGGAAATTCAAAAATCTAAAACAAATTTGTATACCCTACGAAAATCACAAAGCTAAGTTTACAATTTTGTTTGCTCTAGCTCTTATAGTCTCTGAGAAACAGGTGTTCATAGAGACGGACGGACAGACGGACATGGCTAGATCAACTCGTCTTGTCGTCCTGATCAAGAATATATATACTTTATGGGGTCTCCGATGATTATTTCTATGTGTTACATACTTTTGGATTTTGCACATTTCCAATAGCTCCGCTTTGCTTCTTTCTTACAAAAAGGCAAAGGGGCTAAAAATTAAATATAATCTGCAACTAAAACTTGGACTCGACACCAAAGACATAAGAAGAGTTGATGCTATGCCTTGCACTACAGAGGCAATAAAAACTTAAAGACTCCGCTTGCTGGGATATCAATAAAATTTGTAAGTTTCTAATTTCTATTGCATATCGACAGGAGAAAGCAATTTTTCTTATAATTCTCAATTAGTTATAGCAAAAGTATATAGTTATTTCACCTAAATTTCCCTGAAAACTTAAGGTTACTTTGGTATACCTTTGTTTATGTATATATATATTTATATATATACATAATCGTAACTTTTTAAAATCTTGGCTAGCTGCCTTGATTATTTTTTTTTTTTATATCCCATAAAGGGTTAATTAATCTGTTTAAGTTCCCATTGCATAAATAAAGATATCAAAGTTGTTTATAAAACAATTTCATTGATTAATTTGCATACTTTTTGGTAGTGCTTAATGGTAATTCAGTACAAATAATAAATCAATAAGAGAATACATTTTAACAATGTATTGTAAAGTTGCATATCTCATTCTAATGGATGTGCATATATATGCCAGCCTTACTCTTAAAATAAGATGACATTATCCTGGACTCCATCAGCAGCAAGCATCTTCATCGGTCCAAGAACGTTTGTAGCTTTTGACCTTATATCTTGCATAGAGTGTAGAGGATTCCACCTATACATTGACATAAATTATTAATTCAATTTGTAATATTACATTACAATTGATTACGCAATGCTATAAATAATAAAAGTAAAAAAGACAAAATACAAAATTTTTGATCAAACTGCAAAAAATATGCCTTGCACCACAGAGGCAGCTTGCCAATTAAATATAGTTATTTCACACAAATTTCCACTGAAATCTCAAGGTTACTTTGGTTTACCTTAAGGTTTATGGTTTTGTGATATATTACTTTGTTCAAACAAACCTCTTTTGAGGATTTGATTCTTACTTAACTATTTAGCTCTTACTTTTGTATATCTTTCCGATTTTTAAATGGATCTTAATGCATTCGATATGGTCAGATAGACTCAGGATACACTCCAACAGGGATGAAGCAGTCTTCCATAAATGCGGCAAGTAAGGGGCTTTTAGAAGACATAATTAAATTTGAGACGCCGGCGACTTTACTTCGCTATATATATGCATATATTGGTAACGATATTACAGTTCTTTGGGAACCGATTTATATATACAAAACACAACAGAAACAAGTAATAGCTCCCTTATTACCACGAAAAATAAAATAAATCCAATCGTAGATTATGAAGTTATATTATAAAATATATATAACAACAGTATTAATAATTTATATATATATATATATATAAGCTTTACTTTATACTTTTGTGTATATGTGTGATTAGTATCCATTTGTTCAGTTACCGGCCTAAAGATATTGTGAGTCTTCATAATTATCACGGAATTCCAAAAACTTATCCAATGATGTTTCATACTCATCTCGCTCGAGCCCCGAATGAGAGTAACTCTGCAATCTGGCCAGCTGAACGCGATGGGTCTGGGCATGTATCGCATCGAGATGTGCACCCAACTTGCTGGAGTTTTGTACTGCAGCCAATGCTGGAGCATTGGCTACGCGCGTGTCCTGCAGGCGGTTAGCATCATTGGTTAGCTTAAAACCATCGATAGAAATAGAACTATCAAACATTTCATAGGGAAATGGTAAATGTGTTTTAAGAGGCAACGGCGTGGAGGCCACATGTGTAAGACTACCATGATGGATACACTGATAGTATAATTGAAACATTTGAGAGACACTATTACAATTATAGGCAGCCATACGCAGTTGTGGACCAGCGTTCTCCATGGGGCGTTTTAAACGTGATTTAGGTAACCCACGCATCAATACTGATTGCACCACATGTGCGGTACCTGGATCACAGCCGGGCGTTAGTTGTGTCAACAGTTCACAATCACTATTTTGATCTAAATAATCAATAAGATCCTGCTCTTGATTTATGCCTAATGGCAAAGCCAGAGCGCCTGAGGTCATCTTGCGAGAATTGGGTGTTACCCGATCACAAAAAAGTGAGATTGTGTCTGGCGTCTGCCGTAAACGGTAGCATAGTGTAATAGTATCCAAATATGCAGCTAGCACAGCAGAACTCTGGTACAGATTTGCCGATTGCAATTGAAGTCCTGGAAAATGACGTGACTGTAACGTATTATTTCGCCAGATGCTCTCCAACGTAGACAGTGGCGTAAACATGGTAGCTTGTTCACTCATATGATAGTAGCTGAGAATGGTGTTCACTACACGAATGCTGTGGGCAGTGCGGGTATCTGTAGAAGGTATATACCATTGTAGGCGAATAATTGTGTACATTTTAAAATTTAAAGATAAACAGTTACTCACCTGCTTGAGCATAGGAGATATTGTGCGGATAATGCAGTGGCATAACAAAGCTAGCACGATTGTATTCATCGTTTAAATGCTCCAGACATTTGGAAGCCAAACCACTGAAACCATCATCAATATCAAAAAGCATCTGAAAGCCTTGCAAACCGTCGCATTCCTCTGCATACAGGCGTATGCGATCGCAGAAGTCTTCATTAAAAGATGATTTTTGCCAAACCTCTGCACCAGCAGCATGTGTGCCTAGCACTTGATGATCAGTCTGTCGGGTAAAACCCCTAAGTACATTAAGGGATCGTGGATGATATCTTGCATATAGATAATCCGCCCAGCTGTTGCAGTTCTCAGCCAAACCATAATCCTTGTCATGTGCATCCACAGTGCCCGTTAGCAAATCTTTTTGATACTCTGATAGTTTCGCTCCTGGTTGCTTTCGCACGTCCACCTCACCGCTTGTGGATAACTTATTCTGCTCAGCTAATTGCTTGGCTTTTGTGATATCATCTTCTGGTTGATCATCACCGATTTGCAAATAGTTACCATAAAGTTCACCAACAACTGGCAAATGCGCTAATGTTCCATCGAGATCCACTGATAGCAATCGTGGCGTATACGTTGTTTGATTTTGATCATTTAATCCTTCTCTATACAGTATATCATTACATGGTAGATGCACTTCCTCTACATCACTATTCTCCTTCTCATAAACAAATGTTGCCTCCTTAATGAAAAAATATGTTAAAGTGAAACAATCGTTGTCTACAAGTATAGGTCACTCACTTGCTGATTCCAGAAATGTGCGCCCACAAAATTTGCATATGTACCAAACTGCAAGGTGACAATCTCACGTGTATACTCCATATTCTAACACAATGAAATTGCCTTCGCCTATCTATTAATTAAGACAAAAAAATAAATTAAAATCGCGCGCAGCATGCAAAAAGTCGCACACAGTTTATTGCTGCCTTTAACATATATATCGATATATTGCATAGGTTTTTAAAAATATATCGATGCGCATTTGATGTACGTTTGCCACACACAGTGCAATGCTGTTTAAATACACGTATCGGTATATTGCATAGGGCTTTAGCTAAATCGATGCGAGTTTTATGTAGAGCTGCGTGTATCACTTACAGCTGATTTTTATTTATGTTTTGTAAGCACGTGCGCCGCAAGTATAAATATTATAATGCAATCAAGATGGTTCTAAAATTCA
>JBAMBS010001121.1:0-119901 GCA_037044455.1 Zygothrica quintamaculata | reverse complement strand
CATTTCTGCATCAATAAATACGCAAATTGAATTTATAGGCGGGAAACCTTGTTGTCGAGTGTGGAGTGCTTTGCTTTAAAAGTGCCACTAAATCAAAATCATGCCGCCAGCGTTCTACATACTCATACTCACACCAACACAAACACACACTACACATACAATCACATACATATACACTTATAGTCAATACATGTGAACTGTAGCAGAGCTAAGGAAATGCATGCAATAACAAGGGGTTAAGCCCGTGTGTGTTTTGCATACGTTTCCACATTTCCGTTGCTCTGCTTTAGCCTATATGTGTGTGTATGTGTGTGTGTGTGTGTGTGTGTGTTCTCTTTTTTATGCTATTTGCGTATCCTTCCGTTTGCTATGCAACTCTTTTATTTTTTGCATATGTCCTGGCGTCGCACATCGTTGAACTTTACAAAAGAAACGTGTGTCTAACCCACGTTTCTCTTAAGGATATGCGCTGTTCATATGTGGAAATATTTTGACAGTTTCGCGGTTCGTTAGCGGTGCTCATAACTGTAAAGAGCAAAGGCAATCGCATAAGTGAGTCTGTGAGAGCGAATGCATTGAGTTCTAGCTACAACAATAAATCTATTATACAATTGTCATATTTAAATGTAGTTTAACTAAAAACGGTTATACTTAACTTAACTAGTTAAAAGCTATTTCGTTGCCTACAATATAAAGTACAGTAGAGCATCCACTTGACACGCTACACACACACACACACACACATACAAGCACACCATAGGCTGGCACTCCAAAAAAAAATATTGTATGCTGCCACACACTCATTGTTGACCACATGCTCAAATTTATCTAACAAAAGGCCAGTCTGCCTCTGAGCACGCCCCCCCTCCCCCCTTCTTTAGCCTCTTTACCCCTTTTCTTTTTAGCACTCTCTCCATCTCACTGTGGCCACTTTTATGTCGTCCCGTTTTGGCTACAACTGTTTGGCTGTTAGTGGTCAAAAATGTTATGGGTCCATTGTTTAGGCTTGAATTGTACTGACCCTTTTATATATAGAAGGCAACCCTTTTCTAATATATATAAATATATATATATATATATATATCTGTATAATATATATGATTTTTGCATTACTTTGGCATAATGTGCACATTAATGACACACTTGAAATTATGTTGTTAATCGAACGGGGTTGCTGCTACTTATGGATCATTGCTTCGATTTTGATATTTGGCCATTTGTTTTGGGCAACAAAATTTATTACCTATTTCGTTTTTGGTTATTTTTTATGTTATTTTTGCGTTGCATTTTTATGTTATTTTTTTTTTTTGTTGTTTCTTTTTTTTATTTTATTTCTATTTCCTTTTGGTAACATTAATTTTTTGCCATTTCTCATTGACAGACAGTTGATATTTTTATGTGAAAAATACCCAAAAACAGAAAGAGTTTTATATGGGATACATTACTGAAATTAAATGATTATTTTATGGTACGGTACATGTTAGGGTACAAGTTACAGTTTGGTACATAAGTAAGCAATTCGTTGCAAGTGACAGATTTATGTGCCAAAGGGTAAAATATGCGTTTAAAGCTTGCGACTTTTAGTTGATACTAGATGGACCTAAAAATAATTTACCTAAATATATAATACATTAAATTTAAATTTATTATAAATTTATAAACTTAAATCTTGCCTTTGAAGTAATATTTAAGATTTAATTAAGAAAATATTTAAAAAATTATTTTACGCAATATTTCACATTGAATTAAGAGCAGGAATTCAATAGAAATGTTTTGTCATTTGCTCGAATAGACAAATCAAATCAATGTTTTAGATAATAGAGAGAGTGGGAGAGGCGAAGAGAAAGCAAAAGAGAAAAATATATAAGAAAAAAAGGTTTTATAACTTTATTTGTACTTGGATAAGTGAAATAAATCTCCTAGTGTCAGGCTGAGGCACACATATGTTACGGGTTCGTATTGGTATTAATGGAGGGAGGCAAGTTGACAGCCTAAGTATTTGGCATAAAAGGGAGTTGGACAACTTAAATGAAAGCACCAACTTAAACAACAACTGTACCTTACAATGCTATACAAGGGGATGGAGGGAGTAGCTGTTCGGCACAGCTAAAAAAAAGCAGCCGTAAAAAAGTTCGTAAGATTTACCAAATATTGCACAATGATGGATCATAAATAACTTATGTTTGCTCGGTCGAGCCCAGAATAAAAAAAAAAAACAAGAAAAACAAAAAAAAGCGAGAAAAAAACGGAGAAAAAAAATAACAAACGCCGAGTGACGTAACGCATAAGCTCAACACTCAAATAAACGTAGGAGAGAGTAAACAGCTACACCCCTCAATGACCTCTGGTCAGTGGGAACTATGAACTGCCAACAGTCAACTGCCAACTGGCAACTGGCAATGGGCAACTGGCGTACCGACTGCCCCGGCCATTAAGCACAAAAGGATGACCCTTGATGCCGTAAAAAAGAACTGACTGGACAATGGTCACTTGATGATGCGGGCGCGTCGTCGCCAATATACAATTCCCATACACATACATACACATATACCCGTATATATATATATATATAGTATTATATCCATTGGGAGATGCAGCTCCTCGTTTTATTCGCCTGCCCTTTTTACGGCACAATGTCCAAAATGAACGGAAGCGACTCGTAAAACTAGCGAATTGTGAATTATGTTGCTGACATATAGTCATGTCACAGTAGTCCTGTAGTCCTGCAGTCCTATAGTCAGTAGTCAGGAGTCAGGAGTCAGGAGTCGCCATAGAATGCTAGTCAATAGTTGACAATAAAACTGAATAGAGTAAAAAGAAATCGCTCGGCACATATCAAATAAAAAACTGAAGTAAAAATTTCTACTACAAATCATCAACATTAATGAACCCCAGCAAGATATCCTGTAAAAGATGTCCTGTAAGTATATATATATATAATAGTATACCCTAATTATATGATTTACTATACAACATAGGGTATAAAGGACATGGACATTGGTCAGAAATGAAACTGTTAAGATATGCTTTGAAATTGGCGACTATCGAATTGCTGCTATTCCTTCGTTGATACAATAAAAGGTGCATTAAACATGGCATTTCAAGTAGATGGCTTAAACAGTTGCTGCAAAACATTGTCGTAAATATATTTTATTGTAAATTGTGTATAATAAAACTTTTGTATATTGGCTTGAGGTGTGACATCTTTGGTAAGAAAATTCGGGTCAATTGCTGTCGCGTTGCTGTGCTCAGTTTATGGCTTAAAGTAAATGCCAAAATGGTAGATTGAGAAATGCTCAAAAAAGGAAGGAAAAAAAGTGCATTAACTGGCATTTAAATATTCATTATTGCTAATGTTTACATGGCATAAGAAAAACCACAAGAAAAATTAACCATTAAAGCAACTAACCGCAAAGTGCTCTCAAACACAACACAAAATGTTCGCAAGAAAAACCAAAAACCAAAACGAAAAATGGAAAAGGGAAAAAGAAAATGTAGTTTTAAAAGTTCAACTCAAAGGATATATAGCATATAGAGCAAAGGATAAGGCATTCAATATGCACACGCCATAATCACATTAAAACGTAAACGATATGCAAATGGATGCGCTGACAAGGAAGCCCAAAACCCAAAAGGCGTAGGAGGAAAGCTGCTGCCAGGACCTCAAGTCAAGTTCATCAAAAATGCGCACATGTAAAAAGGCAAACGAAAGAAACTGTTGGCTAAAAAACAAAAAAAAAAAAACATAAATAAGAAAAAAAAATAACTATGAAGCACGCTACACAGACTTGAAAAACTTTACACATCCTTCCATACAAGTCCTGTGGCAGGAAGTAACCACCTGCTTAACTGACTAACTGACTATCAAGTGTGCAAACATAATGCGCCATATGAGTTTCATTTCTTTACCAATTTTCTTGATATTATTTTCTTTTTTGTTTCTTTACACTTTACTTTTACATGTAATCACGTCCTTACTTACAACAACAATTAAGGATAGAGAGGCATCCGTTGGAGTCATGGCAAGTAGTCGCAATTTTAATTCAATAAAAGTCAAACGAGGCATTTCCTGTGCCCCAAAAACTTATGCCACTTGCTGCGGTCTGTTGCCTAAAGTCAATTAAAATTGCTAAACCTATAAGTTTCTCTTCTATCTTGTCTTCAACTTTAACACACAAAAAAAATAATGAATATAAAATAAATAAAGGATTACATGAAACTTCTTGCAACTTTAGTCCTTGTGTACATACATATGTGAATGCAGCCAGCGATCCATTGTTGGTCTAATGCAATTAATGGCCAAATGTGTCGAAAGTTTGGCCTTCAAATGGCCCAAAATTGTCAAAAAGGGTTCGAACTTCATTTGTAGTTCACAGTGAAGGTTGCTCAATGAATGCTGAAACTTTTGTTAAGCAAAAGGACTCGCCAATTAATAGCTAAGCAAAAGGCCTTAAATGGCTATAAGTTGCACTCAACTGAGGCATATTCTCTTTACTTTATATTATATTTGAAATAATTTATTTAATAATATTGAATATTTTTATAATTTTTTATATTTTCATTAAATTCATATGTAGCATGCTTTGCCTAAACTTTTCATACAACCCTCGCAGAATTTCATTTTACCAAATCAGAATCGAAGTAAACATTGCATTGCCATTTTCGTAGCAATTTCAATTAAATTATCAAAACAAGAGCCACCCAAAAAGAACAATAGCAATGCCAATGCCACAATGCTGAAGCTAACACCTAAGTGCAATATCGTATCCTTGCTAGTCCTGTATATAGAGTCCTGACTGTTTGCTGAGAATTTCTGTGCACGGTAATGCCAGAGCACCTAAGTCATTGCCATTGTGATTGTCATGATGTTGGAAGAATGAGCATAGCTTGGCAATGTTTTTCGACTTAAGACTTGGCAACTTCATTATGCTTGTGGCCAAAATGCTGCAACGCATCCTTTTTGGCCAGGAATACCAAAATGACTTTTCAATGCGGTCTCATGGCTAAAGTGAAGCAACAGCTCGACAGACAATTTCATATGCAAATGACTCAAATGAATTTAATCAACAATTGTTTGTCTCTCTATCTCTATCTTTATGCTCTACTCTCACTCCCAACAAGTCTCTATTCTGACTATATGCTTCTTTTTCTCTCTCTCACTCTCTCTCTCAATTTAACTGTATCCGTCTCTGTCTTTAACTGCTGTTGAGTACCTCTAACGGTGTTGCTGTTATTTCCGCACACTTTGTGTGCATTATTCTAATGAGATTTTGTCAGGCGGCAGTTTTTATGGGCAGCATTAAGCAGAGTAAAATTGGAAAGGGGGGGCGTACACCAGGATGGCAGGGGCTTGGCCCTAAGAAGGGGTTTATATGCCTTAACGTCTGCAATCGTTGCATTTATTTTGATAACAACTTTTCAAATTAAATGGCCAGACTCTGGATTGCCCTAACATTACGCATACGACATGTAACATGCTCCAATAACTAACGGTCATTTACTATATATATATACTAAATATATATATATATATATATTTATATGACTCTTGTGTTGTTGCATCTCTGACCGCAGTAAACGTAATTGTCTGTGGTACCGTGGTCAGCCAATAAAAGCAAACGGGTCTCAGGACCCTTCAAGTGGCCCAAGCAGTTAAGTTATCCTGGACATCAAAACAGTTTCGCTCATCTCTCAAACTCAAAGCTCCACCTCTCTCTTTTTATTTATTTCCCTCTTGTTCTAGCACTATTTCTTTTACTCTCAATTGTGTTATAAAATTTTAAATTTTCATCCTGTTGCTGGCGCATAAAAAAGTGCGTTTAGCAGTAAAAACAAAAGGCACTAATACGCTATGTTGCAGCAACAATGTTGCCAACGGCTTTCGGCTATCCTTACCTAAAAGCATACATAACAACAAAAAACATTGTGTTTGATTTGCATATGACAAACGGGTGTTACTGCAAAGCTTAACATCGCATCTACTGCATGAAGGGTGTTCATTTTGCTGCAAATGACCGGCAATTATGTTGTTGTTGGGGTGTTCTGTGTGTGTGTGTGTGTGTGTGTGATTGTGTTTGTCAGTTGCTTATAGCCATTCAGAGACTATCTCAGAGACCATGTCCATTGCGACGTGTCGTGTCCAGCTTGTTATGTGGCTGGCAGACATCTACATTGCATTCTTATTGACTCCAGTACCACTTTCGACTTGACTCAACCTGACCCCACCGCACGTAATTTCCATCCACTTTCACTCCTCCCATCAATATGCCCATTGTACATGTACCCCAACATTATTGTTGGTCTCGGTTTTTATACATGGCATTGGCTCTATGCGATGTGTTGTGCACTTGGGCATGCAAAATTAAATTAAAAAGCATTAAGAGAATGTTGCAAACGGGATACGTACAACAAGTAATAGGTGAGTCCTGGCTACTAACTAGATAAGGCAACGCTCTTCTTCTTCTTTATAGCTCTAACTCTACAAGCTATATTAAAACAGATAAGTTTTCCTACTTTACCTTATTATGTTAAGCTTACTTTAAAATGAGCATACAAAATATTTACATAGACATTCTTAAATTTTATTTATTTTTCATATATTTTTATTTATTTTTGAAATGTAATTTATTATATATACTTTATTTATTTTATTTATTTTTGACATTTTATTTATTTTATTAATTTTATTTATTTTATTTGTTTTATTAATTTTATTTATTTTATTTATTTTATTTATTTTATTTATTTTATTTATTTTATTTATTTTATTTATTTTATTTATTTTATTTATTTTATTTATTTTATTTATTTTATTTATTTTATTTATTTTATTTATTTTATTTATTTTATTTATTTTATTTATTTTATTTATTTTATTTATTTTATTTATTTTTGACATTTTATTTATTTTATTTATTTTTGAAATTTTATTTATTTTATTTATTTTATTTATTTTATTTATTTTTGAGATTTTATTTATTTTTGAAATTTTATTTATTTTATTTATTTTTGAAATTTTATTTATTTTATTTATTTTATTTATTTTATTTATTTTATTTATTTTATTTATTTTATTTATTTTATTTATTTTATTTATTTTATTTATTTTATTTATTTTATTTATTTTATTTATTTTATTTATTTTATTTATTTTATTTATTTTTAACATTTTATTTATTTTATTTATTTTATTTATTTTATTTATTTTATTTATTATATTTATTTTATTTATTTTATTTATTTTATTTATTTTATTTATTTTATTTATTTTATTTATTTTATTTATTTTATTTATTTTATTTATTTTATTTATTTTATTTATTTTATTTTATTTTATTTATTTTATTTATTTTATTTATTTTATTTATTTTATTTATTTTATTTATTTTATTTATTTTATTTATTTTTGACATTTTATTTATTTTATTTATTTTTAAAATTTTATTTATTTTATTTATTTTATTTATTTTTAAAATTTTATTTATTTTATTTATTTTATTTATTTTATTTATTTTTGACATTTTATTTATTTTATTTATTTTATTTATTTTATTTATTTTATTTATTTTATTTATTTTATTTATTTTATTTATTTTATTTATTTTATTTATTTTATTTATTTTATTTATTTTTGAAATTTTATTTATTTTATTTATTTTATTTATTTTATTTATTTTATTTATTTTATTTATTTTATTTATTTTATTTATTTTATTTATTTTATTTATTTTATTTATTTTTGACATTTTATTTATTTAATACAATTTATTTATTTCGTTTTTCCTATTTCTTTGAATTTCTTTTTAAGTTTTTCTATTTATATACTTTAATTCTGTTTATTTTCCTTAAAATCTTCTAAGGGTTTTTTTTCGTTTTTTATTTCTGTGGTCACAATTTGAAAATCAGTTTTAAATGAAATGACATCATCAACAAATAGAATAATTGGTTTTGTTGGCTTCGATGTCCGCTTGGGGCATTTGAGGAACTTGAGGAACTCCCAAAAGCTAAAGAGAAAAATAAATTTGAATAAAAAATCAGCCCTGTGGTTGATGCAGTGAAGCCTTAACAAAGCAGCAGATTACAACCAAAATCATGAATTACACACTTGAATCGCATTGGGGAAATGAAAATGTTGTAGATACGGTAGATATGGACGCCTGCAGTGTGGCAGGAGCGTGAAAGGAAATCCGCGCAAAAGGACACTAATATAAATAAAATTTCAATTACTCAACAATTAATTTTGTCTTGTAAGTAATCGGCGAAGCGTTAAAAGGCGCACAGACCACGGCTCTAGAACAGGATAGCTGCAGGGATATTTTTGTTTCTTGCATCCTTGAGAACTACTCGGGCGTATTTGAGCTAGATATTTAAAAGTTATCGCCAGCCAACGGAACTGCCAGCTGTGTCTTGGTCCAACTTTCTGTCTTACTTATTGTTTTTTTTTTCTCTTTTCCAGCTATTTTGTTATTTTGGACTGAGTTAAATCCTTGGACCTTTAATTGTAAAGACGACCATACGACACACAATTAGATGGCAACTTATTTGTTTTCTGATTATGAAGCGTTAAGCAAAACTGTCAACGTGCAACCGAGAAACGCAATTTATTGAGAAACTTTTAGAGCTGACAGGACTCGCACTCCATGAAAGACACCCGCCCATACACAGCCTCCCTCCTGGCTGCATCCCGTTAACCCAAAATTGAAACAAGCTTTAGTGTACTGGCAAAGCTAAAAGCTTATCTCTGTGCTTCGTCACTCAAGCAAAACGAGACAACGGCAAGAAGTTGATCTAAAGTCTGAGATAGTGTCTCCGGAGTGGCTCCTTTGTGGCTCATACCATTGACTGTCTGGTTGTCACGCACAAAGGACTACGTCTCAAATTAGCAGAAAAATCTGTTATCCTTTCGTTTGGCTTGGCTTTGGCTTTGGCTTGCGGCGTGTTAATGATTTTTCTCTGACTCTCTCTCTCTCTCTCTCTCTCTCCTTTTTCCCTCTGATAAACTTTTCACAACATCCCAATGAGAAAGTTGCCACTGCCATTCCCATTGCCATTGCAATTGCTATTGCCATTGGTATTGCCACAATCTACTATCTACTACCTCAACTCTCTGCCACATCCTTTGCTTATAGCCTTACAAATAAAGTGACAGAGCATATTTAAAATTAAACAATTTAATCCGCCGAGACGACGACCAAGTCCTTGCACGTGAATTGTTGACACTGTCGCCTGCTTGTTTTTCTTGCCTGCAAGGAATATGTGCTAATTAGCAAACAGTCAGCCTTCCAGGATGCCAGGCAGCTTTTTTGTTTGTATGTGTATGTGTGTGTGTTTATGTATATGTATTGCAAGGATTGTCTTACTCCTGCTGCAAATTCAACTCCATTACTATGTGCGTAAGTTTGTGTGTGTATATGTCTCAGTGTCTTGTTAAACAAATAAGTTTGTCCTGCGTTTGTCCTTTGGTTTCTGGCTGACGTGTCGCCTGCTTTGTCTTATCAGCCGCCTCGTTGTGCCAATTGTCATTTTCCAAGTGGTTGATTGGCACGTAATTTAGTTGAGCTCTTTAAGGAATCGACTAAAGGAAAGCACATCTATACAAAGTACATATGTATTTGGCTTTTACGTGTATAATTGCTATTTGTAAATTTATGTTAAAGACATTTCCCACATCAACACTTCCACCTCAAGACACCTAAACAGTTAAGATATCATCTGATGCATATATATATAAATATAAGCTGATATTCAGGTGATCAATATAATGTTATATCCTTAACTGACAATCAGTTTAAAACTGTTATCCTTAATTTAAGCTTAATTAGTAGTTGACCACACGAAACATACACTATAAGCAACGCCCTACGCAGAATACTCTACCATTGTACCCATAATATCATTAACTATTACTTTTATTTCTTGTATATTTCAACTTAATGGAAAAAACAATTCCCGGGCAGTAAACAACATCTTAAGGACCTTCTATTGAGTATCTATCTATTCAACTCCAGAAGTTAAATTACTTCGACTTTTGGACTTACCCTTCATATGTAAAAATTGCATCGTTGTGTATCCTTTTTTTAATAAGAAGTTGCTGAGCTAAATTGCATTGCTTATTAACCGTACAAAACAAGGCTTTTCAAGGATAGACTAGAATACTTAAAGATATCATAAAATACTTAAAAATCAAACTATTCATTTATATTATTAGCTTAGTTTCACGCAACAAATTCAGCCACTGAAGAAACTTCAAATTCATTAAAGTAAGTTAAACGATCAACTGGCTTAAATTGTTAATACAGTAAAATAACTTTAATGAAGTGCAATTAATAATTTTTAGTGCTTTTTAAAATAATTTTGCATATATATTTTTTTGATTTTTATGCAATTGCTGAAAGGATAACAAATAATTGCAACCAAATTGAAATCAAAGTTGACCGCGCATTGCATTGTATTAGATGTATTTCCATTTGATTTGTCAGACAGAAATATTAATTAAATTAGAATGTAATCATCGTTAATGGAAAATGGAAAATGGTAGATGGAAAACTGACAAATTTCATTTTATAATACATCCCATACTATAACAATATATAAATGCAAATACAACAACAAATATATTTTTCGAAAATAATCAGCCAAAAGCAATGACCACACCGCAACCATGTTGATTATAGGCACTCAACGGTAACAGCCCTACCTAAATCAACACACACACAGACACATAGATGAAAAAAAAAATGTGAAAAACCGAAAACCCTAAAACCCCATATGAAGTATTGTAGCCGCCATGACCAATATCAATGACCAAAATCGAACACACAAATAACCGCAATGTAACACATTTGCAAATATTCAAAAAGCCATAAACAAAATAAGAGAGAGTCCACCTGATATGGAGATATCTATTTTGGTGCTGGGGGGAGGGGGGGTAGAGTGCAGTTGCATGTTGCGGATGGTAGGCTGTTGCAATTGTTTGGCAAAAGTATTTAAACCTTCATTTGAAAATTACACATAAACATATTGCAAATGGGTGAACGGAAAGGCAACACTTGATATCCAGTCAATATAAATACACTGACAGAAAAATGTGTATATATAAGCTATATCAGCTAGTATATATACTATATATATATTTATAAATTATGCTTAGTTTTTCTTAATATTCTTTTCAAGAGTTGAAACTCTTTTTTATAGTAGTACTCCAAAAATCTGAGGCTAAAGTGGACCATTTAGAATTTGCTTCAGGCAATTCTTCTAACCATTTAGACATAATTTAAAATATATTTTTAGTTTAGATAATACTTTCAAAATTATGCTTAATTTATTTATTATATATCATTAAGTATATAAATATATTAAAAAATATAAAATCAACCTTTACTTAAGAGTTTGAAGAAGTAATTATTTTAGGCAACTTTCAACAAGCAAATTTCAGTAATTTCAGGCACAAACTTCGGCAACAGCCTAATACTGCGAGCTCTGTATCTCTAAAGAGTATGCAATATTCGATATGTATTTGTTGAATTTTCGAATTTTATATATATATATATATATATAAACGTTAAAGCTGTGTGCGTTACATTGGAAACATATTTGCCAATGCATTTGGAAACATCATTAAGTTGAAAATTGTTGTGCCATGCGAGTGCAACGGCCTATGAAGGACCACAAGGGGGTTACACTTATTTTTTGTTTTTTTTTTTTTGGATACTGTACATACAGATATGTGTGTGACTGTGTGTGTGTGCATGATGACGCAAAAAGCAATGAATTTTCATGAATGCAGTCAAGTCTATAAAAATTAATGCCATGGCAGTTGGTTGCAGTTGTTGACCAGGCTCAAATGAGTGCATTTTAAATATGAGTTAAAAAGTCTGGAAAATTTGTACAACAGAAAGGCTTCAACAATACCAAAAATGCATTAAATACATACATACATATATATATATATATGTATATATGTGTGAGTATATATATATATAATGCTTAAAGACTTATCAAATGGTCATTTTTGTTTGCATTTAATTAAAAATCAGACAAAAAGGAAAGGACACGTGTCAATGTGTCACCAAACGCAGGACTCCAATCGCCAATGGGCAGTGGGCAGTGGGCAGTGGGCGCGATAAATCACGCAAAAAACAAATGCCAAGTAATTTATCAATGTCAACACTGATACACACCAAAGGACCAAAGCATATCTAAGCTATACAAAAGCGAAATAAAAAAAAAAAATAATTTGCATTGAAAGGATTAAAACCTTAACCATTGCATAATTAAACGTGCAACTCAAACTCCATTAAGACAGCAAAAAAAATAAATAAAAATAGAAAAGGAAATGGAAACCCCTTTGCAATATTATCAATGTGGCAGGCAGATATTGTTTGTATATATGCTAAGACTTTTGCTTAATTTTCAATTGAATTGTTGTAGCAAGTACTAAAACACACACACACACACACATACATATATATATATATTATATTTGCTTATGTATTGCTTGTGTTTATATTGAGTTTTGGGGTAAAGTTCACTAAATTGCATTTCAGCACGCAATTAGTGGTTCATTTGCTGCGTGGCTGAGCCGCAAAACGTCGTAGGCAGCATATGTGGTATCCTTATAACCTTAGTGTTAGATCCTTGTATGAACATATATATATATATATATATATATATATATATGTATTGAGTTTAGTTTAGTTCAGTTGAATGTTGTTTACCCGGATTTTGCTTGTTATTTGCTTTGTGTGCAAACTTAATTTCATCTTATTACGGTGCAGAAATTTTGCAATTTCCGCAAATGCCTCATGAACTCCTAGAATTTGATCACAGACTGACCAAGAGGCATCGGAATTTCCTGTTTTCTACGTCTTCGACTACATCCTCGTCTACGTTTTCATCTTCGTCTCCGTCTAAGTCTTCGTATTCGTCTTCTATTTGGTCATTTGATTGTGTGTACGGAAATGGAAAATTCTTGTTACCCTCTTACACAGTACAAGCACAAGTGTTTACCTAGAGTCCTAGGACAGCGACATACACACACACACACATATACACATATATATATATACATTATTAGTTTATGTTGCGGTATCAAAATCAAAAGATTCTTAAAGAGCTGCTGCTGCTGCTGCTGCTATGCTTCTCTATGGAAAATATAATGAATTTTCATTTTTTATAATGAATTTTTATGTTCTTACACTCGTTATAGTACGACTAATAAATCTAGTATTGTTGTTGAAAAATTACCGTTACGTATACAGTACACTCCTCTATATATATATATATATATATATATAAATATATTTTTATTTATATATATATTTTACAATAAAAATTTTTGTGCATTTTTTTTTTTTTTGTTGATGTTGTTTTATGTTTTATGAGCACAAACAAAAAGCAGAGCAGCGCATAAAAAAATAATAGATAGTAGAAAGGAAAGAGAAATAGTGAGGGGAGGGGGGGGGGGGGGGAGAGAGAAAGATAGTGAGAAAATGGTAGCTAATTTAATTAAAAGAAAATGCAATCAAAAACGCCGTTGAGTTGTTTCGCTCTGCTTTGCTTTTGCTTCGGTTTGCTTTGCTTTGGTTTGCATTGTCCTGTGCTGCGTGCTGCCTTGCCATATTCTTCCTTGAGGCGGGACACTTTTTATGACCGCAAAACAATGACGAAATGCAACAGCAGGCTAAATGCAATACACACAGACAGAGACAAGGATATAAAGCAGGATATGCCATGCTGTTGTTTTTCACGTTGCGATGTGATGCGATGCGGTTTTTTGCACATTTATCATAATTTCACACGCAGCCCTCGACGAGCAGTCACAACAACAAGGACACTTTATTCTATTCCTTTTCCTTGTTTTTTTTTTTTTTTTTTGTTATATTTTTTTTAATACTTCTTCATTTTGGTTTTTGGGTTTGGTAGCGCATAAAAATATAAATTTAAGTGCAGTTCCTTATGGGGCGCGGCGAGGAGTAAAACGCGCACTGAAATTGCATTTCGCCTTTTTACGACCAATGACATTTATGACATTTTCTCTCAGTGTGGAAACGAAAAAAAATAGGAAAAGCGAACTGTAATGGCAACTGTAATAACCCATTAAAACTATTCGTAAACACACCTATAGCTATAGCTATAGCTATAGGTATGGCTATGTCCTGCTGAGAAGACAAGGACTTATGTAGATCCTAGTGTATGCCTGTCAACACTTTGATATGTGTGTGTGTGTGTGTGTGTGTGTGTGTGGAGTAACAACAATGTTTGAACTGGTTATTAATATTAATGTGGCAAACTATAGGATATAAAATATGCTGCTGTATGCTGTCATGAATTTGATTAAATATGACTTAAAGGCAGCAAGGATACAGCTTTATACTCCTTTATTGTTGGCCTAAACAGCGCATAAAACTGCGTAAACAAACAGCAAAAGAAAATCTTTTGCTATAAAAATCAAAATAATAAAATTACTTTTACTTTTATTTTATTTTTCTTTTCTTATTTTTTTTTTTTTTTATTATTTACTTTCTTGCCGCTTTCTTTCTTTATTGTACTGTAAGGGGTGGAAAGGAGTGGGGGGGTAATCTTAGGGTGGCGGAACCTTTGGTATTATCAGACACGTTTTCCGGTAATTGAAGTGTTTGTTGTTTGTTGATGTTACCCTCAAAAGCTGCTGCTGTTGTCTACTGCAGCTGTTTCAGCCTCAACCTCAAGCTCAGCCTTAGTCTGAGTTTTTCTTTTTTTGCCTCTCATAATTCTAGTTGTAACAAATCAACGCCCTCTTATAGCTAACATCCTGCAGCTTCCTTTTTCTACACACATATATATATATATAAACATTCTATTTTTTATGAGTGTGTGTAGTTTTAGTAGTTGTAATATTATTTCTTGTAGTATTTATTGTAGTTGTTGTAGTCGAAGTCCTTGCTGTTGCTTTATCAAAAGTAATTTCGCTTTTATTTCCTTTGCTCTATAGCCAGTGATTTCCGTGTTGCTTTATACTCTCTCTCTCTGTCTGTTTTGCTGTAATTTCTCATCTCATTTCTTCTTGTCAACAAGCAGAAGAAGAAGAAGCTATTTTCTGTGTTGTATTCGTTATTGCCCCACCATTTGATGCATGCAATATGCAGAAAGTTTCCTCTTTCAATAAAAAAAACAAAAAATTTATACATTGAATTGTATCTTTCAGAGATCGTAAAAGTATCTTTTATGTTTTATAACTGTTGCCAAGTGAAAACGTCATCACATTGTTGCCAATTTATGCACAAAACAAAAAAAAGAATTGCATATAGTGAAAATCAAAATACTTTTGATTTAAGCAACAATTTTCTATCAACTGTTGAAACTTTTCCCAAGAAAATGTCCTTAAGACAATGCCACACAATTAGCACCTATATAAACTGAAGAAGCCTGCATATATCCTTATAAAGTAATAGTCATAAACTATATATAAACATATATATATATATATATGTATGTATGTAATAATATTTGTATGTATTTGTTAGCTGGTTGTCATATATCGTTTTATTAGCTGACATATTTATGCATATGATTAACATTAAGTTTAATGCACCTTTTGTATTATTGTAGACAAAATTGAAATTTGCAAATGTTGTTTGCATTACGCCAGCAACAGCAACAGCAACAGCAACAGCAACATTAACATCAATGAACATCATCATCATGTTGCACATGAACGCGGCATAGAACGCGCGCCTCTGTGCCTCATTAATTTTTATATGCGCTACGTGTGTGTGTGTGTGTGTGTGTGTCTGTGTTAGTGTGTGTGTGTAACTTTGGTTGCAATAAAAACATATTTTATTAGTTGGCATACAACAGCGCAAAAAGGATGCATTGTACTATGTGCGTTGAGCTAAATCCTCTCTCTCTCTTTGCCTTGGTACTTTTGCTACTCCTGATCTCACCACCATTTTTGGGTAAAGGCTCCTGTTCCTGCTGCTGCTGCTGCTGCTGCTGCTGCTGCTGTTGTTGTTGCTGCTGCTGTTGATGATGACTTGCTGTCAGCATAAATTCATTATTTATGGCGCAATCAATGTGACCGAGCGTATGTCAAACACATCAAAAATCAACAGCTCATCATCATACAAAAATGCCAAAAAAAAAAAATGAATATGAAGTGAATAGGCAAAGGACTAGGAAAAAAGGAGCAAACCAATAGCCAAATGTCAAATGTGATTGGGCCTCCTTTTTGCATGATGTGTGCCGGAAGTTTGTTTATTTTATAGTTTTAGACGCCGCTGCGTTGCGTTGCGTATGCGGTGCGAAAATTTGCGATTTTGCGATATTGCGAATTTGCAAATCCTGGCAACGCGACGGGTTGTCCTTGCCAAACAGTTGCGGCTAATGTTTGACGTTTGTCCTGCCATCAATTCGGGCAAATTTGAATCTCTTTTATGTGACACCTTAATAATATGACGACTGTTCATTTACTTACTTCGAATGCTCTTAAGTCTATAGGGACTATTATATATGTTAGCAAGGATAACTTTAAGTTATACTTTATACATTTTGTAAGTTGATCCTTAAGTTGATTTGTATTGTTTGCATGATTTGTACAGTTGCAAGATTGACATATGACTTTAATGCCTTAAAGGACTAACATTATTATTATTATTATTATTGTTATTATTATCTGTGATATGATACGTTCTGACCAACAAAATAATTAAATGCTCAACTTGACTGCCTTAGCTCATTTAATGCTGCCAGCACACAGATGATGAATGGTAGAGTCCTTGCTATCATTGAGTTTCTCTCTACATCTATTTTATTTTATATATTTTTTTTTTGTTTTGTCCTGCTTCCACCCTGCAATTAATATGCTCTTAATCAAGCATGGGAGAATGGCAGGGGGGGGGGGGGGCAGGGGGGCAGAGGCGTACTTAAACAACCAACTTGGCTGACAGTCCTTATACAGCTTATACTGCTTGTAGTCCTTGCAATGCGGTTCAATGTGTTCCATCATCTTTTGAGAGTTGGTTTGCGTGATTTGCGCACCTCAAGACACAACTTCCCCTCAGATAAGTTCTTAATGCGTCATTTTTCCTTTTAGCTGTATATCAATATCCTGTCTTGTATATGCGGTCACGCATTGTATTCCTTAACTCAACATCAACATTTTGTATGGATCCTTCTTCTTCTTATTCATTCGCTTATTTGTTATTATTATTATTAAATATTCATGCGAATCTGTGCGTTGTCAGCTTCGTTTTACTTTTAATGACATTTCAATAATTAATGTATTTTTCTTTCACTTTTACTGTTTTTTTTTCTCTCCCTCTCTATCGCTCGCTTTGGCTTTTTTCCATTTCCGTTGCGTTTTTCCTCAACAATTTTGGCTGACATTGTCGCTGAAGTGTGTGCGTGTCCTTTCAATTCCTTATTCCTGGCCTAGACTTTTTGACTAGCCTGTCGCGTTGCCATAGATCATCAATCAAAAAGTACTTTTAAATGTTTCGTTTAGGATCTGCTTGTCGCGGCTTATAAATGATGCTTGTTATACGATTTCAGTTTTTTTTTTTTTTTTTTTTGGGTTTTTTTTGTGTGGGTTTTTAAGGGTTTTCTCGGTTTTCCGTTTTTTTTTTTCGTTTTGATTACTTTTGGGCGTTTTCAGAGCAGTTTTTTTTTATTTTATTTCATTTTGAAATGGCCAAAATGTTCATCAATTTTAATAAGTCAAAATAAGTCAAGAATGCTAATGTTTTTATTACGTGTAAGTAAACTCAAACTGAAGTATATCTTTCGAGATGCATCAGTTTATAAAAGACTAGATATATATAAATATATATATATATATATTAACTGAAGCCATATTGTAGCATTAACTATATTAAAAGCATTTTATTTCCTATAAACTCTGTTGAATCATCTTAAAAATGCTTCTAGTACTCAACGCCTTTGAATAACCCTTTCTTTATCATTGGCACACAACTGTTCTCAAATAATTTACACTAGAATTTGTTCTGCCTTCAGTTTTGCATACACATGCTGAAAGAAGTGCAGGCAATCAACTAATACATATGCATTTGGCATAGGCAACGCTTAATAGAGCGAGCAAGAAATAAATGAGAAGAGAACAAAACAATGGTGGCCAAGCTGTTCTTATATTACGATTGCTGCTGGGAACACTTCGTTTATCTCAGGCGTGAACCAAAGGTAGTTTTAATTTGCAATAGTTTTAGGAGTCTATTTAATTGACTGGCTAATCAGTTGGATCTTTTTAATTTTCCTATATAGTTTTGCTCTTGTTATATAGCAGAAAGTATATAAAATACAGAGCGCATTAATCTCGACAGATTTTAATAAATTTTTCCCTAATTTTCGACATATATAAATCATTTAGTTTAAGGTTTTTAAATGCTCGCCTCATGTTGCTTATTTTATGCTTATTTTATGAGTTAATTTCGTTGTCTTAAATAATATAATATAATATACTTCCTAAAATCTTACTTCACTCTATAGAGATAATGCTATAGATATAGTAATAAATATTATTGTATTGTACGTACAATCTAACTTAAAGCCCTGTTTAAATCTATCTTAATCTAATTTCTAATCACATTTTGTCTTAAATTAGATTATCAATATTTTCTTTTGCACAACTGTCATAATAGCGTACAATATAGTATAGAATAAAGTAAAAATGAAAAAGGAAAACATTTTTTCCAACTGACTAAATCAACACCCACACACACACACACACGCACATTCCCCCTTGCTACTATGAGCTGCCCCTTGGACCTAATAATTTGTGTAAAAACATTTCTACGCCGTTGAGCAGCTCAGCTAATGTCATTATGTGGCCATTAGTTGTTGACTGATTTGATTTAATTTAATTTTTTGCTCAACCAAAAGCCAAAAAAAAAGGGCAAATCACGTAAATATAAGTACAGATAAGTTAACATGCACTATAAAATACACTAAAAATAAAGAAAAATATGAAAAAGAGTATAGATAAATATACAGAATTATTAAAGAGATCTCACTGCAACTTTAGATCTTCAGTTAAAATTTGATATGAAATAGTAAAATTAGTTTTATTTTGACAATTTTACTTCTTACAGCTTTTTATTATTAATAATATATATTATATAATATAAACATGTAGAGATATAAAGATGTATACCAAATTTATTGAAGTAACTCAAACATTTATAGTAAATTATTTGGGAAAAAATTTCAAAATAATTTCAGTCACAATTTAAAGTGTTCTCATTTCGTTCATCCATCATTTATTTATTTATTTATTTATTTATATAAGAAAAATAAAATATAACATAGTATATAATAAATTAATATAGAGCATCTGTAATTCAACTTTAGCTATATACAAAAATTCTTACCATTTTTCTTTGTTCACTTCTGCTGCTCTTAAGGGACTTCTCTTTTTGTTGCTGCACGTTTTGGGTCTCCACATTTTTTTTTTTTAATTTTTTTTTTGTATTTTTTGCTTCATTTTGCATGAATGTCTGTACCAATCCCCAGTTAAGGCTAATCAAATAATTTGCTTGGGTTATAAAAAATGGTCAAAATGTCAGACAATTATATGAAGAATTGTCTGAGATTAGAATCTAAAGGATCTGACATTGTTGTTTCTTTGGAAATTTATATCAATAAACCGCTTGTATTTCTTGTTCTTGCTCTTATTGTTATTATTGCTGTTGTTGTTGTTGTTGTTGTTGTTGTTGTTGTTGCTTGATATTTGAGTTGAAAGTTAAGTTGGAAGTTAAGTTGGTGCCTGGCTATATTAGAAACGATTTTGCTAACTAATTAACAGCTAACAAAGTTTTTTGGCATTTTCTTTCTCTCTCACGCTCTCTCCGTCATTCTCTCACTCTGCCTTTGTTGTATTAACTGTTTTTGTGTCTGTCTGTGTAATTTTTACAGCTTTACTTGCAAATCGGTTAGCTTGGCAAAGTTTTTATTGCGTGTGGCCCAAACAAGTTTTCAAACAGAAAACATAATCATAAACTTGTCTCAATTATTTTTCATATGCCACGCCCCATACCCTTGAAAATATAACCAATCGCTGTGGTGCATTTAGCCAAACTTTTATCTGTTGAACGTTAATTAGTTTTGTTTGGTAAAGTGAAATTTTAGATTTTTTCCCAAGCTTCAAGCAAAAAAAAAAAACAAAAAAAGAAAAAAACACACAAAGTTTTTATTAACTTTTTTCCGTCAAAAAATGTTTGCCAATCAAAATGAATTGAACACTCAGGACTCCATCCAGACTAAAGACTCAGAATTCAGGATTCAGGAGCTAGGATCCAGTAGCCATGATGCAGGATGCAGGATGCAGTATCCAGTATAGAGTGCGTCTGATTGCAGCTGCATAAGTGCAAAAGTTTAATTAAACGTCGGTGGATAGTTGCTTTGGGGCACGTTTGGCAATGAGGCCCTGAAAATAAATGATGCTTATGATGAGCCCCCTTAGAATTTCCATCTCTGATTTTCCATAAGTTTTTCCAACTACTTTTTGCTAACAGTCACCGCTGTTGCAGCTACTGCTGCTGCTGTTGCTGGTTTCTACAATTTTGCATAAAAAAATTAACTTTAAAATGCAAATTGTTTTGTTAGCACCTAATTTTTTGACATTATCTACAATGCGGTGACAGGGGGAAGCGGAGAAGTGCAGACAAGTTTTCTGCTTAAAATGTTTTACCATTTTTGCATAATTGAATTCTCTTGTTTTGCTCATGGTAGGAGACTTCCTTAACTTGGCCAAGGCGCTAACATTCTACCCCTTAAGAGCTGACAGCAAATGAGAAAATTTCTTAAATAAACAAAGAAAATAACAAAAATTTTTAAATTACTTTCTATAAAGGAAAATCTATAAAAAATATATTTTTTGTTAACTAAAACAATGTGAATATTATTTAAATTATGTATTTATATAAATAATAATATAAATATATATATATTTATATAAATTAATATAAATATATATACATATATTAATTTGTACCAATTTTGCAATAAGTAAAACAATTTTACATTCATATGAAATAATTTTTCCATTATAAATTAAAATCAAATTTTACGTTTCACAAAAATTTTAAATAAAATTGTTTAATGCTACTTTTTGAAGCATTAAATACATGAAAATTTCTGCTGCTAATTTCTAACTTATTTTAAGCTATAAATTTTCTCAAATTGGGTAATTGCAATACCTTAGCTACTGACTTATAATTTTATTCATTTCAATATAAAATATTCAAATTATTTCAATAATAATTTCTATTATTTTTTTCTGACTGAACTGAAATTACTCATATACTGATATACAACTTTTTTTTAAAAAAATATTAATAATATTATATATTATATTATATTTTAATACATTGTTAAATATTACACTGAAATATATTTTGCTTTTTTTAACAACCTTTTCTTTATATCTTCCTTTTATTTCCTCTGCAATCTCCATACATATCAAATTGAATTGCATTTTATTGGTTTCCATTCAAAAAAAAATTGCAAAGAAAAAATTGAATTTAATTTTTTGTTTTTTTTTCTTCTTTTCACTTTTTGTAGCCTTGTTAATTGCATTAATATTAATCTTTTTAATAGATCCATCAATTAATCAATTATTTCAATCAGCCGACGGCATTTTATTTTATTTTTTTTTCGTTAGCAAGAAACATAAATTTTACATTTAAATTTAAATTCCTTTAATGAAAGTTAACTTTTTAAGTACTTTTTTTTTAGGAACAGTACTTAAAACTTGATTGATTTATAACTAATCGAAAGGATATGCAGAAAGAAAATAATTTTTTGTATATTTCTAAAAATAAAACAATAAGTTTATTTACAATGAATTTATTTTATATTAAATGTTTTTTTAATTAATTTCTTAACAACTTAAGGACTTCCAGGAGTTAGTATATGTTTGAGTTATGCTGCAGGTTGTCGCTAAGTCATAAATTAAACTTGAAATCAATTTTTTTTTAATAATATAAATACCTATGACATTAAGTAGCCCCATACCCTTGAAAATATAACCAATCGCTCTGGTGCATTTAGCCAAACTTTTATCTGTTGAACGTTAATTAGTTTTGTTTGGTAAAGTGAAATTTTAGATTTTTTCCCAAGCTTCAAGCAAAAAAAAAAAAACAAAAAAGAAAAAAACACACAAAGTTTTTATTAACTTTTTTCCGTCAAAAAATGTTTGCCAATCAAAATGAATTGAACACTCAGGACTCCATCCAGACTAAACACTCAGAATTCAGGATTCAGGAGCTAGGATCCAGTAGCCAGGATGCAGGATGCAGGATGCAGTATCCAGTATAGAGTGCGTCTGATATATTAAATGTTTTTTTAATTAGTTTCTTAACAACTTAAGGACTTCCAGGAGTTAGTATATGTTTGAGTTATGCTGCAGGTTGTCGCTAAGTCATAAATTCAACTTGAAATCAATTTTTTTTAATATTTATATAATTCTATAATATAAATACCTATGACATTAAGTAGCTATACTCGTACTTATCCAAAATACTGTTTATATATTCAATATTTTTATTTTATTAAAGGCAAATTTTAAGAACTTTAGTTTAAATATTAGAAAAACAATTATAATATAAGCACGCAACTTGCTTGCAATATATACTGCAAACGCTGTGCAAGTTTTAAGGCGATTTGTTGATAGAAATTTTAAGAATTCAACGTAAAACTAAAATTTCCCCAATACATGAATAAGATTATTCATTCTCCTTATATTATTCAAATGACACTCAGAACTTAATCTTTCTGAATAATTCGTTGATTTCCGGTACTGTAAATTTCGAGCTCAAAATGTTTGTAACCTGCAATTATTGCTGTGAATTTGTTATAATGCTAGAAACAGAATGTATTGTATATGTGCAGGAATTAAGTTTGCATCCTACATATAAATACTATTGAAAATCCGCTATATTTAAATACTATATTCATGCATATATGTTGATCAAAAGTGATTATTACTGTTTATATTATATAAATTGCAGCAATATCGTTGCGACGGCAACTGAAAAATTGTATCGAAGCTCAAAAAAAAGAAAAAAAAAAAAAAAAAGAAATGTTCTTTGTTTTCCCAGAAAGTTAAATAATGACTTCCGTTATGTATATATAAATGTATAAAAGTATATATAATATAGTATATTATATATAAATATATCTATATTTCTTGTTAAATTGTCGTTGTTCTTTGATTTATGTATTTCCGATAGGAATTTGGAAATTATTTTATGCCGTCGGCTTTTTTTTGAAAATTTTTCTGAAAAATATTATAAAATAATTTAAAAGAATAAAAAATTGTTTTATTTTTGTATTTTCTTATTACTTTTTATTGAGTTTTTGTTTGCCAAAGAATTGATGCAATTTTCAGCAAACTTTTTTTTGTTTTTTTTTTTTTTTTTTTATTTGTTTTGTAGTATTATTTCAAGTTCTGTATAATCTTTTCGTCAGCTTTTACAAAATTTATTTTGAGCTTAAAATCTAAGCAGATCGCTTACAAAACTTACAAACTAATAATTAATTCGATAAAATATTTAAATAAAAAAAAAAATTTAAATTTATATATATATGTTGCTAAATCGTAAACTCGTTGTTTTTTTTTTTGAATTTTTTTCTTTTTTTGCTTTTGTATTTGTTTTTCTTTAATTTCGAGCTATTTGTTGTTGCTGTGTGGAAACAAAACTATTATCACAATCGCTTTGATGAGTAAACTTAGGAGGACTGCAGTAAATTTTGAATTTTTGAAAAATCAAATAAATGAATGTTATATATCTATATGTAAGTATATATATAAGCTGTGTTGATGCTGATGCTGATGTTTGATGCTTCCGTCGGTATTGACCTGTTTGTTGACGTACGAAGGTGTGGGCCGACGGCATCTTGATGTTTCCTTTTTACTTTTTCTGACTGACTTTAGACTTTAGTTGAACTGTAGACTTTAGTTGTAGTTAAAGTTGTTGTTGTTGTTGTTGTTGATGATGTTGTTGTTATTGCAGTTGTGTTTGTGGGTGTTATTTTGTGTTTTTGTGGTTTACTCAAGCTGTGTTTCACTGTGATGGTTTGCGCCACTTGCCGCATTTGCGTCCTGCACGCTGTAAACATTGACTGGCCGTTGAGTCCATTAACTGGCGAATGGTATTTAACATAACGGTAGCCATTTGCCATTGGCGTAGGCGCAACAGCTGTTGCTCCTGTTCACGCGCCTTACGCAGCAATGTTGCCTGATCGGGTATATAGAAGGCTACAGCCATTGTAGATCGGTTTTGTTAACAATTATTTTTCTTATTTATTGCAAAACAAGAAATAAAATTGTTTTTATATTATTTTATAATGTTTTTTGTTTTTTGTTTTTGTTTTTGTTTTCGTTTCTTTGTTTCCAATTGCACAATTGCTTGTAATTAATAAATGTCTTCCTTTGCAGATGACTCAAGACTTTCTCTTTGCAGATATATACGCACGATTCACACAATGAATAAATTAACTACTGAAATGCTTTGTTGTTGTTATTGGTGCTGGTGCTGTTGCTGCTGCTGCTGCTACTGTTACTTCTGTGTTATTGTTGCTGGAGGTTACGCACACGCAAGTTCGTTCACTTTGTTCTGCTGCTCTGATGCTGGTTTTCGCTTTCGCTTTGTTTCGTTGTAGACATCCGTACGCTTCGTCGGCTGGTTTCAGACTGGCTGCCGGGAGCGCAATGTACCCTATTTTTATATGCCGCTCTCACAAGCATTTCATGATTTCATGCTATGCTCTTGCGCTTGTTGTATTTCTGCTCTGCTCTGCTCTGCTCTGCTCTGCTCTGCTCGACTCGACACTCTCTGTGTACTCAATTCTGATTTTTGTAGGCCTCAGTTGGTATCCCTTGCGCGCTTGATGCTCGAATTTTTTTGTTTTGGTATTTTTGTTGACATCGCCTCATTCGTATTTTTTTTTTTGGTCTATGTGTGTGTGTGTGTGGTGTGTGTGCGTGCTGTGTGTGGTACCCAGAGCTCAGCCGACAAATAATTATTGTTGTTGCCAGGCCGCGCTCCCTGTCACTGTGCACTGCATTATGGGCGGGGGCTACCACCTTGCGCCTGTTGCCAAGTGTTTTGTATAAAATTGGGTGTCTGAAAGAGTGTGTGTGTGTGCGTGTGTGTGTGTGTTGTCAGGTTGCGTTGTCGTCACAGGCGTCACCGTCGCGCCTTTGTTGAAACTGTATGCGGCGAGAAGTACAGTTAGCATATTAATTGTATTAAATCGTCGTCGCATGACAAACGTTTTCAGCGCACCATCTAAGAGCTAAAAGAGAGCCGACAACCGACAACCGAGAACCGAGAACGGGGATCCGAGAGTCTGTGACAGTTGAAATATGGGCAAGTGGGCAAGCTTTTGAGAACTGACAATAATTCACATTTATTTGTATATATGTTTACTTTTAATATATTTTTTTTTATTTTTTAATACCTCCCCCCCCCCCCCTCTGAATATACAGATACTTATATGATATTCCTATTTTTATCGGGAACTCCCGACGTGCCTTTCTGTCATTTTCTTTATCAACATAAAATTTTATTTTAAATGTTTTATAAGTGTTCTCACAGTGCTTCCGACATGCTAGTTAACACACTTGTCAACATATATAGTTGGATTGTCTATATAATATATATATATATATATATATACCTATGGCATGGTAATGAATGTCTGCCATAAATTCTTTATCCTATATATAAATATATTTATATGTTTATAAGAAGATGTACATAGATTTATATATATATTCTGCTATCAACAATGAGGCTTGTCATTCTACCGATCAACTTATTGTTCATCATTTACAAGGAATTGTATATATCCATTAGAGTGTAACGGATTTATAATTATTAAACTGTGTTCCCATTCAATGTACTTGTAGCCTATAAAGAAATATGATATTATTCATAAAATTCATACGAAATTATATATTCGTTGCAATGGTACAATGAACTGCAAACATTAATTTAAGTTGAATGTACCTATGTACCAATCGATGCTATTTTATTATTAGTTATAAATACATAAACTTAAACAAGATTAAAATGAACTCAACTATATTATATAGTATATTATAAAATATATATATATTAATGACACTAAAAAAAAGAACCTTAAAGAAATTACCTATAGCAAGTAGAAATCATATGCATAAATATACTTTTATATATATATATTATGAATGTGACTAAGGCTAAAAAAAAGCAATTGGTAACAAAAAGTACCGCAACTTTGATTTTCTCTGATGAAATATGTTTATATATGTTTAACACTTAATAGTTATCAATTAGAGTGTTTAACCTATACCAAAAACTAAACTGTACAATTTTGTACCTACTTAACTCCACCCACAATCGCGTTATAGTACTAGATTCGTTCAAAGCATACAATCAAATGGGAACAGTCTACTACTTGTTAACCTTAGAGCGTTCGTCTCAAGTATCTTTCAGTCGTTTCCAACTGTTACACAACTTGCACTTAGGGGTTGCTTTAGGTCTATTGTTACAAGAACTACTCTATCCTTGCTATATCTACTGTTTGTGTGTCTGTGTGTGTGCGTGTGTGTGTGTGTGTGTCTTTGCTATACTCTAACATTTGCTTTCCCATTCGCACAAATGAAGAAGTCGTTGCATAGTTTGTGTGTGTTTTTTTTTTTTTCATTTTCTTTTCCTTCTTGGTTTTCCGGGTTCGCAACGGCAACATAAATTCAAAGGGCGTGGCTTATTTCCCTAACGCCAACAACAAAACGGTTCAGCTAAGAAAGAGACGGCAACAGTATTTTCTGTTTCATTTTTGCTCCAATGAACCAACCGTTGAACTTGGATTTTCATATGCTTTTTTTTCGTATTCGTTTTTGATTTTCCTTTTGCTCTTTTTTGTATGTTTTGGGCTACTTTACTTATTGTATTTGTGGGGCGGAGTCTTGAGTCCGAGAGACCTTTTTTTTTAATGTAATGGGCTACCTTTTTGTGGGTATTTTGCTATGAATCATCGTCATTCTGGGTGGAGCCTTTTGGGCAATAGATTTGTGCTTCTTCTTCCTTATTGTTAGCCAAATCATTTTTAACCTTTCAATAAATAATTGTAACTGCTTAACTCAATTGTGCTCTACGGTAATTTACGCATTAGTTACCCATAATTAAACCAATTAGTGATATATTTTTACAAGATGTTCCATTGATAAGACTTGAGATAAGATTTTTGAGTTATCCGTTTTAAATTGCCCAATGAAGCGAAAAAAAAGGTTCTTTATTTTCCGAAGTCACTTGATCGAAATCTTTTGTTTTCTTAAAGGATTACACAATATTCTTACAAGGGTTTCTCTTCCCTTTATTTTCTATATATTTCTATATATGTGTATGTATTTTTTTTTTTTTATTTTTTCTTTATGTTCAACTTTCTTTCTTGTGATGCGGGTAATTATTGCAATTTTTATTTAAATAGTTTTTAAAGCCAATGTAAAGTGACATGACGTGTGTCAATGTGGCCTAATCTGGGGTTGTTCAAGAACCCATATACGATTATAACGGTTGTTGTCGCTATCAATTTGCATAGCTAATTGCATGGAAATGCAATTTGCTTGCCGCTTCCCAGATAATAAAGTTTCAATATTTAATATGATTTCCATTTTTTTTTTTTTTTTTCAGTTTTTATGGTTTAGCTTTAGGTCATTCGTTCAGTGTAAATATGTCAAATTAGCTTTTAATTGAGTTTTCAATCTGCATGTCAAATGACCCACATGAATATAATATAATATTGACGAGTGCACCACTTTCAACTATTATGATAACTTATCGAGGGCATTATTGATGCTTCCACTTATCAATTGAATTCTTACTTAATACTTAATATAAAAACAATTCAAGTTTATCAAGAAAAAAGCGTTCTTAGGAACAGTTTTATTTAATTCAAACTAAATTCTTTGATAAAAATTTGGTTACAGATGCAATCGTCTTAGATATGATTATTATTGTTTGTTTATTAATATATTTATTTAATCCATTTAAGAGTAAACTTAACAATTGGAAAGATTCACAATCTAGAATATATTATACAGTATATATCAGTTATAAGGTGTACAGTTTATAAGCAAATATTGGTTAAAAGCAAAATGATGTTATTTTTAAACTCAAAACTATTTAACACTAAATTTAGCCTCATAAAAGCAAAAAATTGATTGTATATAAGAAAATATTGTGTATAAACAAATAGAAAATTGTTGATTTGGAATCAGTTCATAAAAATTTTATCGGTTTTAAACAAATTATAAGCTGGAGGACATTAATATTAAAATTTTTTATCTCATTTTATATTAAATATTAATATTATTATAGCTGACGAACAGCATAAAATATAAATTTAAATAAACTTCTAAGCCTGTGAATTATTTTATAATAATCATTTATATACAACGTTTTTGCATATTACTCATGATTGCTTAAAAGAAAATATCGAATATAAGCAAACATTTTTCTTCATTATAGGTTTTGCTCATAACCGGTATATACTGTATATACATATTAAACTCAAAATGTTGTCAACCAGAGCAAGTTAATCAATCGCTTGGGAAGTACACGAAAAATTTTAAAATATCTATTTTTAATTCTATTAAAAATCTTTAAGAATAATACACTCCAGGGTTAAAACATATTTACCACACTTTGATGACTAAAATTGAGTATTATCTCATATGTGCAGGTATTCCCACTTAATAAGGAGAGCGCTAATTAGTTGCAATCGTTTCTGCAGTATAAAATTAATTCACATCTTTGAGTTACTCACCATTGTCTTCAGCATGAATAAAAGTATAAATTTTAGTGAAAATTTATTTAAATATTTATAACTAGGATTAATATATAAAATATCTGAAAGATTACAAGAGCTTAAAGCCTGCGAATGTTAGAATCAATTATTGTGTTTACTGTTGTTGTAAGCACTCAAGATTCTAGAAGTTTCTGAAGGTAGCTGTAAATGAATGATGAGCAATAAACAACTCTTTAACTTATTTTGCCTGTTTACAACTTAAATTGAAACTCACACAAACTTGATGAAAAACACACAAACTTGTTATATATTTATCTGATTTAAAAAGTGAACGAAAGGAAACGAAGCTCAAAACAAAATATGAAAGTTTTATGATCAACCGTACAGAGAACATAATTTCTTGCTGACACTCTCAGCCTGAGAGTGTGTAATGCGACTGAATTCTAAGCTTAGGCAAAGCTTCAAAATTAGGTAAGAGAGTCTCAATTCTGACAGCTATGCTAATTGTATATTAGAGCAAAGAGTGAACGTTTAAGATCTAAATAAACGCTCTTTAATGCTTTGAAATCGCAAAAATTCAATGTGCTAGCTAAATGCTTTGTGTAAATATTAACAGTTTATTATATGTAGAATATAATATATATATAAGTTTTATTATTTAAGCTTAAATAAAAAGAAATAAGACAATATTTATAATTTCATTGCATCCGTTGATTCGATAAATTCCTCTAAATCGCTATATAAATATTTGTGTAAATATATGCAGTGTATACAGTGTGTCGCGAATGATAAGAAATGCGTATCTTTAACTTATTAACGCATACAAATAATACTCGAAGTGTAAGCAATTTATTTGTTTAAACATTTTATGATTTTAATGTTTATTAATGCAATTAATTTATTTAAATTAATTTATTTTTTGCTAAAGATTTAATATAAGGTACATTATAACGTAAGAAATAAAATAATAATATAATAAAATAAATAATTTTAATATCCTTTATACTTATTTATTAAGCTTAGTATTTAATTCTAGACCAAATATTTTAAATAAAATAAATAAATCTATAACACATTATTGAGAGTTAAATCGTTAAATAGTTTTGGCCTTACCATATACAAATATTTCTTTTGAAAATAATTATTAGAAGGTTTTATAAGCAATTAAAAGTTTATTAATATTTTAAATAAATCGAATTCCCTTTTTTCATTGTATAAACTTATACCTGACAGACTGTAACAGCAAGTTCTCTGACGTGTCTTTGCCTTTGTTATTAAGCTGTGGCTGTAACTGTTTGGGACTGCCTCAAAACCTGGACAACAATGTACATACATATACAGCTGTATATATGTACTGTATATATGTACTGTGTATACTGAATGTCATCCTAATGAGTAATATTAACAACTGTAAAAACTTGCGCAATGCTTTTTTAGGGCAAACTCTCTCTCTTCATCTCTCTTTCTCTTGCTCCAGCTTGTGCTCTCGTTTTGAATATAACTTACGTTTCATTGAACACTCTTCGCTTTGTCACTTTTATTGTATACAAAATGATTTTAATATTCTCGCTTAACTGACGATTTGTTTACTGTGGAATCTCAATCGTTCATCCATTTTCGTGTAATATATATTAAATTTGCTTTTTTTTTTTTTTGTTGTTTTTTATTATCTCTACTGGTGGGCTGTGCTATACATATACATACATATACATGTAGTTATATATTTCTGTCTGATGTCTGATATTTTTATTTGTTTTCCATTTAGAAAGCAACAAAACAAAGACAATTGCTTCGGTGATCCGTTGCGCATGGGTCATTAACTCTCTACATTTTGTAACGCCTGTCATTGAGAGCTGCTTAGGCAGAGACGATCGTCTACAAAACTGATCACGGAAGCTCCGCTGTTTCCCAGGCAAATGCAGCTACGTATCAAGCAACGAAGCGACCAACCAATGTATGACTCATCCAGTGCAGTTCAGTTTGGAAGTGGTTGTCTGTGTCTGTTGTGGTTTGAAGTTAGGTCTTTGGTGGGGAATGGGGAGGGAACATACCAAAACGAGACCCATTTAATGTTGTTTAACGACTGTTTTCATGTGTGTGAATATATGGGTGTGTGTGTGTGTGGGGCTTTGAACGTCTCATCTTGTCTGGGGTACAACATGTGCATAACTGTTGGGATTCAGATTGGTATTGGTATTGGGATTGGAATTGGGTTTTTGGTTTGCTATACGGACGATCCTACACACACTCAACGCAAAAAAAAAAAAAATGAAAATGAGAAGAAAAAAAAAACGATACAAGCGGCAACGAAAAATGATATGCCGATAAGATTCTTATACAAGCGGTACCCGAAACAGATGCGGACCTTCGTCGGACTCTTGGCCTTTGTTTAATTTATTTGATTGTTCTTTTTGTTTTCCTACCGATGATATTTCTATGTGTTTGTCTCTGTGTGTGTTTGTGTCTTGTACAAACATGTCAGTGCTTTATGCTCGTTTTTATTTGAGTAATTTTCGCCCCTTTTTTTTTTTATAGATTCTTCAAACAGATAAGACATCTATCGCTATCTACAGTTGCAGCAGGTCTATTAGGTCTTTGATTTTTCTTCATTTTATTCTATCTTTCTTTGGTTCTTTCTCTTATTTTGTAGGTGTGCAGTAGGCATGCAACATGCACAGACATGTCCAACACTTTGTTAAAATCTATTTTCATTTTGTTATTTGTATTTGCTTATGACATTATTTGCTTATGGTCTTAGTTGCACTAATATTTTCCTCAGGGGCAGTAGTCAACTGGTATGCATGCAACACACACACACCTATACAAAGCGGCTCAAGTATGTAGTAGTAAAGTGAAGTGTAGTGACATGAAGTGGAAGTGCCATGGTGTGAGAGTAGAGTGAGAACAGTGCCTGAGGTGGCCCTGGGTATGAGTCATGCTGTGTGTGTGTGTGCTTGCAACGAGCTGGGAATGCGTGCTGTAATGTGTGGCAATTAGAGTTGGTTATAAGTAGGTGCAAGTGCATGCATGGTAAATTATTATAGGCAAACGATCGTAAATAACATTCTTAAACATGTGAAAATATCACATTTTCTATGTAAAATTAACAAAGATAAATGAAAATTGAACAGCTGAAATGAAAATATAGAAAAATATTAGCAATTTTACATATTGTTCAGCTAACAAATTGCAAAAAAGGAACACAAAAAGAAAACATAAATTTTTGAGTATTTTTTTTTCTCATTCTGTTTTGTGCTGCTTCTGGCATTCTTTGCCATTCTGCAATATGGCAAAGTTATTCTTAAAGAACTTCTGTTCGATCCTTAGAAAATTCGCTCATAAATCAAGAGGGTTTAGTATGTGAAAAGGTTTTTAGCGAATGAATTGAAGTTGCTCAGAATGCCAATAGAGGAATGCTTAGACTCTATTATTGATGCTAGTTGAGTTTATATAAGGTTTAGTGGGGTCAAAGTAACTTTTAACCTTTGCTAAAAAAGCCACCTAATACTACTTATTTCTTTAACTTAACCCAAAGTTTATGAAAAACAAATGAAACGCATTTTTCTTTTAGGTTTTCTACTAATTATTTTGTATTTAATTATATTTATTTTACTTATTTATATGCTACAATAAATGTTTAAATAAAATCAGCTAAAAGGCAGCATTAAATTAAATTGATCAAGACTTAAAGTAGTCTTACATAAACTGAATATAGTTTGAGTTGAACTTAACTTAAAGCCATTTAGAATTATGTTTGAATTGCTTTCGATAGATTTCCCTTTCGTTTTTCCTTTTTTATGGCAAACAATTTGAATTGTAGCTCACATTTCTTTTACTTTTTATGGCTACTTAAGCATTTGAAACTCATCAAATATAAGAACTGTAGCTATTTGCGATATATATATATATATATATATATACATGCGATATATATGTTTTTTGTTATAGTTTGGAATTTTATGCATTTGAGTCAAAACGCCATGAAATATGCAACACATGGCGCCTCAAATTGTCTTTTATGTGACGGAGCTTTTGTCGCCATACGCCAAACTTTCCCACTCTCTCTCTCTCTATCCCTCATACTGAGCACCCTTCCTCTTACTTGATTCCTTTTGCATATAGTAAAGGATATATTTTTTTGTTTTTTTTTTTTGGATTTTATGTGCTTTCAGTGCCAATGCAAATGGCGCATTAAAAAATTTGCGCATAGCATAAATGGATGAAGCTCAGTGTTATCAATGCTCTTATCGTCAGCTGGTCGTAAAAGATGCGCAACCGTAAAACTAAAGGCAGCAGCCAACAAAATCAAAGTATATAAAAACTGGCTGCTAGAGACTTACACACACACACACACACACAGTCACACACACACATGCACACTCATAAAATAGATAAAAGCCGTAGAGTGTAGTAAGAAGAGGAAAAAATTTGAATAGACCAACTATACCGAAGGGTGGCTAAAAGTTAATACCAAAACGACGCTACGTCTAGGCTGGTGTTATTTATACAGGAAATGGCCACGATATCCAACAATTCAAATTATTTTTATAGCAGCACATATGCACAATAGCTCTGCCTGTGGATCGTAAATATAAATTAAATTATATATAATTTATGTAATTTTAACATTTAACCCACACACGGAAACCATTATCATAATTTCTCATTCAATTTCTTTCAATTGCTTTTTTACTTTTTATATTATTTTTTACTTCAAAATACAATTCAATAAAAAAATCAATACACACCAATCAACTTAATTTTAATTGCTTAAAAAAAATATATATATATTATTAATAAAATAAAAATTAAACAAAATTTATAAGTGATTTCGGTTACCTTTACCCAAGGAGCTCATAATCTTTTATTGTTCTTCAACAATTTATAGCCAGAAAATTTTGAATTTCAATTAAATTTCTAATCATTTTTTTTACTATTTTTATTTGTTATATATTTATTTATTATATTTTGTTTCAGTGTATATCTTACATATAGCATATTTAACTACTACATTAAGTTGGAAATAAAAAGCTTCTACAAATTCTACTAGCTCCTTATTTTTAAAGAAAACAAAATCATAGAGATATATTGATCCTATAGACTTGTGTATATTAATATAACATTTATTATTATTATTTTAATTTAATTTTTTTTCATATATTTCTATTATTTATATTCAATTTTTTATTTTGTTTTTATTTTATTTTCATTATATATATTTTATTATTTTATTTATATTGTATATATATATTTATTTTTCTATTTTTAATATTATTTAATTATACATTTTATATTTAATTTTTTTATTATTTTAATTACTTTATATTTTTTTAGATTTTATTATTTATTTATTTAACTTTTTAATTATTTTATATTTCATTATTTAATTTTATATTATTTTATTTTGTAATTATATTCTTGATTATTATTTTATTTATTTTTATATATTTTAATTTCTTATTTTTTATGTTTTCAGTATTTACTTATATTTTGTAAAAATAAGAAAAAGGAATCTATGTGCAAAATCAAAAAGTATATATTAGAAAGAAATAATCATTTGACTTTTCTAGGACTAAAAATCAATTAAAAACATTATCTTCGACAGTTTAATTAATAAGTTATTGTAGGGTAAATCATGTATTTTTATAACTTGTTCGTCATCACAGCTATCCATCAGATATATATTATATTCACCCGCAATAGTTATAAAATTATCGTTACCAGTTGCATTTTCCAATATTCGAACAGCATCTAGTTGTACGTAGAAGTGTGTGTATATAACTGTGTGTGTGGGCAAAATGAATTTTCATATTCTCATTTTTATTATAAATAATTCTCAAATTTAGTGAATTGTTTTATTTAGAATAATAACTTGAAATAATATGCTTAAAATTTTTCTTCAATATTAAGCTCTCTCAACAATTGCATGCAATCTTGCATAGAAATCAAGGGCATTAATTTGTAAGCATTTAAGAGGTTAGATATTAGTATGTTTTAAGTATGATTATAATAAGACATAATTGTTTGTGTTAAGCTGCTAAGTTAGTATTATTAGTAGATGAAATGAAGTCAAGAAAAATTGCATTTAATTTCTATAAAATTTTCCTTTGACTTTGCTGTAAATAAAATGAATCTGTATTGTTAGCATAATTGTTTGACGTCCCACGACGATATTAACGCCTCTTTTGGTCTATAAATTTTTATGGTAATTATAACGGTTCTGCCGTTTCGTCTATACCTCTTATGACCCGGTTCATCTTACACATGCAGACGCAGTAGTGGAGGTGATAGAATTACTGGATTACTAATAAACCGCCAAGTGTTCACTTTGTACAGTTTGGGTTATTGTGTCCCTTGAGATACTTTGACAATAACTCATATGGGTATTTTAACTGGGCAACGTTGGCTAATGACCAAGTATATAGCAATATAGCCATGGTTCAGAGCGAGGTCTATGCACAAATTGCGCGCAATTAGTGCGCAATTTTTGAGCGCTAGATGGCGCACAGCTGTGATCGCTATGCCCACCACACAGGCACACTCATACCTAGCAATGATTAACACTGAGTATATGTGCGTATGGCTGCGTGTGTGTGCATGTGTGAGTGTGTGTTTTGGCGCTGTAATTGCTTTTTGTAATTTATGCCCATGCCACCCCGCCACCAAAGTTGTCAGCATTTTGTCTACGCCTCTGCCAATGCTCCTGTTCCACTGGTATCTAACCGATGATGCGGATGCGCTTTGTCCATCATTATGACAGCTGCTTGACGACCAAAGGGTCTTGTCTGTATTGCCCAATATATGTTTTGCTACTTCTTCTCATCATTTATATTTTTTTTTTTTTTTTTTCTCATTTTCAAAGTTGACTACGGCTAATTTTTTCGCGTTATGAATGCGTTTTGTGTGTGACATTTGACATGAGTTTCTATACAGCAGCTGCAAAGAGATTGTTGCCAGCAGTATGGGTGGCATCATCAGGTTTGTCATGGTGATGTGGCCAGCCTGTGGCCTTTTCAAAAGGCATCAAAATTACAAAAAAAAAAAAAAGAAAAAAATCAAAATAAACCCCACAAATTGATTTTAATGGGATCTACTTAAAACCGGGTAACTTCTGTTGCTGTTATGTCAGACAATTCGTTAAGCTCAAAGTGTTATAAGCCATAACTATATATACATTTATATATATACATATATGTTAGTCAATTAATAAATATATGTATATTTGTGAAGCAACTTCAAATGAAACAAAAAGCGAAGCACTTCCTGCACATGAAGTCCTTGCTATGCGGCTCCTTCCTTGGCGAGCAAAAAAAAATTTCTCTTATAATTATGGCGCCCAACGAGGCGTTAACATATGTCGTTCTCGTCGTCGTCGCCGTCGTCGCAGCCAAAAGCTTTGCCAACCAATGCCCAAAAAATGGTCAAAGCAACCACAAAAATATTTTTCTACTTTTCTCTTTTTTTTTGCTTGAAGTAAAAGTTGCCTATAATGTACCAAAGGCATAAAAAAGAATTTTTCTACAACTTTTGATGCAAGTTTTGTTGCAATTTCAGCTGAAAACTGTACATACAATCAATAGTTTATATGCTATATAGAAATCAAAATCAAATAATATCAATATGTGCAATCATTATAGTTAGTTACTACTGTAACTGGCATTTCATAGCTGCTAAGCTATGCCTTTGTACTATTCTCCTCTGGCTATGCAATACAAAATGTTGCATACAAGCAATGAATATACTTTTTTTTTGTCAATTGCTTTGGGCAAATACAGTTGAGCTCGCCTATAGCATACCCTGTAAAATGTTGATCTATAATGCCATGTAATATGCTTCAACTTTAAGGGGTAACTCCACTTTGGAGTTCACTTCGACTTGGCCAGTTCTATTATTTTTTGGGAATATGGTCAACAGAATTGCGTCCATGCGTGGACACTTTATGTGCATGTGTGGGAGTCTGTGTGTGTGTGTGTGTGTGTGTGTGTGTGTGTGTGTGTGTGTGTGAGAGAGTGTACGTCGGTGCAAGTTCATTCATGCAAAAATTGTTCAAAGTGAATTTTCTGGCTGCATTTGTCAGTTGTCCTGGCTCGTTGAAGTTTATTCATGTTATTTGCCTCCTTTTTTAAATTTTACTCTTTTTCATTTCCTTGTCGCCCTCTCTCTTTCGCACCTATGCGCTCATTTTCCATCTGCTATTTTGTTTTTAATAATTGTTGTAAATGCGCTTTTACGCTTTTGACTTCAATTTGCCAGGATTGCTTTTGATATTTCACTTGCCACATTACACATACACACACACACACACACACACATATATATATATATATATATATATAGGTGTATATGGGAATATTGTTGTTGCTGCAGTTGTTTTTGTTTTTATTGTAATCGCATTAAGTTCGCTTATTTAACGCAAATCTGCCCAGCTCAGTGCCCCAGACCAAATGAATGAAAGGATCCTTGCAGCCAAACGCTAATGATGACTAATTTGTTTGCATTGCCTCAAACTCGCACACACATTCAATGTCCTTATCCATAAAAAAAAACACACTCACATCTACTCTCTCTTTCTCTCTCTCTCTCTTTCTCTTGAGTGGGCCACATGTGTGTGGCCACAAGTGTTTGTGCCAAGCTCAGAGCCAGGCGCAGGACCACAGCCAGGATACCATAGATGTATGCTATACTTAGGGTTCATTTCATTTCCATTTCCATTTCCATTTTTTTTTCTGTTTTCTGTGTTTTCTGTGTTTTGTTTTGTTGTTGTTATTTTTGCAACATTTAACGCTTATTTGGCTCTTTACTAAGCTTTTCAGAGCAACAGTAGCTGTGAGAGTACTGAGTGCTTGGCCAATGCCGTCTGTATTTGTTTTTTTTAGGCCTTAGCAAAAGGATCTTTTTGAATTTATGAGGGGTTGACTGTCATTTCATTTCACTTACAAATTGTTTTGAAGTTTTGATGTTGCTTTTGCTGTTACATTTGTTGTTTTTAGATGCAGTGCACAATTAATTTGCAATTAGCATTTTGTTTTTGAATATGTTTAGGGTGCATAAACAGTAGCTAAACTAAACACTGTACAATGGAATGTATGAAGCTGTATGTACTGTATATCCTGTATATCCTTACAATATACAAATTACTCTAAATGATTGTACAAACAAAACAAATACAATTTAATATAAGCAATCCGCTTAACTAATTTACTCACCATGGCAAACGTTTGCCCTGCATCAAATTGTGGCAACCAGAGAAAGAAAAAAAACGAGAAAAAAAATTGAAACCAATTGCTAAATTAACAAATTATGCAGGACAATACGAAAAAAAGCAAAAAGAAAGAAAATAGAGTGTAAGAAGATAAAAGAAAAAAAACCTACAACAAGCACTTAATTTAGTTAATGCAAACTGAGACTGTACCCACTCCAGAGTTTGGACCTGGCCATTTGACATTTGACAGATGAACTTGCAGACCCTGTGACAGCCATGTCCTGGCACTTGGCGCAAACGAATTGTGCATTGAGTTCTTACAGTTCTTAGATACATGAGCAACGCTTAAGCTGCTGATGCGGCATAATTTGTTAGACGCTGGCAACTTCCTTCTTTATAGTCTTTATCCTCTTTTGGATTTAGTTTTGCCGTAATTGTAGCAAATAATAGACGCACTTAAAGGATACCTTTTGGCAGTTAATGGACAACGTTTTGTTTTTGTCCTTCTTCCTAGGAAACACATAAAAAATGTGCATTATAAACATAAATAATGTTATTGCAGTAAATACAAATTTTCTTAAGAAAATTTTTGAGTATAAAATCTTCAGATTATAAAAGCAAAAGTTGAAAGTCCTTTTGTGAAAACTTATTGCAGCATTTCCCTTTTAGTTGGTTGATAATAAAAATTTGTAATGATTTTATTACTTATGAAGTTGTAATTCATTTTCATCTGTTTGCCAACCCTTTAACAATTATCCTTTAGGATAAACAATTGTGCCAGACATTGCCCAGCAGCACAGGATCAACAGAATTTTTAAGGATACCCGTAAGTAAAAACCAAATGCGCCGTCGACGCTTGTCATAAAAACAAATTTTCATTGTTTGTTTTTCCATTTTTGCGCGCATTTTTTTCTCATATTTTTATTTAATTTTTATTTTTATATATATTTTATATATTTATATATATATATATATTTTGTGTTTTGTGTTTTGTGTTTTGTTTTTGGCTTTTGTTTTTACGTTCGTTGCTGTCGTAAAACGTTTATTTCATTTATGCGGCATATTCCCTTAAGAGACATTGCCATAAACCAAAAGAAAACAAAAAAGAAACGTGTAAAATTATGCAAAAAAGGATTAAAACTACGCGCAGCTAGTTCCTTGTGGCAGCTGTGCTCGTCATCCTTTAATTATTTTATCAACTGAAAGAAGAACTATAAGTATACTTTAAATTTTATTACTCCACATACATATATATATATATGGATTTATGTAAAGAAAGGACCATAGTTTAAGATTTTGCTTCTCTTACCAACACACACACATACACACACACACACAGACACAGATGACCCAATATTGTTATCTTGGAAAATAAATCGTGCTGCTTTTGGTTTTTCTAGCTTTTCTCTTACATCATCCTTAAGCATGTGGCACAGGTCACCATGACACATGACCACGAATTAATCTAAAATCGAAATCATTTAGACCAGAATAAAAAAATATAATAATAAAATAAAATAACAACAAAATTTCGCACATAATTCAGAGCAAACAACAAAAGGCACGCAGCAATTTTTGTTTTGAGAGGGAGTTCAGGGAGAATAAGAAAAAGGTAAAGAAAGAGGGCAGAAATCGTAAAGCAAATGCTGTGATACAATTAGAGCAAAGTATTACTGTACTCTCTGAAATCAAAGGGTTCTACATTTTCTTTTCATTTTCTTTCCATCGACTGTCAATCAGCACGAAAATCACGCACGTTGCTGACCAAAGAAATTCAATTCGTAAGCTGATCAGCTGCCAAAGCAACTTAGGAAACTTACTCTCTCTCTCTCTCTCTCTCTAAGTTGTAGAGCTGCCACATACACCATTATTTGAAATGACAGGACATATGACAAGGTAGCATACATGCACATACACACACACATATATAAAACTTTAAGCCAAAACGTATGTCAATTTGTCAATTTCGCATATTTTTGCGGTGCTTTTTTTATCGCAAATGCCGAGCGACGGCTTTTTATTGATATCGTCCGGGGCAACACGTGTGTGTGTCTATGGAGTTGGGTATAAGGACATCTCCTGGCCACAACAATGTAATCTGATGCCTGTGTCCGTTTCACATATGTGTATGCTTTCTCTATATATAAAACTTTTTGCTTTTATTTTTTTTTTTTGTGAAACTGCCAAATCATTATAAAAATATGCTATTTTCCATTTCCATTATTTACTATGGTTTTGTCAGTTATCCTATGGGTTATTTGATATTTTACAGCTGATAATAGACTCAAAATAAAAAGAGAAAATAAGGAAAAACTTTTTCATATATTTATATATGCCTGATCATTATATTTGATTGATGTGTATGCTTTTATTCGTTTTTTGATTCTATGGTTTTGGATTACTAAATGTACGCATGAAATTGCGCAAAATAAATATGTTAAAGTCAAACTTTACTATAGTTGGTTTATTTAAATAAAATCTTCTAAATAAATAGAATATTAAATTTAATTTAAAAACTTTATTTTTATTAAATTTAATGTTCAATTTAGATATTTTATAAATATTTATTTCAATTATTTTACCGAAATATCTACTTTATTGGTATATTATATAGACATATTATTTTAGTAAACATTTTTTAGTCTTTTGAATATTTATTTATATAAAATAAAATACAAAACCAATTTTTTTTTATTTTAATTAATTAATCTATAATCATAAATTTCCGAAATATATAGAATAAAAGTAATATTTATGCATATTAAGCTTGTGCTAACTAACATTATATATAAGTATATATATATATGTGCTAGACGACATATCGGTTGGGAGCTGAACAAGTTAGTTATTATGCATCTATTATGTAGATGGTAGGAAGTATGTACTGTGGTCGAAACGTGCAGATTTGTACTCAAAATAAGAAAATATGAATCAAAGCGTTTACCTGGATATTACGTTAAAAAAGGAAATAACTAAAATATAGTATAGTTCATCACAGCTATCTTTCGGATATATATATAATATTCATCCTCAGAAGTTATGAAATCATCGTTTGTGGTTAAGTTTTCAAAACTTTCAGTATTCGAACATTTTTTCTTAACATTGTGCATATCCAATTAACGGAAGCTACGAAAAAGTTTATGAGTCACAAAATAGAACCAATTCATATTTAGAATACGAATAATTGATTTGCCGAAGTCGTCTAGAGTGTGAGTTACACTTTGTCAGACAGGAGGCCCTCAGTTCGATTCCCAGGTTTGGAATGTGAATAAGAACTAAGTACATCAAGTACATCAATGTTCGACATAAAAAAATATATATATATAAAATTAGAATATATATAAAACAAGTAAGAAGTCTGTAGTCGAGTGTACCCGACTACGAGAGCCCCTTTGCCTACATATACAGCCATACACACACATACTCATACATACACACAGTTCTGCACGTACTTGGCCATTGCGCGCGCCTTTTAGCCCCCCACGCTCTATAGCGCGGTACTTATTGTTGTATAACTTCCGTGTTTATTGTTAAATTTTAACGAAATTCACAACGTAGATGAAGAATGGTCTACTTAATATGTGTGCGAAAAATAAATTTGATCGGCTAAAAATTGTACCTTATAATCGATTTTTTCGAATTGCGGGGGTTAGGGGATCAAAAATCTAAAATAAGCTCGTATAGCGTACGAAAACAACGAATCTAGATTTTGGTTACTCTAGCTCTTATAGTCTCTGAGAAACAGGCGTTCATACGGACGGACAGACGGACAGACAGACAGATAGACAGACGGACAGGGCTAGATCAACTCGTCTTGTTGTCCTGATTCAGAATATATATACTTTATGGGGTCTCCGATGATTATTTCTATGTGTTACATACTTTTGGATTTTGCACATTTCCAATAGCTCCGCTTTGCTTCTTTTTTACAAAAAGGCAAAGGGGCTAAGAAGGTAAAGCTTTTTATAGCTTTTGTGTTTAATAATTGTAAATTATTTAGAAATTTTTTTTTTTTTATTTTATATAAACTTGCTAAATATTTTATTATATAAAAATGGAAATTGAAATATTAAATTGTAATTTTCTTTATATTGTTTTTTTTATAAAAAATTAATATAAATATAATTATATAGATTACTATTTAAGGGTTACCTCATTGTCACATAAAATCTGCTATAAAGCAATATAAATCTAAATAAATAAAATATTGGATATAATTTATAAAGTTTATTTTCTTTAAGTTTAAATTTCAATATAATTTTACAAAAAAAATATTATTTCTGTAAACAATTTTTGTTTTTATTTGCCTTACGTCATGCAAATCAAAATTAGCTGAGGGAAACTATAAAAATACATTTTATATTAAGGGTTGTGATTTATGCCCAGCATAACAGGAATCAACAAATGGAACAATGTCCAGTTTTTGTTGGTTTCTATATTATAATCGTCTACACATAATTAAGCATTTGGGTAAGTCCACTCAAGTCCAGTCCCAGGGCCAGAGCGAGGGCCAAGCCCATAAAGGTACCTAAAACGCCAGCATATAGACGTATATAACCCTCTCAGTGCATAAACGTATTTAACTCTTTCAGTTATTTTCTATTTTTATGGTCATTAATATGCTTGATTATTTCCCTTGACGTTGTTGTCCACGATCTCAACACAATCCTGATGAGCTTGACACGTGACCAGCGTCGACGCGACGCTCATACGTCCAGCGCCCGCATAAACATTTTCATCCTGAAGTATCAACTTCCGGTGTGACCCGTGTGAGCAGCATTTAAAAGAAAAGGAAAGAAATTCAAAAACCATAATAAATATCTGCTGCATTGTGTTCAAAATATTTGAAAATCAAAAAAAAAAACTGTGGCAAGCACTCACCTTGTTTTTTTTGAAAAAAAAAAAAAAAAATTTTTGGTTTGGAATCTGTGGCACAACCCCTTTAGGGCAGTTGCAGCCAAAAGGGTTAAGTAGCAAAGAGGATGAAGCTCTGAAAACTGGCTTACACTCGCTTTTTATTTGTATTTGTTTTTTTTTTTGGGGTTGGGTTACGCCCTGTTCGGATGCTATTATTAATGCTGATTGACGCCTGTTTTGTAATTTTGTAATTGAAACTGAAGTTGGCTGCCTGTTTCAGCGTTTCTCTGTTTCTTTTTTTGCTTTTTTGACATTAATTCTGCTGCTTTTTTGTTGTTTTTGTTGCTGTTGTTGTTGCTGCTGTTGTTGTTACTGCTGTTGTTGTTGCTGCTGTTGTTGCCACTGCGCCCACAATCATTTGTTTGTTATCCTTTGATCTTTTTACTGTCGCGAACTGGCAACGACAATGTGAGCCTGTATCTCTCACCTCATCTACCTCTTCTTCATTTCATTTATTCTTTTTTTTTATATTTGTTCTTTTTTTTTTTGTTTTTTAATATTTCTAATGCAACTGACAAATTATGAGTTTGTCATGTATCAAATGTTTTTTAAGAGACAAGAAACTGTACCTATGTACTGTACCTTTTTAACATTGCTTACCATTTAAGTGCATAGAAGGAAAAGCTATTAATAATAACGAAAGAAATGCAGAAACTTCTGCAGATTATTGAAGCCATCAATTTCTATGATTTAGGTAAAGAAGTATCGTCTAGTCTAATCTTGGTTATATGGTAAATTTGGCCATAACAACTGGCTGGTCTGGTAGCAATCAAAGCAAGAAAGGGAGCAGCACTTTAAGTTTCAGCCAAGCGACAAGTCCTCAATTATCAGATTTGCATGACTGATACAGGCCAGTATTAGTATCCTTTTGGTCTGGGTATACGTAGTTTTGGCTAACTTCTCTCTTGCCGCAGAATAATATTTCAAATCAAGCGTAGAGCGAAGGACTCATTATCAAAGCACAGCATGTGGTTAGCCCCAAGTAGCGAGGCAAACTTCCGTTATACCAAAAAGGAGCAGCAACAGCAGCAGCAGCAGTAGTATCATCATCTAAAAGTAGAAACAGCACATGGCTGCTGCTGCTGCTATTGCTACTGCTACTGCCCTTATGATGATGATGAAGCAACACTGCAAAATTTCAGTCAATTTCCTCGAAATTGTTTTTTGTTTGTTTGCCACAGACTCAAACCCAAACTCAAACCCAAAACGTAGAACACAGAACTCCAAGCTCAGAGCACTAGTGAACCCGCTTAGGCTTCCTGTCTAACCGTCTGCCTGTCTGTCTGCTACTAGCTTCATGGTATTGTTCGTGGCAGCGTTACAGGCGACAGTGTTAAATGGTAGCAATATGTCATCAGGTTGGCTGACTGGCTGGCTGGATGGCTGGATGGCTGGCTGGCTGGTTGCCGTTACTACTAGATGTGGATGCCATGATAGCCCAATCATGCTACATGCCGTGGCAAACCATAGCAGCGTGTACCGTTTTTGGACCGGGTGCGTTGCCATTTGTATGAAAAATCGCCAGGATGCTAATACGTTTGACTTCCGTTGACGGATTACCGACTATTTGGTCTACTCCTGCTGCTGCTTTTGCCCCAGCATTCAACTTGACTACCATTTTAACTAAATGGGAGTATTCTGTGCGCCTCTCTTCTGCTCTCCAATGCGAAACAAAAAAAAAAATAATTCTGACTACGTTTCACATTTCATTTGAATATTTTTACTTCAAAATGCTTTTTGCTGGTTGTCCTTGTCCTGGCTTTTGTGGGAATCTATCTGATAATTTGCTTTCCTACTACTCAGTCGAGTTGTCGTTAGTGTAACAAAGCCGTGTCGCTTCTTGATAAGCACAAGGCTCTAACCAAAAACTGAAGGTGTATAAAACAAACACTAAAAGAAATATATTTGTACTTCTTTCCTTCTGATTTGTGTTTAATAAAGTTATTTTAAAATTATATCAATATATATATCTCAATAACAATAAGAATCTTAGAGTATAGTTTAAATAAAATTATTATTATTTATATTATTATTAACATTATTAAGATAATTATAGCTACTATTATTATTATTATCATTATGATTATTAATTTAACTTTATGTAATATTTTTGGCTGCCCCCTTACTACACCTAATGCCTCTTGATTGAATTATAAGCTTAGGCTAAAATTTCCCTTTCACATATTAACTATCAGCGTACGCAAACTTCAGCTGGGACTCAAACCCAGGAAACACCTTGGGCAGTGTTTTAATTAATTCTAATAGGACACTTAGAAGAGTCTTTGAAAGGATAAATGAGGCCAATTAGTTGAAAGTTACTAGGAAAAGTATGAATTTATTTAATTGAGTTTATTAAAAGAGGGAAAGGATAAAGGAAATTTCATGTCAATATATTTTAGATCAGTTTATTACAAATGTAAAGTTTTATTGAAAATTTCCTTTCTTAACTAAAAATCGATTATCATAATATGCATCAATATAAATTTCCTAAAAATTTCTGTACAGTTATTTGATGTATATAATATTTTTTTCAGTGCATTTCATTGTCGGCACATTGATATGCAAATTTTGAAAAACGTTCGGGGAAATATATTTATCTCTTTTTTTTTTTGTTTTGTACTTTGGTTGTCGCTCGACAGCCGAACGTTGAAATTTTTCTTTTCTAGCTGTTTCATTTTCTTTTCTGTTTTCTTTTTTTATTTTGTTTTGTTTTGTTCTATTTTGGCACCATTTTGATTGCCATGAATGAGTAACGACCGTAAAGCTGTTTTTATGACCAACTGATAGCGATAGCCAGAAGAGTGAATACTCACAATGGCCAAGGTAAGCTAGACGTTGGTAACAAAATGTAACTGAGAGCTGAATTGAAAAGCTAAGGGGAAATGCTGAGGGAAAACCTGGATGTTACCTTACTGTTTGATAAGCAAGCAAATTGAAAACGGCGTCGACATTGGAGGCGTTGAAATGACAAGCGACCCGTTGATTTTTCTGGCAATTTTCTTGATGGATTTCAGTTAATGGTAGCGTTGCAGCAAAAAAAAAAAAAACAAAATAAATAAAATTGCAAAAAATTGCAAAAAAAAAATAAATATATAAAATTAACTGGGGTATGTTTGTTGTTGTTTCAAAAATTTAAATAAATTGCTATCATTTGTGTGTAGTACAGTACAGACAGTACAAACAGCAAAATATGCAACATCATATTCATGATGATGCTGTTGATGATGATTATGATAATGATGTTGCGAATGATTGTTATTATGAAAGAACGTTACGTTTTATTTTGTTTCTAAATTGAAATTGCAGTACAAACAATTTAAATTGGGATTTGCATAAATTTTGTTCACTGGTCAAGCAGGGGCCTAGTTTGGATTGAAACTAAATCGGTTTTTGTGTGCAGGACAAATCACTTGTAAATTGAATTACTTTTGCTTGCAATAAGGGGTAACCCTTCCGTTTTCTTTTTTATATATATATATATATATATACATTTTACACACACTCGGTTAACACCTACCCCTTTTATTTTCTTACCAAAAAGAACTCACACTTCTTGATTGAATTGAATTTCACGCATATGTGCGTTTATACAATTTGGCCAATTTCCAATAATAACACAAACTCAGAGTGTGAAAAACCGAAAAGTTGTCATAAAATATGAACCAACAAGCAAAGAAAACTCAATATCCTTTATATGCATTAGACTTGAATATATCCTGTATTCTAACTTTATATATAGCATCACTTGACTTTAACTCTTTTATACCTGTTACTGCTACACACACACACACACACACACACACACACACACACACACACACACACTCAGTCACATGCATATTGTTCTTATACAGGGTATTATATTGAACAAAGAAAAGGGTTAGAGGTTTCTGAATTTCCCAGCTACAACTCAATTATGTCTGGGACACACTCACACACACACACACACACACACACACATACACACATATGCATGACTTGACAGACAGCTAGCAGGGCTTGCATTATGTTCGTTTTTTATGATAAGTAGCCGCTGGCTATAAAAATCCTTTGAAACTCGTTGCACACCCAAACCCAGATATGTGTTATTTTTTTTTTTTGGTTTTCTTTTTTTTTTTTTATTTTGGTTTTTACTTATTTTTCGGCTGCTTTTGGCAGACCAATCAACACCCACACAGAGACGCAAACGTTTGTGCTCGCCAAAATCACATTTTCCATCAATTTTTCGTACATGATTTGCGCAAAATGTTCATGTGTTATCGAAGCTGCAAATGGAAATGTGACCGAAGTGTTGGTGTAGGTGTTGGTGGTGTTGTTGTTGGTATTGGTGGTTATTTGGTGGTTGGAGATATGGGTAAAGTAGCTTGAAAACCGGACTATAAAAATTCGAAACACATCAGTGAACGAAGCCGCTTAAAGTCAACGGCTGTGACCATTCGGTTAGCTTGTTTTTAATACAACCGTCACATGTTTTGACGTGGTCAAAATGATCTTTTATTTCATTTTTTTATTTTTCATTTTTATTTTTTTTACAATTTTATGGTAATGCTGCAAAATGTTTTTATAAAAACATATTTTGTAACAGTTCGCAGTATGTGTGTGTGTGTGTGTGTGTGTGTAAAAAAGGGTAAAATAAAAAATGAAACGCAAAAAATAAAGGATAATAATGCAACACGACATACAGGCGCCAAGTCCATACCAAATTTTATTGAAAATCATTTTTACTTTGATGTTTATTTTTATATATATATATACATATTTTTTTTGATTATTTTGTTACCTTTTTTTTGCGTTAATAAATGCAAATAAAATATATTTAAATTGTGATATTAAAAAAAAAAATTACGCCGTTAATTTATATGCAAATACATTTTTGATAGCTAAAATGTCACTGCAGTCATGGATAGTCCAAGCACCAGGACGAAATTTCATATATACTTTTTGTTAAACCTTTTTTTTTTTGTTTTTTTTTTTCCGTATATATTTATATTTTTTTTTTCAGGTATTTAAATTTTATTTCATATGGTTTTTTGCGGTTGCCTGAGTAGCCCCATGGCAGAACCATTAATTTTGATAGTTGCGACATTGCGACATAAATGAGAAATGGGAGGGGTAAAGATATCCTTTGATGGAGTTGCATTTGGGTATGGGAAATGATGGGAATATCCTTTTGGATATTTTTTTTTCTGTTGTTGCCAGGACAACAACCGCATTTTTATTAAACATAATTTTGTTAGTTGCATTTCATTAATTTGCACATTGTATGCAATTTAATATTTATAGTTGGTTGACCTCGTTTCTAATTAAACGCAAATATTTGGATAATTAAATGACAGAAATTAGCAATGTGTTTTCGGTTGAATAAGCACATTTTCATTATGAATTGGCCCCAACAAAAAGAAAAAAACAAAAATAATGAATAAATAAAATAAAATAAAAATAAATAAAAAATACAAAACAAACATAAAAAAAACATATTTTTTTTTATGTCAAGAAGTTTTAACAATTTTATTGTAAACTGATTTTATGATATAATTGGCTAAAATTTTATCTATCATTGTTTCATTTTCATTGCATTCAGTAAGTTGGTTGAGTTTTTTATTATACTGTGAAACAAAAATCCTTTTGCATTCTAATTCACTTTTAATTAACAAATCCCAGTCAGTCAATTTCAGTTGCAAAACCGAAACGCCAGCCAGAAACTTTGTTAACAATGAAAAGAAATTCAATTAAGCTTATTTGAGCGTTAAAAGCCAATCATGTCATGGCTGCCCAAAAGCACAATTCCACAGACAGAAGACAGTAGACAATGGGTAGAGGAAAAGGACCCTGTCAGCGTCATTTGGTTGAGGGACTCCGACTCATCGTAATTGGAGTAGGGGTGATAGCTTCATGAAAGGGTTGCAAAAGGTGTCGCTGCCTCAACACATTGCAATACCATTGACAATGGACAGTGGCTGTGGCAAAGGCAAGGGCAATGGCAAAGGCATAGGCATAGGCACAGGCACAGGCACAGGCAGTTCCAGTTCCAGTTCCAATTGCAACTGCAACTGCATAAAATGACTTGCAGCAATGTAAGCTGTCGGATTTGGTACAGCCAAAGGCGTTTAAAATGCCTTTGCTTTAATTGCACCCTTCAAGTCAGCGACTCCCTTTTAATATGTAAATATACATATCTATATATATTTACACATATATATATATATATATAGATATGCATTTGTATGTGTAAGTATTTAAATTTGTTGGCGGCACATGATGATTTGCAATTTGAATTTAGCAATTCCTCCAACTAGCTTTCATACACCCTATATATATTATAAAGATATTTTTGCAACATGCACCATGCACTTATGCAGATGTCCTTGCAACATTATGAAGCTAAAGGATTTCATATAAATTAATATTTTATTTATTAATTTTTTATATTTTATTTATTATACTTATTTTATATATTTCATTTATTTTATTAAAATTATTTATTTTATATATTCTATGTATTTAATTAATTTATGTAATTTTATTAATTTTTTAAATTTAATTTTATTTAATTATTTTCAAATATTTTTTTTAATTTTAAAATTTAACACATTTTATATATCTTATTTATTTTATTCATTCTTGAACATTAATTTATTTTTGATATTTTATTTATTGTAATTATATTATATATTATATTTATTTTATTTATTTGTTATATTTCATTTATGTTATAATGATTATTTATTTTATATATTCTATGTATTTTATTAATATTTGAAATTTTTTTAATTTAATTTTATTTAATTATTTTTAAAATTTTATTTATTTTTAAAATTTAATATATTTTATATATTTTATTCATTTTATTGATTTTATTTATTTTATTCATTCTTGAATATTAATTTATTTTTGATATTTTATTTATTGTAATTATATTATATATTATATATATTTTATTTATTTGATATATATTTCATTTATGTTATTTTGATTATTTATTTTATATATTCTATTTATTTTATTTATTTTTAAATTTTATATATTTTATTTATTTTATTTTTTTATTGCTTTTATTTAAATCATTTATTTTACTTATTTTATTTATTTAGTTTTAAAATTTAATTTAATTTATCTTTTTGAAATTTTTGAAATTTTATTTATTTTATTAATGTAAGTGTAAGGGGTATGTCCTTGTCGAGTAGTGTACATTAAGGACAGTTACTTGGTTTTGCATAGCAATTAATTAGATGCGAATGCAATTTTAATTACAGTCCACAGTCGCAGTAAACACGATGCATTTGGCAAATTGCAAAATTTTAGACAGATCTGGAATTTATGGATGGACTCTGCGAACGATGGCTTAGTGGCTAGGCAAAGTGGATTAGACAATGGTTCGATTGTTGGATTGTTCGATTTGGTTGATTTGATGGAGGCAACTGTACACCATATATTCTTTATGCTTTTTATGGTGTTGACGTTGTTGCTGTTATTATTGTTGTTGGTCCGTTTGGTCGCTTTGATTGATCGCCATCATTCTCATACTCATACATATAGACATACTCATACTCATACACATACTCACAGTCATACTCATCCTTAACGCCATCGTCATCATCATCGTCATTTACCCATACGTCAGTCAGTCAGTGAATCGTAAATGTAAGCAAACATGATGGTGGTCACGTGCCAGCCCATGTAAGCTCCGAGCAGGACACGTGTTTGGCAACGCCGCCTCTTGTCTTCAACAATTTTTGAAGTGCCCGCCACAAGAAGGGTGTAGAATTGGGCTTAATCTTTATAGTCAGAGTGGGTTGAAACACTCTTCTCTGTCTTCTCTGACTTCTTCAGCTCTTTGGCTATTGTATATATATATATATGTGTATATATATATATATATGTATATTGTGTTCTTTCCATTTCTGTTTTTTAGTTGCCGTGTGTCGGCGCTAAGCCTAAAAGTATGATTTGATTTTCGGTTTTTTTTCTTCTGCTAAGCACATTAACGCATGTTTTCACTCATCAACGCTTGGCTAAGTGTTTTTTGGCTTATTGCAAGAAGCAGGGCAATGAGCAAAAGGCGTTACAATAATATTTTGATAACAATTCAAACTAATCAACTAGAAAAGAGAGAATGAAAATCTATATACATATTATAATTATATTATTTGCCAACTTTTAGCTATGTCAAAGATAACTTTTTGCCTTATGTACAGTGTATATTGATATATCAAAGCATTATCAATCAAACAATATACCACTTCAATTGGAATACAATGAACTCATATTCTAAATACTCCATCAAACTCTTGAAAACATTTTCAAATCATTTCATTTTCATATTTCTAATAGAAATATGGCATTAATTTGAATAAAAGCGTGGCCAGGATAACAACTCTGACAACTCCTTCTGTTTATTTTTTTATTCCTCTTTATTTTTGTCGCTCTCGCTGCATACGCATGGTCGATCTTAGCTTTTGAAATTGTAAAAACCAAAATCTCAAATTTGAATTAAATGCAGAAAAAAAATGTTCAACTTGCGTTTGGTGACGCACGCACAAAGCCAACAAACAATTGCAAAACATTTACACGGACACACGCAAGGATAACAGCAACAACAATAAGAAATTCGTCAAAAATCAAAATCGAATCAATGGACATAATATTTGTTAAGAGATTTGAGGGTTGTAGTATAGTCATTGTAGTGCAGTGCTTCAATATATCTATATATAAAAATGACTTTCAACACCCTGAGGCACATTAGCCGTGCACGCGTCATCATCTAAAAAGCAGCCAAAGCCGCAGCAGAAGTAGAGCAGAGTAAAAAAAAAAAAGGAGAAAAAAAAATAGAAACGGAAAAGTAGAAACAATCACAGCCAAAAGCCTTAGAAATAGTGGCAACAATAACAAACAACAAATTGCCTGAATCTGTGGCAGGACGCGTTAAGGACTATATAAAACGTGCGCACGCCAATACCAAAAGGACATGCCGCCCGTCAATGTTTGTACAGAAGTTTGTAGCAACAATTATTACATTTGTTTAACTTTGCCTTAACACTGCAGGCAATTGTTGCTGCTGCCGTTGCTGCTGTCGTTGCTGCTGCTGCTGCTGTTGTTGGTAGTTGGTTGGCTTGTCGCCAAGGGCGAATGTTGAGTTAATTTAAGAAAAACTCTCCCACAGTTAAGTAAGAAAAGGATTGCCCCGAAAATCCTTTAGCGTGTGCCGAATTTTGTTTTAATTGTTTCTAAAATTGCTCATACGCTTCAATGCGCCTCGAAGAATTCGCGATGGCAATGGATAAGTGTATATCGTACGGGTTATATACACCCTGATATTTCTACCATATTGTTGTTGTTGTACTTGTTGTTCTTGCAATACTCAATTCAATTCCTTTAGCTGTGGCAAACATTGAATTTTGCTTTGTTTTTTTTTTCCTCCTTTTACTTTAACAATTGTTTTTAGCTCTTTGACAGCCGCAACGGCGGCCACTGTGCAAACATTTCACAACCAGAAGAAAGCTTAAGGGAAATCTAAGTAAGTCAAGTAAAATGAGTCCTTTGCCGACTGTAAAAAGGATGCACAACATAAACTGTTGAACAGCCTTGAAACTATTTACTTGCTATGAGTTTTTTGGATTCTTTATTTAAGTTTTTTGGGTTAGAGTAAAAAGGGGATATTGTTGGTTTAAGGCTAATGAGTATTATGACATATGCAATATTACGTTTAATTAAGTTTAGCAATTTAGCAAGCAGGCAATAAATCAACTGAATATGCCCAATTAATCATACAGAGCATAGAATTCACACACAAGCTTATTAAACTAGAAACACCTGAACCTCAATGCAAACCGCAGGTCAACTTATGGGTTGATAAAAAGGCATTTTTTAATATGTTATATGCATATCCTTATTGTGGGTAAATACAACTAAACCGAACAACAACAGCAAGAGCTACAACAAATATATATATATATAGATATATACATAAAAGAAATGTTTATGCCATTGCGTAAAGACCACAAAACCAAAAATGGCCTACCAAAATCTGGCACAGTCGTTGTCCATAGTCCTAATTGATTTATGAGGGTTTTTTACTCACACACCAAAAAACATCCAAGCAAAAAAATTTACAAAAAAAAAGAAAATGAGGCAAGCAAGCAACCAGTCAACCAACTGTTGTTTTGCTGTTTATATTTCAACTCTTTTTTAGATATCGCACTGCACATGAAATTAAGCTGAAAATTACGCCAAATAAATGATTTACGCAAATAAATTGAAATTTATTGAGTTCAACTGTTTGGAGCTTGCGAATTTTGCATACATTGAAATTTGCATATGCATGTATTCTTACACTGAAAGAAAAAAATCAAAGCATAAACCTCATACTTATATGCAATGTAAACACTGAATCTAGCTCTGTTCTTGCAACAACTTTTTTTTTCTTACATTTTACATTGATTTTGCATTGAAAAAAATTGAGATCCTGAAAAGTTATGTATAGCTTATATATATTTATCAGCAGAATTATATAGTAAAAAAAAAATATTTTTGTCCTATTTAAATTAAGATGAATATTTCAAGTTTATATAAGAAAGAAAGAAAGTTTAAAACTTGCACATTGCGTGCAAGATGCGTGCTTATATTTCAAAAGTTTTTTTTAATATATTGCGCCTAATTTATATATTATTAATCTAATAATAATTTCTAAAATAATACAAATAATATCTCAATAAAATATTGAATAAATTAAATTTTAAAAATAAAAATTAAATTATTTTTGGTTAACTTTGGCAATTCCTTGAAGGATTACTTACGTCAAATTAGTTAATTTAAGTAAAGTAATTATCTAAATCTGTTAATGAAATAAGTGTTTATTTTGCTTTGAATTTCTAAATAATTTTTTTTTATAAATAATCCCAAAAACTTGCTTCGTCCTTTAAACTTGCACAGTGTTCAATAATTAAAAATAAAAAAATAAATCAAATCAATCACATTCATTGATATATGAGTTATTTCAGCCTTCTTTCGCCGCCTTTCTAGACTAGTGGCTAAGCAGCCCAAGAAAAGTTGCTTAGTTATCTAGTCTAGGGAGATCCTGGGTTCAACTCCCAGCTAGGGTGTGGATGTTAGATAGGCTAGCGTAGGTTTTATTCAGTCAGTGGGTTACATCGAGTCATGCAAGAAAAACAACAATATATAGTTATAGTTATAAGTTAGTTGGTAATTAGAAAATAAGTTTAAAGTGTCAAGCTGATAACTTATTTTATAATTATTTTTCTTTATTTTTTTTTATTTTTTTTTCTTACAGTGTATAGAAGAAATGCTATTATTTTTTTGACCATGTGGGCAGCAGCTTGTGATATGTAAATTTAAATTTTGCAATGCAAACTTTTTGGGGTAGAACATATTGCAGCGGATTTTAATTAAGCACAAAAAGGCAACAGAATAAAAAGGGAAATAAACAAAAACACAAAAAAAAAAGAAAATAAAAACAAAAGGGGAACCGTTCGCACATTTAACAGGATTAATGTACTTTACTGTTTGTCCTGTTGTCCTTGTTGTCCTGGCATCTGCTGCAGCAACGGCTTTCCATTTGATTTGCATTGCGTTTAATGAAAAATTATTTTCGAATTTGTCTGTTTAATCGTGTGACAATTGGTCAAATGGCTTACTACAAATAAATCAAAGGCGTTTGCACCGATAGCTCATACCATATAGCTCATATATATATATATATATATATATATATATATATATATATATATATATATATATATATATGTATATATATTGAACTGTTTTGTTTTTTTTTTTGCAATCAGTTTGTGTTTAATGATTGGTAAACTTTACAATTAGGAAATTAGTTTGATTTTTAATTAACATGCGGTTTTGGCTATTTGCTATTTGCTATTTGTTTCTGTTTTTCTTTTCATGTTTTTTTTATTTGTATTGTTTTGTATTTCAATATAATTTTGTTGTTGTTTTTTTTTTTGTTCCATGCAAAGCATTTAATGTGTTTTTATACCCTCTATTCATACACAATCAAAGAGGCTTTAATCGTTTTTAAAATATAATTTAAAAACATTAACAAAATTAAATTTCATATTTTGAGTATTTAATCTATAAAATACATTTATTTCTTATTATTATTATTATTATTATTAGATTTTGATTATTTATATTAATATTTCTAAATATATATATTTTTTAAAAATTTATTTTGGTTTGCAACTTAAAATATTATTATATATTTTATAAAGTATTTAAAATTAATTAAATAACAAATAGTTTATTTTATTTTTATATAAATGTTAATATGCTTTTTATAGGGTATTCCAAAAGTCTATATCAGTGCAGGTAAATATTTACCCTTGTGGTTTTTAGAGTTGTTTTGTTTGTCGCGCCTGTTCTAGATTTACATTTAATGAGCTTCTAAGTGGATTTTAATTTAATTAATTTTTTAGGAATTTAGTTAGTTACTTTATTGATGGCTTTAAAATTTAAATTTTATGTATTTAAAAAGCTTTTAAGTGCAACAATTAATTTATAATATTATGTATAAAATCAAATCAAAATACATTTGAAAATTTAAAAACATAAAAAAGTCAGTAAATTATATTTTAAATTAAAAGAATATTACAAAATATAAGAACTGCATTTTATATATTTTTTTTTAATAAATAATTATGAAAAAATAAATTAAATTTAAAAGAAATTATTTAAAAATTAATTTAGTTATATTTTTTATGCCTATTTCTTAATGAAAAGGCGAATTGCAATTGCAACTAATTGTCCTTTATTGTAATCACATTTTTCTTCTTTTATTTGTAGCTTCATTTTAATCCTAATGACTCTGTTTAAGTATGTTCTTGTTTATAAATTTGTACCTTTTTTAAGCCTTTTAGTGTTTTGCTCCATTTTCTATGCCACAAATCCATTTAGTGAGTGCATTTAATTAAATCTGCAGCGAATTTAACTCGCTCGTTGCGCAGAAAAACCCAAAATCTAATTAGCTTTTAGCTTGGCTCCCAGGAACTAATTACTGAAGCGCAGGAGGCGAGTTTCATGTTTGATCCTGTACAAATTAACAAATTGTATACGTTTATTAAGAGCAAAGCAAACGGAAAGAACACAAAGCGCACCGAAAAAAAAAAAATATATAAAAAAAGAAAACAAAAAATTGCAAACGTCATCAGAAACCGAAAGCAAATCCCTTTTACTCCCCCCTGCACTGCCCCGTTTTTGTGTTTAGTCCAATGCCTCGTACTGCACTCAAGTGGCTTTATCAGTGGTAACCGCAGCTCTCTTGGCAGGATACGCTAGTCCGCCACTAATATCCTTTAGAAATTTTTTTTTGCTTTTTTTTTTCATTTTCGGAAAAAGCAAAACGGCGAATGAAAATTGCATTCAATTGAGCGCATTTATTGTTTGAATTAAGTCATGAGGAAAATTCTATTAGGATGGCAGAGAAACTGCACTCGAGGATACGTTTCAATGGGCGCTCAAATTAGGTGGGTGGGTATACACACACACACACACACACACACACAGACACACATATACATATGTATATATATATATATATATATGTTTACTTGATGGTTGATGACTGGGCGTGTTGCACCAGTGGCAGACACATGTGGCGCATTAGTCGAAGAACGTGTAGCATCGTTTTGCTGCCAAGTGCCTTTTACAACAAAAAAAAAAAAAAGAAAAAATCGAAAAAAAAAGAGTTAAATGGAATTTCCTGCAATGTTTATATGCAGCCCAAAAGAGCGTTTCAGTATATTTTCTGCGTCTTTTGTTTTTTTCTTCTTTTTTTTTTTGGTATTCCTGCACAAAAGGCTGAGGCGCTGCAATCAGTGACATAGAACCAATCCAAAAGCATACAACCACATGGCAGTACCACCCAAACCAAATCATTCAACAATTCATAGCCTCAAATCCCTCACAGAGATTGCATCCACCTTGCAACATGTTTTGCTTATGATTGACAGCTGTGAACGCTGCATTTGAGTCGCATGAAATTGAAAGACAACAAAAAAAACTGCAGCGCTCTTTGATTAAGTTCTTTGCGATCGACTGAAAAAGAAATTTCTCATAAGTAATAAATATACAAAGTTAAAACCAATAAGACGACTTTCCAAATACCCTATTACAAATTATTAACTATTCTTTAGCTATTACATATACGTAAAAGATAATTAGAGCTAAACTTTCGTGCAATAAAAGTGTGAAAACTTAGTGGAAATGCGATTTTTATTTAAGTTTTACTTAATACAGTTTTCTTAATTTTGGTGTATTATTACTTTCATTATTTTTTTCATTTATTTTACAATAAATTTTTAGTGCATTTTTAAATTAGAAACCGTTGGATTTTATACATTTTATTTTATTTACAATATTTATTTGATTCAATGATTTGTTTGATTCAGTTTGCTTTAACATATAATTAATTACATAAATTAACTATAAATAACTCAAAAAATTTATTCACAATTTTAACATTAAATAATTATTAAGATAATTTTGATATATTTTTATTTTGATTAATAAATATAAAGTCTCATTTATGATTAATAGGTCCAATATGCCCTCTCTATATGAGCATCAACTGCGTGGCATATGGTAAAAGTAAAAAGAGTAAATCAACAATCAAAAATCAAGAAAAAAAAATGTCCTTTGAATGTTGTGATTGGTTTTTCTTTACATGACTTTATCCGTTTTTAAAAGCAAACCCTTTGGACAATATACTTATTAGGTATAGGATAGCAAAATAGCATAAAGGCAATGTAAAAATTGTTGCCGTAAAATTGGAGCTGAATATTTGGTATTAGAGTCCTTTATACAACTTGGCTACTGACATTTTAATTAATTTTTAAGGCTATCAATAGCACTAGAAATGCATTTACTAAGCCTCGAGTTATGTAGATGCAGTTTATGAATGAAACCTACGTTCTTTTATCCAGTTGCTGGACTGGTAAAGGATGCAAAAACAGTTGCAATTGTGCAAATTAAAAGTGCAAAATGTATAAGTTTATACAGCAGATACGAAAATGAACTCAATCTATAGCTACTACAGAGCAAGTCCAAAAGTCCTGGGCCACACAAAAACCAAAGCCATATTCCACATTGACATTGTTTGCAATACACTTCATTTATTTGGAATTAGAGCGAGCGGCACTCGCAGTGCACTCAACGGCACCTGGCAACGAATTTCAATCCTTTATGAAGCGTGGCACAAACAACATAGATGCATGTGTGTATGTGTGTATGTGTGTGTTGTTTTTGTTGTTGTTGGTCACACACATGCTCATGCATATATTTTTAGTTAAGGCAGTCGGAAAGTAGCCATTCTCATTCCCCTGTGTTCAACAGACCAAAAACCATTGATTGTCATCGAATAGCTCCGGTCAGGGCGAAGGCGTAAGTAAAAAAGCAGCTTGAGCGTCATGTCCGGCTGCTACTGTTGCTCCACTACTACCCAATACTCAATACTCAAAGTGTCCAGCAAATTTTCTACATCTCATCTACTCATATTTCTCATTTCCATTCATTCGGTTTCCCTTCTGCAGTTGGCAGACGTCCGTGTCTGTTCATAGAGTTTACGTGTTTTTGTACATTTGTTACGCTACACGTAATGCAATGACTGTGTGTGCATGTATATGTATACTGTGTATATGTCCTGCATCCTGCATAGAAGCAGCATAGCTACTCTATGCCATGTTACGCTACACTTGATAAATCTCTAATGCCACTTTGGGTGCGCCAGCCACACCATAGTATCGCATCATATCCTATCTCACCCGCCACCCACTTGAGTGGCTATCCCTCTACTCCTTACACCTTTTCTATAGTCTATTTGAATTTTCCAACTCCCAAAACTTCTGATGAGCATTTGTGTAATTTCTGTTACTGTTGTTGTTGTTGTTGTTGTTGTTGTTGTACTTTGTGGTGTTTGTCCTCAGTTGTATACTCACAGCTCACAGCTCCCAGTTTTCACTTGTTCGATTATTAAAGGTTGAATGATATTTCGTATAAATGTTTGTCTCTCTCCTTCTAACTCTCTCTCTCTCTCTGTCTCCTTCTCTCTGCCGCACTCTTTGTGTATGTGTCCCTTAGGTGATGTCCAATTCAGGTACTGATGTAACATTTGTTCAACGTTTAATCAAAGGTAATTAGACTATTGTTAGCCAATTATTTAACCAAATACTTTAAGCCATATTAATCAATGTAATTTATATTGAAAAATAATATAATTTTATTAAAAATAAATCAATTAAATTATTTATTTTTTATATTATTAACACCTATTTAATATTAAGTTTATATTTAGCTTCGGGTTCAAGCAAATACATAAATTTTAAAAGAAATTGTATTTTAAGCAATATTATATAAAAGTGTTTTTTTTTTTAAATAAGCCAATAGTTTCCTTTTTTTAAGGTTATTTTTAAGTCTGTCTACATTCAAGTCTATATTTGCTACATATTTTATACCCCAAGGTATTCATTTGAGTCCGATACATTTTATTTTTTTTTTCTTTGCTTAAAGAAATTTCGGTAAGCCAAAATTGATTTGATTTTTAATCTTCGTGCTTTCACTAGACTTCGAATAGTTAATCTTCCATCTCGTTCTAATCGCCGTATTATGCTATAATTAACTCTATTAATATATGTACATGTACTACTAAATACTTATATGAATGAAGTTTTCAGGATACTCTGCACCGATTACAAGAGACTTCAACTTACTTTTGATTTTTTTGATTTTGGCCTGACCTTTTTGTGCCTCACACGTGAATGATTCGATTCAACAATTTTGTAGATGCGAAACGATAAAAGGACGCTATAAACTGTGGTATATCCAACTGGAATATACACTATAATTCAAATAAATAAATATGTTTGCAGTTTTATTTTCTACAGAATCAATAGTTCAAAGTAATACAGTAGTTTTATACCATAAAAATCATATAAAATTATTTTTCACTATATGTTTCTCTAAGATTAAATATATACAAGTGTTAAGATCAATAATTAATATATTGAGAAACAATTAAAATTGATTAAAATTTGAACAAAAAAGTATAGAATAAAAAATAGATAAACAAAATAATTAGTTTTAATTAAAACTAAAATAATAAATTTTAAAAAATAATGTAAAGATATAACAATAAATATAAATAAAAATAAAATGTGAAAATAAATTTAAAAAAAAGCTTATTACATTTTAATTCATAAAAATATAATTATATTTTTAAATACTAATATATTTTTGGAAAATTTAAGATTTTTAAAAAAAATGTTACAAACACTATTACACATGAATAATGAAATGCATTTAGAGTATATAAAACAAGTAAGAAATCTGTAGTCGAGTGTACCCGACTACGAGAGCCCCTTTGCCTACATATACAGCCATACACACACATACTCATACATACACACAGTTCTGCACGTACTTAGCCATTGCGCGCGCCTTTTAACCCCCCACGCTCTATATCGCGGTACTTAATGTTGTATAACTTCCGTGCTTATTGTTAAATTTTAACGAAATTCACAACGTAGATGAAGAATGGTCTACTTAATATGTGTGCGAATAATAAATTTGATCGGTTAAAAATTTTACCTTATAATCGATTTTTTCAAATTGCGGGGGTCAGGGGAGGAAATTGAAAAATCTAAAATAAACCCGTATAGCGTACGAACATAACAAATCTACGTTCCAATTTCGTTGCTGTAGCTCTTATTTTGAACTATACCCCCCCGGGGCCCATAACGCCACATTTGATGATCTATAACTTCCGAGATTTTTGATCAAGCTTACCGAGATTCACAACATGGATCAAGAGTGGTCTAATTATGATGTGTACCAAAAATAAATTTGATCGGTTGAAAATTGTGCTTAATAATCGTTTTTTTCGATTTGCGGGGGTCAGGGGAGGAAATTCAAAAATCAAAAACAAACTCGTATAACCTACGAACATAACGAATCTAGATTTCAAGTTGGGTTGCTCTAGCTCTTATAGTCTCTGAGAAACAGGCGTTCATACAGACGGACGGACGGACGGACGAACAGACGGACAGGGCTAGATGAACTCGTCTTGTCGTCCTGATTCAGAATATATATACTTTATGGGGTCTCCGATGATTATTTCTATGTGTTACATACTTTTGGATTTTGCACATTTCCAATAGATCCGCTTTGCTTCTTTTTTACAAAAAGGCAAATGGGCTAAAAAGCACACAGCCTGTGTTGCGGGGCGTGGCACTAGTCTAGAGTAGCCTTTGTTGATATTTTCCTATGCACTATAAACGCTGTTTCACAGCCTTTGTTGCGGGGCGTGGCACTTATCTAGAGTAGCGTTTGTTGATGATTTCCTATGCACTATAAACGCTGTTTCACAGCCTTTTTTGCGGGGCGTGGCATTAGCCTTGAGTAGGTTTTATTAAACTTTTTCTATGCACTGTGTGTACAGGTATTTTTTTGGACACTTTTGCTTAGTGCTAACAAATTTTGCATTTTGCTTAAATTGCTTAGGCTTTAATCTGAAATCTGATATTAGAGATTTCCTGAATGTGTGTGTAATGAAGAATAATCTTATTAATATAATAACGAACTTATCTGATGGCCACAAATTATTGCAAATTATGTTAGGACATGAAATTAATATTAAGTAAATAAAGCTTATTTACAGTTACAGCTTTTGATCAATCTTAAAACGAAATAATATTATTTGCATTCCTCATACAAAAAGTTTGATTTAAAGATTTCAGATTTATGTGGAAATTGTATATGCAATTTATATTTGGTATTTTCATATGAGTTAAAAGGTTTTACCATTGAATCCCGTGAATGCCTTTTAGCCAGAAGTCCTCGTACTGAAAATGTCCCTAATGAGCTTTGTGCCAGACGCCTCATTTCACGTCCAGCAACAAAAGCCACTTGAACAAAGCCGGCGACGTTCGTTGCCTAATTCCTTAATTAAAAGCGAAGCCTACTCTCTGTTACAATATGGTAGACAGAGTATGGAAATGACCTAGGGAAATGGGAGATGTGAAGAGGGGAAAAAGTGTGGGTAGTTCAATGCAAAATCCATTGACTGATTGCAATATTTCACTTTTAAGTCACACAGCGCATCCGTTCAACACACAATCAAACATACCAACAAGCAGGCAGGCAGGCAGGCAGTCAGGCAGGCAGGCAGTCAGGCAGGCAGGCAGGCAGGCAGACCCATCATTCTGTCAGGCATTCAGGCAGTCAGGTCGGCAAGCAAGCTAGCAAACCAACACTGCAGCTTAATTTGTATGATCAAGTGTATAGGTTGAGTGTGTCCTGGTTGAATGTTACGACTGTGCGACATTTTATTAAAAAGGACATGCAACGCAAAACAAATCAGTGCGACTTTGTATTCAGTTTCATTTTAAAATGAAATTCACATCAGGCAACTTGACCAAAACACTGGCCGTGTAGAGAGCATCTTGTTATGCCAAATGATGCCATGGACCATGAATGTCCACCTCACTATAGTCAAGCCCATCGCGCTTCGGCATAATAAATTAACAAATTTGTCTGCACTCTCTTTCGATATTCATGCAGCGCTGACAGGCAACAGGAGCTGCATCCACCTGTGTCCACAATCTCTACTAATTTTTTTTGTTTTTTTTTTTTTTTTGTTTTTGGGGCAACTGCTGTTGTCCATTTGGTTGCTGCCAATCATGTCGGATTAATAACAAACAGGCACAGGACCCAGCTCAGCTTTTGGTTCTTCAGCTGCTTTATTCATGCCAAACAACCAAACCATTCAAGCAAAGTTGCCACTGAGTGACGCAGCTGTGCCCCGTACAATGGTTTACTTCTCCATTATACCCACATCCATATCCTTCATTCTTCATCCTCCATTCCATTCCACTTATCTCTTCTCTTTACTTCTTATGTGGGAGGCTAAATGACGCGTCGCATGTTGCCATTGCCGAGTGCCGCCTGTCAGTGCATTACATGCCAGTTCGAGTTCACTCCAAAATCCCATACTATCTGAGTTTTAATTGTAACGGGCACCAAAGTCGCACAGTAGCATGTTTTGAGTGCATTTGCTCGTAGCAGTTGAATCCATTCTTCCAACCGAAAACAAACCCAACCTTCCCCCACCTTACTTTTAATACCCATGATACTCACCAATGTCTGTCAATATTTTGCGTATTTCATTGTTGCAGTCACTGTTGCATTTGTGTATATGTCTGTGTGTGAGTGTGTGTATGTTTTTGTTGTTGGTTTTGAGATTTATGCTCGTTCTTTTACAATGTGACCAGTATTTCAACCTCAATACTCATACCTCCTTCCATTTGCCCACACACACAAGCAACCGCAACATGTTGCAGAACGCGCGCTTAACACCCAAAATGAAACCCAACCCAAAACAACACAAACAACCCACCAACTGACCAACCAACCTGTGGACCTTGTGCACATTCCTCAATGCTTAAACGTTGACCGAGGACACTCCACAAGCACTTAGTCTATACCCTATATAAATGTATACAAATTCTATATACATTTTAAAGGGAATAACAAATAATTTATTATATAATAAATATAAAGAATAAAATAAAATTACTTTAAGTAAAAAGTTTAATCTAATTATATTTATCTGTTGTAAATGTATAATCCTTAAAATAAAATTTATAAAAATCAAAAATTTAAATTATAATATATAAAAAGTTTTTCTATATATCAAAAAATATTTAAAGGACTAAGTAATAAAAATTCCTTGCACTTTAAAAAAATAAATTGTAATAAAGACAATTAAATTATGCATTACATTAATTTATAAAAAAATTAAATAGCAATTATGTATTCGAAAAAAAATATATATATATTATGCACAACTTTATATAGAAATATTATCAAAAATAAATTTTAAATAATATATAGCAATTTATTTATGTTTATTAGATTTTACAAGATATTGATATTTAATATATATATAAAAAATATAAAAAAAATATACCATAAAATTATAATTTAAATATAAATTTTTTTATTACTATAATTTTATTATTTATTTAAAGACACATTTTTTAGTAAATTTTGGAGTTTAAAGAATTTGTTTTTTAACCTAATTTAAATATATTTTCTTTTTAGGGTATCTTCTAGTCATTTATGTATGATGTTGATTTTGATGTTTTATTTTGAGTTTGTTTTTTTTAAGCACTTCCTTATCCGTTCTGTTTGTCCGACAATTTGGTCAGGCGTCCGCTTTGGCACCTGCTGGTCAACGTTTCCTGTTCCATCTAAGCTTGAAAATTGTACAGAAGCTTAGATGTAGAGAATATGTTGAATGGGGGGCTAGAGAGGGTAGAGTGCAGGTATTTTTTTTTGGTATTTTTCATATATACTTTTTTTTTAGTATTTTTTTGTTGTTGCGGCTTTTTATTTCACATGTCTCGTTTTGCCAATGTTTTTTAGTTTAGTTATTTTTATTGAAATTTAATTTTGGCTTTGAAGCTGATGGTATTCAATATGTATGTGTATGTTTCTGTGTGTGTGTGTGTGTGTGAATTTTTTAGACACTTTGTTGTTGCTGTTGTTGTTATTGCTTCTGCTATTTGTGTGCAGAGGCACGAATTTGTTTTGAAATTGAATTAGATTGGCCATGCAACAGTATAGCAGCTGATTTTGATTGCATTTTCAACGTTTGCATGTTTATTTACTAAGCTAAAGGAATTTTGTGGCATGCAATTTGATTAACTGCCGCGCAATGCATAAATTATGAACAATTGTTGGCCAAAGCAGCAATATTCAAATAATATAGCTAGTTCGATAATACAAATAACAACGATTTTGCAATATATATATACTTCAAAGAAATATATTTTGGTAGCAACTCATCAGTTCGACTATTAAATTTTTTATATCTGGCATCAAGTTATAAAATATAAAAACTTTGAACTGCCTAACAAATTGGTACCCATGTCAAGTTGAAAATTATGTTGGTAGCTGACAAATTTTATGACTGCCCAGAAAAAAAAGAAAGAAAAAAATTGCACAAATTTTATGACTTTCTAATAAGCAAATTTGCAAGTTTTTTTTTTTTTTGCATAATTAGCCACAGCCAGTACGAAGGCTTGAGAATCGTAAAAATTGGCACGTGCATCAAGTGAAAAATTTTGCCAACATCTGTCACCATGGGGGCAAGTAATGTGGCACGGATTGCAAGCCCTCATCATAAATGTCGGTTGCCAAAAAAGCAAGAAGCGAAAAAAAAAATGTGCATAAATATAATTTAAAAGTTAAATGAAATGATTAGTGACGGCTCAGTGAGAAATTTTCTTTCACAATTCGGTATTATTTTTGTAGTCCTTTCAGGCTGCAGGCAGGCGCGATAAAAATGCAATAAAATTTGCTCGGATGACAATAAAAAATCAGTTCGATTTTTTTTTTTTTTTTTTTAATGGGGTTGACTTTGAGTTCTTTGACGGCTTTGCAAGAGCTGCAAAAAAAAAAATAGAAAAATCGAAAAACCAGAAAAAAGGTTACAGGGTGCAGAAATTGTCAACTGTTTTGCATAGAAATTGCAGAGAGCAAGTAGTATATGCTAGACGATGGGTTAGGGGAGGGATGCGACATGTTACAGGTTAAATTTTTTGGTACTTCTCTAGTCAGTAATAGTAGTAATACTCGTCATACGAGAAATTTGTATTTATATGAAGTTTCCTGTTGCCAACATTACTTTTTTTTCGTTGTCGCATTTTCCACTTTATTAAATCGCCAATTGACAGACTTATTGCAAATTGAAAACAAAAGCGCGAACAACACCAACAACAACAACAACAACAACAACGGCAAGAACAACAAAAGAAAAAAAGGAAACAGAAGCGTAAGAGGAATTTAAATTTGTTCTGTGTGTGTTCAGCTCAACGTGAATGCGCCCCGAGCTATGCAATAAAAATCAAGCCCGCAACGAATTTGTGCAATCAGCTGGAAATTATTTACATGTCTATACGAAATTAAAACAACAAACAACACACACGCACATACATAGAAAGAAAGAGTAAGCAAGAAAGAGAGAGCGAGAGAGAGAGAGAGAGGGATAAAGAAACAGTCAACCCACAGTCGATATATGCATTGCCGTTGTCCTTTATCCTTTGTCCTTGCCGTGTGTACAACTCAATAAAAGGCGCAAATTTACATAGAAACTACGCGCTGAGGATCCACTCATAAATTCCACAATTAATGATGCAAAAAGTGCGAAAAGAATTTCTGCCCAGCTTGCATTGTGTGTGTGTGTGTGTGTGTGTGTGTGTGTATGTATATCTGGTTGTGCATATGTTTCGGGTATATTTCAGTAGCCCTTGCCTAGGTGCTGCAAAGACTTGTCGCAAGACTTACAAAGCAACTCTCTGTTTCCCTTTCCTTCCTCCGTCTATACCATAAACACAGATGTTCAATATAATCGTCTATTTATGGTTATATAGAATAAAACCTTATCTATAATTTGATGAAACCTTGCAAAAGTTTACTCTTAATCCGTTTACAATTTATATCATTATTGCAATCAAATGTGCTTTATTCGGCACAAAATTACTTGCATCAATTGCATTGAAATTTATGATTTAGTTTCTTTTATGTTTACTTAATTTAGGTTGAATTTCTATTAATTAAACATTGACAACTTACTAGTCATATTTATCCTTAGTAAAGCTATGAATAGAATTTATTGTTATTTCTTATATCATATGTAAGAAACTTTTTGATAGAGCATACAAAAGTGTTCATTGTTCTTAAAGAGTAGCTTGCAATTTCTTTGCTGCAAGTTATTCGTCGGCTGATTTATGCTTGGGCAATATGTGTGGCTGGCCAAAGAGGCGAATACTTAGTGGTAGAGGCCAAGAGAGCATAACAGGAAGCACAGCATCAATTCTGGCAATATACGAGTGCTGGACTCCTTCGCTCGAGAATGGACAAAATAATTTGAATGAAAAGTCCATTATGGCTTCCTGTGTGCTGGCGAAGACCGAACGACGCCAACGGCGACGATGAACGTCTTTGCCAGGCGCCAGCTTACACAGTGATTCACAGTGACCGCAGCAGTAGGAAAAGTTGCAGTCTGTATACAAAGAGTGAGGGAAAGGGAAAGGGAAAGAGAAAAGCAGTGAAACTGTAGTGCGAAGGATGTTCGACAATCCTTTCACATGCTTTTGGTCATTGCTTAAGTGCACTTTACACATTCCTTTATTGTGCCGACTTTGGCATATAAATTCAATTTAACCAAATTGTTTTTCCTTTTTATTTTTATATATATCCTTCGTTATATATATATTTATATATATATATATATAATATATATTTTTTGTTATTTTGCATGCAATTTATTTATATGCAATTTGCATAAATAATTACTTTAACATGCATGTCCTTCGTCATTCTGGCTGCATATGCAAATGCGTGGCTCATGAAATTCGCATTAAGTTACTTTAATTGCATTCAATTATACGTGCACAAATGAAAGGAGTTGGGTATTAATATACGCAGAGAATCGGAGCACCAAATACTCTGCAACTCTCCTGATAAGACTTTAGTGGCACCTTGTGCAAAACTTTGAAGCTTCACTTAATTGAAGTAATTAAATTCGTGCAGCTTGCCATGTTATCATACCGAGTATATCCCTAGCAGCATGCAGATGCCTCTAATGTTTTAAAGTAGCTGCAGTTGCTGCCCATACTGCGTATGCGTAACATACCCACATCATCCAAACCCACACCTACATACTACACCCAAAACACACCACACACTACCTACAATCTACAACCTAAATAATACATATATGAACAACATCCCACACCATATATAGTCACAATGCACACTTCAATAATTTCAACGCGGATTACTCTAATTAAACGTGCAAATGCCCTAGCCAGTGTACACGCTCCGGGAACCCCTAATACAATCTCTAAGTCATAAGGCAACACTCCTGCTCCCCACCACCAGCACTATTCTATCAATGGGATGGTCCATTTTCTTGCTTCCGCCACAAATTTCAAATTCATTATCCGCTTATCACGCCACGAACATAAATCTAGTCCAGCCGCTGGACAGTGGTTTTATCGCAGCACAGTTCCAAATGGTATAAATAAATATGTATTATATGCATTTTTAATAAAAGATAAATATATTTATTTATCAATATAAAAAATTCCTCAGTTTAAAGTACATAAAAAATGCTCAGTATGCTACCAATTTGTTAAAAAAAAAACCTTCCAATCTGCATAGCTTCTTCTGAAGTACCAAGAATAAATTTTTTTACTTTTATTCAATCTAAATATTATTTAATATATATAAGAAATATATAAATAAATATTAATATAATATTTTTTCTAACATTTTTATTTTTATTATTATATTAATAATATTTTATTTATAATAATACTTTTAGTTGTTTTAATAATATTTTTAATTTTCTTCAAAAAAACACTTATTTTTTTAATAGTTTTTTTTAAATAATATTTATTTTCTATATTTTTAATTTTATAAAATTTATATATATTTATTATTTTTAAATTTATATATAATTTAAATTTTAATTACATGTTATTAATTCAATTAAAATAATTATTAATTATTATTATTAATTCATTTTAATTTTTGAATATTACTATTATAATTTGAATTTAATTATAAAATATTTAAAAATAAATTTAATTATAATCTTAAATATATTTTATATTAAATTTAGCTTGTATAAAAAAAAATTTTAAAATTATTTTTCATTATTTTTTTTATAATATATTCCGTTTTATCCCTATAATTTGTATTATTACTATATTCATATTTTTAACTTTATATTATATATTTATATATATATTTTTTATAATTATTAATAATTATGAAGTAATTTTAATATATTTTAATTAATTAATATTATTTTTTAATTTTTTTTTCAAGTTGCTAACATTTTATTCATATTGGATGCAGTTTATATATATAATTTATATTATATTTAAATATTGTCTTCACCAATTTTGAAATTATTTTTTCATTATTTTTCTGTTCAAAATTTTTTTTTATAATACATTCAGTTCTATGCGTATAATTTTTATTATAACTATGTTTTTATTAACTTATTATTCTACTTTATTTTAATTAATAATTAATATTGTTATTAATAAGTAAAAAAATATTTTTAATTTTTTTTCCTTATTAATATTTTTTCATATACTTTTTCTTTAATTTGCTAACATTTTAATAATTTTTAATGCATTAATTAAACCATTTATTTTTGTAAATTAGTTTCTATTTCGATAAATAATTAAAAATAAATCATATATATTTAATGAATATTTTGGGAAAATTTTTTTATTAAAAATCTTGTATCTACATATTTATATAGATGCTATATTACATGTTGAATTCAATTTGTTAGTGTCCACTGTTTAGTGTCTTACCTAGCAGATGAAGATGCGTTGTAGTCTTGGGGTGATTTATTTAATTGAGCAAATGTTGGGCCCGTCAAGTTGGCTTAAACAAATCATTTATATGCGGCGTTGGCAATTATTTGCACTAAATTGTGTGTTAAGTGCCCAACCAGAAATGACTGTTACGTTTCCTACCTACCCTAACCCTGCCCCTGCCTACAGCATAATATAGATAACCCTCTAGAAACCGTTAGGCCTTCTCAGTACAGGAGAAATCAGCGAGATGCACGTTGATTGATATCGCATTCAGGCGTGCTGAAAATTATTTGCATTGATAATACGCTGATTAATGTTTGCCACCGATGACGACGTTGACGCTGACGCTGACGCTGACGTTGACGTTAACGTTGACGTTAACTTCGACGTAAACGTTGATGTTGCTGTCGATGTTGAGAGTTGGTCAACCAACGTGTCATTATATCGGTTTCGCTCATATTGTATCCTGTTTAATATGTAAAACACTGTTTTATTATATTATATTGTATAGGATTGATGTGTATTGTGTGTTGGTTGTCTCTCGAGTGTTCGTTGGTTGCCTGTTTATTGGATTTGCTGAGGTTTTTGCAATAATGCTGTAAACAATTAACTGAAGCGTATTAAGTCGGATTTGAGGCCGACTAACTAATTTATTACTGAATTCTCAACTGAAGAAGAAATTGGTATGAGCTAACTGAATCAATCAGTGTGAAAATTACATTTAATGCATTTCAATAAAGTAAATCGGATTTAAATTGTAATCAGCAAATGTAAAATCCTTAATAGTATAGCATAGAATACTAACTAATAAACAAATTGAAATAGTTTAACTAAAATTAAAGTAGAGTTTAATTTCAATTTATTTTGCAGATCAAAATAAATGAATACAAATTGATTGCTTTAAGTTAGATACATAGATAATCATTGAAAAAAAAACATTATAAATATTTAAGAAGCTTATTAAAAGTGCCTGCAAGTGCTTCACTCTCAACTCTGAACATGTTTGAAGCAAGCAGGAAGCCTTCTAAGCATTAGTAAAGCAAACAAGGACATCCTGTGTGGCTTTCCCCAGGAGCATATACAGAGCGCTGGCTGCTTAGATTTGTTGCTAATTTATTGCGTTTCAATTGATATGCAAAAATGTTTGTTTGATATATATATATGCTATAGTGCTGTTGCTTATAATTTTCCTTTTAATGTTGTTAAGTAAATAATCAAATATATTTGAAACGAACAGAAATGTAATCCCAATAGGACTCGGTTGTCCTGGCAGCCAAATGCACATATAAAATTCATTTGAGCAAAATCCAAGAATCTAATAAAAAGAAAACCTTGCGCAGCAGGATGTCACAACACCACACATAAATACAAAGGATATTTGTAGAGAGATAAATGCGCTTTCTCATTTTACCTAGAAAATAAATTGCTTGTTGCTCTGAAAGAAATTATTTTTTATTCATGCATTAAATTGTTTTGACTTCCACTGATAATATCAGAAATTTCTTTATGATTATTGGGTTCATATTTTTTTTTTTTTTGCTTGCTTTCTTTCTATTTCCTTGTGCTTTCTCCTTCCTGTCGCATGCTAATCAAATTACACAATGTGTATGTGTGTGCGTATCTGTCTGTATCATAGCCCATACCATGTGATTGTTACTACCCTTGGCAGCTGAATCATTTCTCAGAGTAAGTCTCTGCTTATGGCACCTTGGCATCAATATTCCTAATGCCCAGTCGCTCATACTGTGTGTGTCGCCTGCAGCGCAATATCAAAAATAATTTTTTTTCTTTCTTTTTTTTTTGACAATAAAAGACGATAAACATTAAAATTATGTGCGAGAGCTTTTGGCCAGAAAAAAAAAAATAAGCAAGCAATGCTCTGAAGCTCTGTATAACATAAAAATGCGTTGTCAACGTGCTGCATATCCTTAATATGCCTTATCCTTGGCTCAGTCGCTTTATGTTTATTATTGCCTCAAGCTCGACTGGGGTTCAGGCAATGGGCACAGATCTTCAATTATTAGTACGCTAAATTCACTCGTAAATTTGTCAAATCGCGCTATTCCTTAATATACATACAAATATATATATATATATATATATATATATATATGTATATAATTTTTTTTTTTTTAATGTGGCTTTGCTACTGTAGTTTGGCTGCTCGTTGAGGTTGCTCCCTTGGGGCAACTAGGTTGGGCAGCTTTTCATTTGATTATCAAATTGGATTCTTACGTTAAAGGTGTACCTACAATTTTCAACATTTTTCTTTCACTTTTCTGTCTCTCTCTTTCTCAATTTCTTGGTGTAGTCTCTATGCATCATTAAATATTTCTACGCAATTTTGGCTTGTTAGTTTTGCACTTTGGCCAAAACATCAAAAAGCGCGTGAAAACTCTGGCTCAACAGCGGAAAATATATTGCTTGAAAATTCCACTCAATCTTTTATATATATATAAATTTTTTTCTTTTTTTGATTTTGATTTTTCCTTTTTTTACATTACTTTTTCCTCTGTTACTTTGACAATTGTTTGCGCTAACGAAGTCGCTTTGTATTTTTTTGCCTTTTCTTTTTATTTTTTTTTTGTTCTTGTTTTTGTTTTTTGCTATTTTTTTTCCCTCGCACTCTTGTTGGCTACAACATTTCAATTGTTTGGCTTCTGTCATTACCTTTGACATGGCCCTTGCCTGGCAACTTGTTGTTGCCTTTTGACTGTCACCTTCTATTGTCTTTTGAGGCTTTTGTTTTCCTTCATCGACAGCGCTTTGATCTGCCGCAGTTGCATATCTATTAATTGTAATGAAGAGGCTGTTGCAAGCTGCAACAATAAAAGCCTTTCTATGCAACAGGGTTGTTACAATGAGTGTTAAAAAAATTTTATTTTTGCCTTTGAACGCATTTGGTCGTTAAATTTAATTATCAACTTTGCGTATCCTTCCCCAAATATCATTTTTGTCACTTGCTACGCTTTCATTTTAATTTTATTGAATGAAATTAAAAAAATCTTTACAATTTTTTAAAAATTTTAATGTCCAAAAACAAAGAATTCCATACTAAATATAAGCTCTTAAAAATTAGCAATTCTTTTACTGTTAATAATAAATTGTTTTGGGCTAGCAATGGGCAATTCTTTGAGATTTTCTTCCGCTATTAAAATCATGATATTAAGTGAATCCTTTCAATGTTCCTGCATTACAAATATATAGAAAATCATCTATATACATAATTTAAATCAATTTTTGTTGTTGTTGAAGAAGTTCCTTTTGCAGTTATCTGCAGGATATGTCGCAGCTGCCTATTGATAACTCTTAAGTTACTCAAAACTTTTTATTTATTTCTAATTGAGTTTTTGTATAGAGCAAAAGGGTTCAACTAAAAGCTTAGTTTCCTTAATCCTTTTTGCACCCTTTTTACTATGAATGTTAACCCAAAGATTTTTGTGCTGCATTCAAGTGTATGTTTCATGTGTTCTAACACAACAACAACAAACGTCATAATAGACAATTGACATACTTTTCATTTTTTTGAGTGCACTCATGCACTTATATAAAGTAATCCTTAAAACAAGACTAGGACCTTACCTTGACCCAAATATGCAAAGAAAAACCTGTTTTAGTAGCAAAACAAAAGTGCAAGCAAAGGATGCGCTTTGTTTATAGACCCTATTTTTAGGGTTTGTTGCAATAAGGACATGCACTGAGTTGAAGTTGCAACATATGCAACAGTAGCAACTGTTTAACGACCTTGGAACGCTTTAACTCTCTACAAGTTTTAGCAGCTGTTGTTGTTGTTGTTGTTGTTGTTGTGCTGTTGTTGGTTCCTAGAGAAAGTGGTTTCAGCTATTGCTGTTTAAAGTATCTTTGCAGGATAAGTAAAAATTGCTTCCACTTAATAAAGCACACTAATGATGACCGCAGGACGAAATGAAATGCTCTTGAGCACGTAGCAGGCAACATGAAACCACTTAAGTTTGTTTATTTCTAGTATTATATATACCATAATATATATATATATATATAAAAGGTACTCTAATTTATTTTTAATAATGTTGTTTTGCCAAAGGTTTTCTCAAGTATATTGCCGTCTGTCTGTAAATATGAGCTACCCTCTCCTCTATTATAGATTTACTCCTGCCAAAGCTTTCTTCTGTGTACTTTCAATTACGTTAAGATTTCTTAAAGGCTTTGATGCATTACTCTTGATTGAATCTAGTTATATACTAGATGTTAAAAAATAAGCAAATATTTGCCCAAAAAACTGAAAATATTTTATTTGAACTTCAAAATCAACCAAAACTTATGCAGACTTTCAGTTATCATATGTGCCTTTAGACCAGAATTTGAGTTTATGCCAAACGTTTGGCAAATATGAGAATACCCCTTGGATAATAGTATATAAGTATTTTTGTAAGTATGTCTTTAAAATAACTTGTTCATATGTATATGGAATTATAACGAACATAAAAAATTCTAAACTGTTTGTTTATGGGTCACTTTGCCCCCAGCTGAGCATACACACACATGCACTTAAGAACTGTACCGGGCTTTCACCACTTTCACTGGTAGAAAACAAAAAAAAAAATTTAAAGAAAAAAAGGAAAAGGGTTGCCATCAACATTATTATCCTCTATAGTCATCCTATATGAGTTTTGGGTATCATGTGTGCAAATGCAAACAAAAGTGCAAAATCTCAGGGGAACATTTGATTGAATTGAGGATATTTAAACATTTCTAACGCGCATTTCTTCAATTTCTTTTACTGTTTATCCTTTAGGTTTGATTTTATTTTTTCTTCTTTTTCCAACACATAATCCTTGTTGCTTATCTGCGTAAAAATATCAAATATTTTTAAAATCGTTTTGCTTGAGAAAGGGGCGAATGGGGGGAAGCTATAGTTGCTATTTGTTTTTTGCTTGCTATGATTGATATTAAGTATAACAAGTATTGATACTATTGATTGATTGATGGACTTTAAAATCTTTTCTTTTTTTTCCTACTGCTCTCAAAATTAAAAAAGCAGCTTAACTTCTTTGCGTTATACAACGGTACTTTTCATTATTATTTTTTTTTTTTTTTGGAACTGCCCAAAGGCTTTTTATCAAACGCCACGCGGCAACGATTTTGCGACAGATTTTGAGCTTCAGCCATAAAAGTGGCCATTGTTTGGTAACTTTGCTTTGATCTATGCCAATTAAAGATGATTTGAATAGCATATTGAATGTGCTAGGACATTGTCAAAGTTCATACAATAGCTGCTCAGAGTTAATACAGTAGCTGCAATAAGTCTAAGGAGAAGCTTAAACAGATTTTATGCTGCTTTGAATTAAAGTTAAAATAATTAATAAAATGTTTTCTTATTTTTTCGTTTCAATTAATTTAATTTTTATTACGCATACATGTATATAATAGTTGTTTGTTTGTTTGTGTTTTAGTGTTAAGCTTATAATTAGGTTACATTCATATTTCATTCAACCATTTGGCCGTTTGCTCTGTAAAAGACTTCTATTGTTTTTCTTGTACTATATTCATGCTCGTGACACGAAAATGTTCTCTTTTCCCTTTTCTCTTTGGAGTAAGTGTGTTGATTATGATATTGGACCTACTACTTATTAAAAAAAAAAAATTGACACATACACACACGCAGATGCATGCACACATATAGACAGATACATGTATATATATAAATATTAAGGTATATATATATATATATATATATATAAATGTATATATATATATATATATATATGTATATGTATAGACATCAACTTACATTTAATAGCAAAATAATTATAAAAAAATATATTTATTATTTTTCTTTTCTTTTATGTATGTAACTATTTTTTTTTTTAAGTTAAGAAGCGAACTACCTAAAAGTGAAATCGATTCGATTTGTGTAAATAGACACCAAGAGAGTTTTGTTTTGTAAAAGTTTTGAATTATGAAACTAAATCTAATTACAATTAGTAGATTGAATTTCTGTTCATTTGTTTTTTTTATTTTAATAATATTTTTTTTTTTATAGAAAAGTTGACTTAAGATTAGATTCGTATAGTATGAAAACTAGCTGCCGATTGCACTATTCTTGCACCGCCTTCAAATACTTAACTATAATTGAATTATAATTATAATAATAATAATAATAATAATAATAATAATAATAATATTTAAAAAAAAAAAATATTAAAAACTAAAATAAATTAATTTATTTATAAATATATATATTTATATATATATTTTTTGTTTAAAATTTTAAGTGTTTTAAATAACTTTACCAAAATAATGAGCAAGGAAACTATGCACTTAAAATATTTTTAGCAAAATTATTTATCACATTTGCGCTTATCCAAAAAAAAAAACAATATATATTTTCTCTTTGCTTAGTTTTTGTTATTTTTCTTATCAGACTTCACCACAAATTTTTTTATTATTATTATTATTATATTAATTTATTTTTTGGCGACGGCAATAACAAAATTATATATGAATATATCCAGAAAAATGAAAACTTAAAACTCAAAAACTCATATATTTTTTTGGGGATGGGAGTTTACATACATATCTATATATAAATATATATATATGTATATATATTAATATTCTGAATTTTTTTCTTATTAAGAAGTGTTCACATCAAATTTCTATCATTACTCCAACTCCCCTCAGCATTGATATCCTTAGGGAGCGCTAGTTTTCACCAACGAAATGTAATCACAAGTTGCGCTTAGGAGCCGTCAGCCTCTATTTATGGGGCCTTGAATTCATAGTTGAAGTTGCATTTGTAACTAGTTGTTGTTCTTGTTGTAGTTGTAGTTGTTGTTATAGTTGTTATAGTTGTTATAGTTGTTATAGTTGTTGTAATTGTTGTAGTTGTTGCTGTTGCTTAATTTATTGCGCCTGAGGCTGTATTTGTACAGTAGCTGTTAATTTGGTTGCTTTTCCGGTTTGTGGCTGCTGTTGATTCTTTTGTAAATAGAATTGCTTTAACACTTTGCACATGGCCAATGCAAGCATTTTCCAAGCTAATAGCTGCTCCTCGGTGGTTGGCGGTGACTCATTGTCATTAATTGTTGGTTGACTGGTATTGGTTGCACCTGGTGGGGCCTCATAGTCAACCTGATCATAACCAATATCACTGGCAACTGCAGGACCATCCACTTGATCACCATCATTGATTAGATTCGAGTTTAAACTAGAATCCGATGATTCAACGGGCTCATCTTCGTAAAATGGTATAGCCATTGTAGAGATTCAAAATATTTCGTATTTTACTGTTTACTATTCACTTGGCGTTCTTGTCGGATTGTCTATTGTGTTTTGATGTTGCTTTTGCTGTGTGTTGTATTCTGTTGGTGTAACGCACACGAAGCGGACTCTAATACGACTGAATCGCACGGCGGCACTACAACCGTATTTATACCCGGGAAATGCTGCTGACAGTCGTGACAGCGGCAGCAACAAGCCGAAGGGAGCACAGCTCAACACCATTGCCCTAACCCAATACCAGTTGCTCACCCCCAAATCGGCACATTGACAATGTAAGACAGAGCGAGTGAGAGTATTTAAAGAGAGTGCGTTTGTATGACTTCGACTAATAGAGGAAGAGAGATAGAGCGAATGCGAGAGCACATTAACGAGAGCGCTTGAAATTTCACGTGCATTTCCTTAAGGACATGCACAACACACTCTCAATATCTCTTACTATTTATCTATCCATTTCATCTTCTTGTAGTCTGTCTTCTTCTCTCGCTCTTGACATTCTCCAATCAACACCCAACCCCTCAAAAATTTAGCTGTGCTGCAATTTCAGCTACTTTCTGACCTCTCGACTGTATCACGTGCTGTTAACGTTTCCGTAACAAAGAGAGCGAGAGAACACACAAATCCTCTTCACACTTGTGGCATGTTACGTTTACGTTACCCATTACGTTACCGCTTACGTTACAAGCAATTTTCATTTCTCCAGTCTCGTAACAAACTCAGGGGTAGCTGCTTGCTTTCGAATTCGAATTTTCGAACTTTCATTTTTGTCTTCATACTTAAATTTACTTTTGCGTACATTTCCTTGGATTTCGTGTCCTTGACCAATTTCCCTAGCTGTTTCTTCGTGCCTTTCACTATGTAATCTATGCGAGGCCTGTCTCAGAGCCTCTCACTGTACATTCCCTTTTATTTGATTTTTTTTGGTTTTTTCCTTATGCAATTTCATTCTTAGAGCTCTCTGGTTTTACACTAACCTTTGCTTAGATTGTTATCTGTGGTCGTGCTCTGCATACTTAAGAAAATTTTCTTAGATTTTCCTCTCAAGCATGAACATGTCTGTTACACGTGAAACAACAATTTGCCAGATGTTAAATTTCTAAAATATAACATCTACTTTGCTATAACTTATATTAAAAATTAATTTAATTTTATTTTATCTATATATATTTTTATTCTTATGTATGTCTTTATCAAATTCAATAGCTTATTCTGCGCAATTGCAGAAGTGATTTCTATTAAGCAATATTGGTATTATTATCTCTTGTTATACCTAGTCTACATTCCAACTTAAGTTTTGTAATATCTGTAACAGTAACAATTATATAATATATGCACTTAACTATGAAATTAAGTATATATATTCTTGATCAGGGCGAGAAGACGACTCGATCTAGCCCTGTCCATCTGCTGTCTGTCCGTCTGTATGAACACCTGTTTATCAGAGACTATAAGAGCTAGAGCAACCAAACTCGGAACCCCGCAATACGAAAAAAACGATTACTAAGCACAATTTATAACCGATCAAATTTCTTTTTGGCACACTTAATAATTAGACCATTCTTGATCTACATTGTGAATTTCGTTAAGATTGAACAAAAAAACATGGAAGTTATACAGCAATAAGGATCGCGCTATAGAGCGCGGGGGGCTAAAAAGCGCGCAAAATTGCTTAAAGTGCTTGTAGGACTGTGTGTATATGTGTGTAAAGTTGTGTCTGTAGACAAAACGACTCTCGTAGTCGGATACACTCGACTACAGATTGCTTATTCTCCTTCACGTATGATCTAATTATCAAAAATAAATTTGATCGGTTGAAAATTGTGATTAGTAATCGTTTTTTTCGTATTGGGCTGGTCAGGGGAGGAAATTTAAAAATCGCATTTGAAAATAACGAATCCAGATTCCGAGTTTAGTTGCTCTAGCTCTTATAGCCTCTGAGAAACAGGTGTTCGTACTTTTCGATTTTGCACAAATCCATTAGTTCCCTTTTGCTCTTTTTTAAGGCACAGGGACTAATAAATTTAATTTTTTGTATTTATAGTAATAAATATATATGTATTTTAGGTATAAAATTGCTTAAAGTAAAAATTTTCTAAAAATGGCTGCTTTTTTTTGCATTTCTGAAATAATATAAATATATGGCTACAATCATTTGTAGTTTGTTTGATATATAATGAAATATTATAAACAATTTATATATATAAGTAACTGTGTAGTTTACTATTTAAATTCTGCATGTAAAGCAAAGTTTCTTTTTGCACACATAATTCTTGGTCCACATGTTTATTTTTAGCCCCTTTGCCTTTTTTGTAAAAAAAGAGCAAAGCGGAGCTATTGGAAATATGCAAAATCCAAAAGTATGTAACACATAGAAATAATCATCGGAGACCCCATAAAGTATATATATTCTGAATCAGGACGACAAGACGAGTTCATCTAGCCCTGTCCGTCTGTCTGTCCGTCCGTCCGTCCGTCCGTCCGTCCGTCCGTCCGTCCGTCCGTCGATGAACGCCTGTTTCTCGGAGACTATAAGAGCTAGAGCAACCAAACTTGAAATCTAGATTCGTTATGTTCGTACGCTGTACAAGTTTGTTTTTGATTTTTAAATTTCCCCCCTGACCCCCGCAATTCGAAAAAAACGATTATTAAGCACAATTTTCAACCGATCAAATTTAGTTTTGGTACACATCATTATTGGACCATTCTTGATCGATGTTGTGAATCTGGGTAAGATTGATCAAAAATCTCGGAAGTTATGGATCAGCAAAAGTGGCGTTTTGGGCCCCGGGGGGTATAGTAGTGCGCGCAAAATAAGAGCTAGAGCAACGAAATTTGGAATGTATATTTGTTATGTTTGTACGCTATACGAGTTTGTTTTAGATTTTTCAATTTCCTTCCCTGACCCCCGCAATTTGAAAAAATCGATTTTCAGATACAATTTTTAACCGATCAAATTTCTTTTTCGCACACATATTAAGTTGACCATTCTCCATCTACATTGTGAATTTCGTTAGATTTGAACAATAAACACGGAAGTTATACAACATTAAGTACCGCGCTATGGAGCGTGGGGGCTAAAAGGTGCGCGCAATGGCTAAGTACGTGCAGAACTGTGTGTATGTATGAGTATGTGTGTGTATGGCTGTATATGTAGGCAAAGGGGCTCTCGTAGTCGGGTACACTCGACTACAGACTTCTTACTTGTTTATACTAAAACAATCTTCGATTAGGTAAAGTCAATTGAAGAAATAACAAGCAACAATTTAAAATTTAATGTTTTTTGTTAATTTCGTTTTTTGGAGTCCAAAGAAATAAAACAAGCAAAATATTGTTTGTTCCTTGAAAGAGCTTCCCAGTGTTTGATGCTTCAGACGTAGTTCACATACCGAAGTTCATTCAATTGAAGTTTTACATATTTTTACAACCGCAAAACAATCAGGCAGCGTTTCCATGCCACATGCCACAAACATATATATATATTTTATGGTAAAAAAAAAGAGCAAGAACAAGAATGAACATAAGAATGCTGAAGAGCTACTTGAAGCAAACCCCAAACCAAATCAATTCCACAAATCAACATAATCAACTTCTCGCCGTAAGACCACACATAATGCACTCGCCTCTGTCGTTTTGGGTAAAACTTCTTTTCTTGGCCAAAAGAAATAAGTGCCGTAAAAAAATGTAAAAACTTTTTTTTATAGTTGCTGCATAAAAAATGTAAAATAAAAACAGTCGAAATGGCTTCAAAACACACTAAAGGTAAAAAGAAAAGAAAGGGAAAAGTAAAGAAAAGAAACTGATTCTCTTAGAAGTTTGAAGTTGGTAGCTGCAGCTAGAGATAGAATGAAAAAAAAAGAGAGAAAGAGAGGAGGGGCAGGTCCTGATAATGACATCATATGATGAGCTAGCGCCAACCTCAAAATCAAAATCCATGATCTAATTTGATGCGCCCTAGAACAGGTAACCATTGTGGCATTGTACCAACTGGATATCATTTACACAAAGTATATAAAGATTGAGGTGAAAGGTAAAAGGTAAAAGAAACAAATAGCTTGGCGAAGAGGAATCCAGAATTCAGCATCCACAATGCATAAATGCAAAAATGCAGAAATTCTCAAAAGCAAAACAAAGAAGAAATTGTTTTCGCTTAAAAGAACATTCAAATGGAAATGTTCTGCTTGGCTCAACACAAACAACAAGTGCAGGCAAACAAACTGCATTTATTTAGTTAACAAAAAAAAAAAAATAAAAAAAGGATATAAAAAAAAACCAACAAACAGAAAGAAAAATAAGAAAACACAAAACAGAAAGAATACCATTTGAGTACCTCGACAGAACGTCAGACACACACAGACAACGCGTAAAACTGAAGTGCGCCAGAGGATGTGTGGGTAGAGAAAGTAGTATAAAAGTGTAAGCAAAATTGTAATATAATTAAAACGATTTTGAAATACCCTACAAAACATACTTTAACATAATTTTATTATAAATTATCTAAATTATTCCCTAAGTACGCAAGTACGCATATTCTTGAACGTTTTATTCTGTTAAATTTATCATAAAAATTAATGCAAATATTATTTAACTTTGACCAATATAATAGGTTATATATTATACTAGCTGTGAATATACCCAATTGTATTTTATAGTGTATTCAAAAATAAACAAAACAAAAGTAAAGAAAAGCAAGAGAAGAAAAAAAGTGTAGCATAAAAAGCAGCGTCGTCGCCTGGCGCACTTTGTTGCTTTCTTGCTGTCAGATTGATATTAAATTATATACCTTATTATCATTTCGCTGTTGCAATATCAAAAGGTAGCAGCATACATGTGGGCGTGGCACACACTCGAAAGCCATGTTTATTTACAGCTGGCAACAATTGTTGCTACCATGTTGAATGAACGCTGCACTTTGCTGGTTGCCAGTTTCACTCCTCAAGCTCCTCAGGCTCCTCAGGCCCTTCAGCTACCTCAGCCACCTCAAGTCACTCAAGTCAAAGTCAACGGCACACTTCACATGTGGCTGCTGCTGCTCGGTTGCATTTGTTGTGTAAATTGTTGTTATTTTTCAACAACAAGACAGACAGACAGATATAGAGACAGAGAGACAGAGATACAAACATATATAGACAACAACAGGAACAACTCTATAGCAGAGCTTCGTCCTCGTAATATGCTTGATGGTTGCGCGCCCAAGTGACATTAAATGGCTGCCATTTCGGGTTGAGTTTGAGTTTTGGGTTTGAATCTTGGGTTTGAGTATTGGGTTCAGTACAGTTCAGTTGAGTATGGACCTTAGGTTGAGCTTGGGTTTGGCTTCGGTCCGCCTGACTGCGCTCATAAAAGTGGCTCAAGTGGCAAGTTGCTTAAAGGCAACTGAAAGGAGAAAGCTGAAAGCATTTTAAAGCCCTTTATACTCTATTGTATATATAAAATATTTATTTTTACTTATTTACGTTTATGCACTTTTTAGAATGGTTATCAAAATAAATTGAAACTTACCAATTTTTCGATACCAAATAAATAGGATTAAATCTTGGATTATTTACATTTCAACGCTCATTTTATTATTATAGTTTTTATTTTATTTTTATTTTAAAGATTTAAAGAAAATAAATTTTTTTTAAATATTCTACGTTATCTATTGATGGCATTTAACTACATACATTAAATATCTCATATAGATTAACACTAGCTATGAATAGTAAAATTCAACCCATTACTTTGAAGCAATTTTCTTTGATTAGCTGCAAACCCTGAGGAGTACGCTAATCGCTCACATTGTGCGCCAAGCAACCAAAAATGAGCCCACTAATTAACAAATTGATTTATGGAAATTAAAATGACAAATCTCCAGGGATTGTCAGTAGACGGCATCAGGGTAAAAACTCATATGCAAATTTTGAAACCAAAAACAGCAAAAACAATAGCAACAACAACAACCCTTCAGTATTTGGCTAAAAAAACTTGACTTTGCGGTTTAGCTGATGTTTTTGCCAAATGCCAAAATGGGTACACTAAAGCAGCAACAACCACCAGAAACTAGAGACCAATAGACAGAGAAACGGACAGACAGACATTTAATTAAGGTGTCTTCATGGTAACAACTGCAACAACAATAACAATAACATTGACTCCAGTGGTAAATGAGTCTAATTAATAACGAAGCATTTGCCACATAATTCATGCGAATTGGAAAGCTGATGATGTTCCATGTGGCAACTTCTTGTGGTTTGAGTAATCAATATTTAAGCCGCCTGTCTGACCGCCTTAAACTTTGCACAATTCAACTTTTAAATATACCTAAATATATCTTATGCAAAGGATATATATATATATAAAGGTATATATCTGTATATTAAGGACACATTTGGTCAAATTTGTGATCAGCTGCGATTTATTGCATTCATTTTACGTGCAAGTTTTATTTTTGTTTAACTTTTTTATTTTTTTGGTACTATTTATTTTTCATTTTTTGTAAAATTCTCTTTACACTGTGAAATGAACACAAGTTGATGACTTAAGCCCAATGTCTGACTTAAATTTATGGCCTAGACGATATGTTTTTGGGTTGCACAGTAATTTATGCAAATTGTTGCCTTTTCTTTGCTTTTCAAGCAACGTTTCAAGCTGCCGCAATTAATTCTAACAGCCAGTTGTACTGGCGGCAGTTCAATCATATCCTTAATCCCAACAGGTCTTCGTGTGATGTTCACTTTTGTTTTGTTATTGCTATTGTTGTTGTTGTCGTTGTTGGTCCTTTTTGGTATTTGGTGAGTTTGTTTAAATTGGGTCCAGACAGACAATCGAAGTTAGCATACATCATCAAGTCGTCTTTTGTTGTCTTTTGGGGTTTCATTATAATCGAATTTTGGCGATAAACTTAACAATGTCCGTTTCCTGGCTCGTAATTTACATGTCCTGCCACTTTATGAGGCCACCGAAACTAAACTAAACAAACATTTTTTGGTCATAGCTGTGGAAGGGTAACTTGCCTGTTGCCAGTTGCCAGTTGCCAGTTGCCAGTTGCCTGTTGGCTGTTGGCTGTTAGCTAAAGCAACAAAACATCAAAAGCGTATAATTTATGGTTCGTTAGGTCAACGATTCTAAGCTATAAAGAATGAGCTTGGCTGTCAGCAAGTCAAACTCTCTCCACATCCCTTATCTAATACTTGACACTGCCCAATGGCACAGGACACTTTTAGCCATTGCTTCTTAGCTCATATGCAAATCAACTAAAGACGTCCATATACCATACCATACCATAACATACCGTTCCATACCCATATCCTTAGCCATTGTGCCAAAGTGAATTTCGTATTCATCTTCGTCAGTTCTTATGGTACAAGCATTTGATTTTCCTTTTGGCATTTACTTAATACAATTGGTATGAGGTGTTGGTTAAGCTATTAAATGGAAATTATACAATAGCCAGAGTGCCCTAAGGATCAACCAACCTAGCAATAACTTCCTTTTGATTTGCCAGCAACAGCAACAAGCTTCTCTCACTACACACTGCACCAGTAAACTGTGGGAAAACTCTCTACTTAATCCATATGTGTATAGCGTCTATCCAAGTTGAAAGTTATGTGGCCAGTTCTGGGTATACTCTGGGAATACCAGGCCATAAAAAAAGGGACAACAACTTGTAAGAAAGTGTGCGATTAGTATGTGTCTTTGTATGTGTGTGTTTGTGTGTGTGTGCGAAAAACTTGAACTTTATTTAAGGGGGTAACACATACACATACACATACACATACACTGACTGGCCAATACAAAAGGGCAGCCAAATTTGAATGAATGACCCAAAGTTTCATTCAATAGAGGGCAGTTTAAAAAAGGACGAAGCATGGGACACATACTTGTGTGCAATAAGTATGTGTGTTTGTCTGTGTGTATGTGTGTTTGTATGGGCATTTGAATGGTCAAATAAGCATAAAAGGCGACAAAAGTAGCACTTGCCCATACTGAGAGCACTTGCTTAGTTTTGAAAAGGTTTTTTCTTACTTCGTTTTTACTTTGTGTTATGTTCAAGTGAGTCCTTCAGCAAGGATAAGTAGATCTTAGGCGGGTTATTGCTTGCCTTCAAAAGACACTTTAAAAAGTATTTTTTAACATATAACTTAAATGATTAAACATATTTGTTGTAGATCTTTGTGAGGGATGTTGCAGTCATCTCTAACCACCAACTGGGGGCTTGTTTCTGGTATAAAAGGCCCAAAAATGTTATATTAAATGTTTTATGGCCAGAGCAGAGCTACTTCTTGAACTGTTGCCAGTCATTGGATGTATTTTTTTTTTTTATTGTCAGCTCTGCATTTAATTTAAATTATATAACTGAAACACATTTACTACTTAACAAAATCCTAACAATCCCAAGACGAACACTCAAATACACTTTCTTTTTAGATCTTATTGGAAAATACTAAAAATAAAAATCTACAATAAATTTCACATTTGCAGTCAAGCATCAAATCTTATATGAAATATATTTATATACTTGAACTTATTATAGAGTATTTAGATTTTTACCTTTCTAGTTACATTTTAGTCCTTTGTAAGTAAAAAGGCAACATTAAAATTATTTTTTATCGTTATTTTATTTGCAATTTTACTTTTTTAATTTTTTTTCTTTTTACATTTTAGCCGAGGGTTGGCCAAATTGTGCATTGAAAATATAGAAAAGCATTTTCTTTTTTTTACGAGTCAAAAAAGAAATTTATATATATATATATTTAAGTTTGTACTTCGTTTTTCTTTTTTTATGGAGCATTGTAAAAATTGTATTTGCACATTTATCTTTAGTCGCTTAAACGCGCCAATTTCGAAGTTTTTATAAAACGTTTTTTAATATTTCACATAAATTTTCAAAGATTTTCAGCATTGAGTGATAGAAATTTATTGCCACAGCGGTAAACAATCAGGAAAAAAATATATGTATATATATATATATATATATATGTATATATGTATATACGTATATAACCTGATATGAAATATCAAATAAATTCAGTGCTCATAAAATTGTCTATGCCAAATCCATTCAATATATCAAATCGAAACCCTCAGTACTCATATTGAGTATGAGCTGAGTATTTACACCACTGAGAAATCGACTGAGGGCGTACATATTTGACTACCAATTATGAGCAATTCCCTCAAAGACACATACACCTTCTCTTTCTCAATATATATGTGTGTGTGTGTGTGTGTGTGTGTGTAATAAAAAAAAAAAAAAGAAAGACCAACTGCCTTCACATATGATAATTTATCGCACATGCCTACACGTTGTCTGGCAGGCCACATATGAATGAATATGAGTATGAATATGAGACTGAGTATGAGTATGAGTATGAGTATAAGTATAAGTATAAGTATGAGTATGCATCTGTATTTCTATATGTGTTTGTATAAATTTTCACATATACATATATATGTATATTATATGCATAGTCTTTATCCTTTTTGGGTAGGCGATGATTTGCAGCCGCTGCCACTAAATCAAACATAAAGCATTAGATCACACTGTTCCTCGGGCTTAAGTCACAATCTGTTAGGATAATAAATGAATTGTTTATGAACTGACTCTATGTGTTATAACATATGTATATGCATATATGTATGTATGAGCATGTGTGTATTGTGTTGCTATAGAAACATATTGCGACTCAACATGCTTGTTTTATAAATTATTAAATTAATTTGAATTTAGTTTATATTATAGTAAGATTATATGTCGAAACTAATGAGTCTTAATTGTAAACTTATATATATATATATGTATTTATATATATATATATATATGTATGTATTTATATATATATATATATATGTATTTATATATATATATATATATATATAGGTATATATTCAGATATTGGTTTGTAATACCTTGTTAGCTGTATATCTCAACAACGTTTGGTATTAATAACTGAATGACTGATTGATTGACTGTAGGCTTTGCGGCAACTATGAAAACCGTTTCAATTAAACATATTGACGTTGATAATAATGATGGTGTTGAAAATAATGAGGTTGCTGCTACTAATGATGTTGATAATGATGTTGTTGTTGTTGATGAAATTCAATGCCTGGTCAGTCTAACGTATTGTGGCTCTCTACTGTAAACGTCAGTCAATTGTCTGCTATTTGTTTTTGTTGTCGTTGTCGTTGCTGTTGTCCTTGTTGTTGTTGTTGTTGTTGTTGTGGTATACGTGGCTGCCTGTTGGCTGTTAGCTGTTGTTTATTGTTAGCCACACTCCAACATAGCCCTCAATTAAAATGGAACCCAGAAAGGAGTTTTAAATAAAAGAAAGAAAGAAATGTTCAATTGATGGCTGACATATTCCTTTTGTATGGGGCGCTCATGCAAATTGTCGAAATATTTTCAACTGACCAACAATTGAGTGGTACACCATACATTTTATTCACAGCTATACAAAAACTACCCGTTAACCCATCTACCCAACTACCCACCTAACTCCCATCCACAATTTGTAACAAACGCCCACACCTCAATGTTTGATGTTGTTGTGATTGGTTTTGTCTAATGGAACTCAAGCGTGGCAACAATTTCATTGAATTGGATTTCAATATACATATACGATAAATGTATATATATATATATATATATTATGGTACAATGGGAATGCCGCGTTACTTTTTGATTTTCATTTACAACAGAAACAAGAAAAAAAAATACAAATTTCTCTGTTCTCTGTTCTCTTTTAGAGAATACCCAATACAATTCGTTGGTCATTAAAAGGGACACGTGCATTGAAGCACGTGACTGACTGGCCAGGTTCTTAGCATGGAGCTGGACTTTCTATTGTTTTCACTTCCCGTATAAACTTACCCAAAAAAATGTATTGTGTATCCTCTTCTCATTTCATGCGCTTTGTTGTTGTTTGTTTACTTTGTTTTTGTTGTTGTTGTTGTTGTTGTTGGTTGAGTAGTCCTGCTTCAAGGAATACGCTTTACAATGTCGAGTGTAAATATTTGAGACTAACTTGACACAATGCGAAGCGTTTTTCGCTTAATTTTTATACAAATACATTTATTATGTTGCGGCTTGTCCTTTTCCCGATTGAGCCTAAAAATTGTACGTTTTTGGTTTCGAGTCCTTCATTTCATTTCCGGCGTGTGACCATCATGTTAATTTGTTATTAATTGTCTGACATGCTTTCAAACAGCAATAGAAAGCAGAGAAAGAGAAAAAGTGTAAATAATAACTATGTTTGTTATAGAAAAGGCGTTGCTATCATTTGTTGTTCAGTTTGATTTCTGTTTTGATTTTGGTTTGGACTTGCGTTAGTTTTTGGTAATGTGAGCTCTGACTTCTTGAATACAACTGAGTGGTGTATTTTGTAGGTGTGTGTGTGTGTGTGTGTGTGTGTCCGTCGTGTGTATGTATGTTTGTGTGGGAAACATTGATTAGCGCGTGGGATAGTAAATATTCAAATTGATTGAGATTGATAAGTTTAAAAAGTAATAGTATAAATGTTCAATGTATAAGTTAAACACAAAAGAGACAGAGAGAGAGAGAGAGAGAGGAAGGGCTGTCATTACACATCATCAGTATACATATTACGTATATCCTTTATTAAAGTGCTCGATTTGATGCGGAGCTGTCAGGAAATTTAAAGCAATTTCTAACATGCAGGCGCATCGAATTTCATGCAACTTGCATAAATTATATGTATATTTTAGAATGCTCAAAAGTTTAATCAAGAACAGACACACGACTTCAATATAATCCTTTTAAGTTCAGATCAAGCTACAGAAAGGGTTAATACTCGTTTACACTTTTTGTCTATCATTTTTTTTTTACTGTTTTTTTTTCTTTTTTAATTTTTCCATCTTTCTTTTTTTTTGGTCATCAACCAAAGGCGGGCGTGAAAAGCGCAACAACCACATCAAAATTAAGGTCCAATAGCAAGGGACCAGTTTCAATAAGATTCACCCACTTGCCAACGTCTGTTGCTGCTGATGCTAATGCTGCTGCTGCTGATGTTGTTGCTGCTGTTTTGAAGTGTTAAAACTTGGCTTGGGAGCATGTAATACCATCAATGTCAGTCATAAATTCATCATGGAAATCTGTTTTGGCTCGTGCGGTCACGTGACTCAGTTAGATAATGCTTGACATAGAGTTTATTAATTGCTTAAATTAAAGAGATATCACAGGGGTTGCTGCTGTTTAACTCTTTATTTCTTAGTTGTACATCCCTTTTTGTTTCCCTTCTATTCTTCGTTCTATATTATTTTATTCTTTTTTTCTGTTTTTGGTTTTTAGAAAGTGTGAACAAGTTTGTTGCCACAACAACAGAAATGGCAACAAAACTATAACCAATTAAGTTAATTGCGTAATTTTCAATATGCACTTAACGCCGCAGGATATCAAAGTACTAAATCCAGACAATTTACGTAGGTGGCAACTAAATAATAACTAAATTTATGCCAAAGGATTTTTCGCTTTATAGTAGAGGAAAAGAACTATGGTAATAGAAAACCTTTTATAACATTCAACTAATTGCTTTAAGTTCAAGTCTTAAACTGTGTATTATCCTTAGTATATATATATATGTATATATATGTGGTGTATAGTCTGATACTTCCCTCGTATTTCACATGACAACTTGTATTTGGGTTGCTTACATAAATTCCGTATCATCATGACAATGTCAGTCGCAGCTTAAACAAATATAAATCCTTGTGCTAAACACATGCCAAGCATTTTTGTTTGTGTGTATATTTATATATATTTATATATGTGTGTGTGTGTGTGTGCAGGGGGGAAAGAGGAAGCTATGACAAAGGACATTGCGCAACAACAAAGCACTCAACTCAGCTCGCTTCATGCGCAGACACACAAAAACAAATAATTACAAGTAAAAATCGCTGCCAGGATAATGGCGCATAATGATGAGCAGGATGCCTGCCAGACGCTACCAGTCGGCAATTAAGCATTTTCAATAAAATTTACACCTGAGCTCATTTTAATTGAGTTGCAGCCAGTACCACTTGAAACGAGACGATATCCAATTCCATAGTCTAGGACATGTCTAGTGCCAGTTTGTACCCATTCGTAAACAGAAATCACTAAGATAAACTTATTTTCCTGCTCGACTCCACACGTAATTACCCAAACATACAACCACACACACACATAGACAAATATATATACATATACATATATATTGCTTGTCTGTTTGCTGCTTTTACTTTGTTCTCTGCGTTTTTTTTTTTCAATTGATTCCTTCTTCAATGTACTGGAATTGATTTGTGGATGACTGGGAACGCCTATAACAAATCAACAAATTAGTTGCCATAAATAAGAAATGTTTTTTTGGGTTTTTTTTTTTTGAAAATTGCAATAACCAAACGGACAAGTCAAATATTTTTCACTTTTTTACAATTTGCATACACACAAAAGGTGTTGGAGTTCCAAGGGAGAGAAATTTGCATATTACTCAAATAAGTATGCTATGATATTTTTTACTGTAATAATAGGGTAAGTCATAGTACATAGATTCAGTTCAATTTATATGACATAACTTAAGCGTAGTTTTTTGGCAGAGTATTCAAATTTCTAGCATAGACAAACAATTGATTTTATTTCTATTTTTTTTTTTATACTTTCATTCTTGCGATTTGTCAAGTTGGCACTCTTATGACAACGGCGAATTCTTGCCGCAATAAACATAAATTGGCACACGCTGATCCCTCAAACTCCAGCAGCCCTTAGCCAGTGTACAACCCTGTCCAGAACTACAGTCAAATTGCCAATAATTTTTTTCATTCTCTCTTTTATTTGGGTCCTTGATATCGCATAGCCAGGAATGCCACACAGATAGAGTCACATAGAAAATTTGTAGCGCATGCAAATTTTTGTTGCCTGATTTGTTCATTTTGTTTCAATTTTCGATTTGGTTATTTCTATTTCTATCTCTTTTTCTCTTTATTTTTATTTTCTTTTTTTTTTTGGCAAGGATACTGCTGCTGGGTCTCATTGCATTCCTTAAATAATTGCAATGCCTCTATAGAAACCTTGTATCGGTGGTGGTGGCTATCATTGGCGCTTGTGTCACCCTTCAAAGGATGTGGCATGTGTGTTGGTCTTGCATTGGTTATGGTAATTTCTCTTATATAGTATTACATATATACAATATATATATATATTTTTTTTTTGCTTATTTTTTGGTTATTCCTTTTCCTTTTGGCAGTCTACTTGCATTATTAACATTTTACTCTTGATTGAGTCTAATATTACAGCAAATTGTTAACAAATTGGCAAAGAAACACAGCATGTTGCATATTGAACTTTTAAATTATATTTTGAAACAGATATTTGTATGGTTACTTAAGTTTTGTTTTGTACTTTATATATTTGCCTTTCCTTTGTGCAATTAGTCTTTATTACTAAATATTTCTAAATTTAAATTGTATATTTTATATGTATATATATTCAAAGATATGTTAAATTTTTCAAAATTTAAAAAGCTTCTAATCCTAAAAAGAAAATAAATTTTCAGTATGTGTCATATATGTCCACCCCGACTCCCAATCGAACCCGTCCCTAAGTCAACTCAATCAAAGGCCTATCTAATACTGACTGCATCAATAGTTTAAGCTTATGCTCCAAGTAATGCTTATGCTCAAGAGTTATAAGATACTTTAGATACTAACTAAATCAAAAAACCTGAGATTGTTAAGCCTTAAAATATATTAATTATTATTATTTTAATTTTATTAGTATTATTTTATTTTTATTTATTTTTAATAATTATTATTAAACAATTAAATAAACTGCAATTATTCCAGTCTTCGCCAGCACTGACCCACGACCAAGCAAACAACATCGTTTAGATGTCATCCTTTACAGAATAAGTAAAAGAAGCAAATACTGGTGAGTTAACTCAGAACTCTGCCTGAAAATCTATACTTTATTATACATAAAACAAGTTGCTTTTGAAACCAAATTATCATTTTAGACAGCGAAAAAAATATTTCGATTTATTTATATAAAAAAATTGTTCAACTTTAATATGCCAAAAAAGTATAAAATTTTGTCAGGTTTCATAACTAAATTTATTGGTAGCAACTGCTATTTGTTCATGATTTTAACCCTTTTCTAATTTTATATATATATATGAAATTTAATGCAATTTACCTTCAGTTAAGTGAGTGTGGGATTCACTTTTAGCTGTCAGACCAACAATTAAATTTAGCATGGGCTTAATTATATTTCAACAAATTTTTAATAAGGCACCTCAAGGGTGCTCCCACCACATTTTTGAGTTGAACGTTGCCAAAAAAAAAGGCCAAAGGAAAAAAATAAAAATTGTTAACAACTTCAATTAAATTATCAAGTTGCAGCACGACCGCTGGGCGGCATTTAATTACGAATGCAAAAAAAAAAAAATACAAAAAACAAAATAAAATTTTTTATATAAAAAAAAAAAGAATGGCCATGGCAAAAGTTTTTGGCCGCGCGGGTTTAACTCAATTTAACTGTAAAAACTTTTAGCAACGTAACGTTAACTGCGAGCTGAACGTTGCTGAACGAGTCAACGTCATCCTTTATAGGATGATGCCACAACACAGTATCCGCATTAAAAATGCTGGCAACGCTTAACGCGGCTTAATTGTGGTCACAGGTGTCGAGGGCAACCTTTTTATCGTTTTGTTCACAGTTTACAAAAAAAAGAACAGAAAGAAAAAAATCAAAAATAAAAAAAATAATAGAAAGTTGGTTGCTTATTGTCGTTGTAGATTGGGTAGATCCTTGTGAAAGAGGGTTGGTAATTTTGTTTCATTTCCTTTTCTTGTTGCTGTGTCTCTGCTTTCAGCTCATTTTGTTAAAGACAATTTTTATGACCTTTACGACTATTTGCAGAGCCCATTGAAATGGCTGCGATTTGGCTAAGAGCATCTTATAAAAATCTGCAATTTATATATTGTTTACTTTAACATCGTAAAAACATGTCCTTAGGTAATTTGATAGCTCCCATCTGATTTCTTTTTTCTCTCTCTCTCTCTCTCTCTTTTTTTTTTTTTTTGTTTCATTTTAAACCCTTTTTCAATTGTCGAAATTATCAAAAATTTTGCAGTTTTCAGTGCTCGCATTTTTTTAATTGCCTGAAATTCAATATTTTTTTAATGCTTTTTTTTTTTGCTTGTTGTTTTTTTATTTTATGCTAATTAAAAACTGAAATTTATACTCCCTTTACATATATACATATAGGTATATGTGTATTTATATTGAAAGCCAATTAAAAAATATAATTTTTGCACTTTTCGCTGTTGCCGATGTAATTCGATAGTCGCAATTAGCCAAAATTAACGAAATATTTATATATACACAACAAAAAGGACTTTTTTTCCGTCCTTTTTTCACACACATCGATCCCACACTTTATACTTAATAACTAAATTACAACTAGTTACTATACAGTATAGTACTTCAAGCACATTCATTTCATTATTTTTTTTTTTTTTTTTTATAATTAAACGACCAAGCTACGGCTAACTACGACTAACTACTACATCCACACCCTAGCTGGGAGTTGAACCCAGACCTCCCTAGAATTGGTACCTAAACAACTTTTCTTGGGTTGTTTAGCCAACTAGACTAGAGAGGCGGCGAGAGTTTGAATAACTTTTTCATTGTATCCATTACTTTCTACTTTTTTTTATTTTATTTATTTTTTTATTTTAGCAATTAGCTTAATAGCAGAACATATGATAAATGCAGCAAATGACTAAAAGTCTGATCTTAATATTAGCTTAAAAAAGTAATCCCTTTTTATTAAAGAATTGGCAATAGCTTTATGGCTAATAGGCGGAACGTAACATTTATGAAAACATTAATTTCTATTCCATACCACAAACTGCGATTATAGATATTTAATTTAAGCAGAAAACATTTATTAGAACTGTTGCAAGTAGGAGGAATAATTAGTTATTTAATGGGGAAACAATTCATGGTACTGAGCTCAATGGAAAATCTATTCAAAAGTAAGGTAAGGGTATTCTTGAGGGAGATCAACCAGAATAATAAAAGCACCTGTTGGGTAGCTTAAGCAAGGAACATTATGTTGTAGAATAGAAAATCAAACTCTAAATTCCAAAATATTGTAAAGAAACTATACTTATTAAGATTCCTCATATATGCATATCCTTTTGACATTTCACAAAGCACAAAATAAATATTGTTAAATATATATTATTAATATCAATTGATAACAATTATAAATAAGTTGTAAAATATTTAAACATATTCAATATTAATTTATAATCTGTTCATTATATAATTTGTACGAGCCACAATTTAAAAAAGGAAAAAAAAGGAAAAGGATAAAGGATAAAAGAGTGTATTAAGTAATTTTTAATACTTATTATTTACACCTAGCATAATGAGGTTGTGCATCTATCGGAGCTATATGAATATGCGAGCACTTGTGAATGCACACAGCTATTTATATTTATGAGCAGAACAGGATCAGGCCAGTTCTGTCAGCATACCCAATGCATGTATATATGTGTGTATGTGTGCGTGTGTGTGTGTGTGTGTGTATTATAATTCAATAATGTGAAACGCTCTGGCGCTTGGGTTTTGTAATTGCTTTTCAATAAAATAACCAGATGACTTTACGGATTTTGCACACTCGCTGCAGGATAATAACGAAGCTAATGTGTAAAAAAATATTAAAACGAAAAAAAAAAATAACCATAACACGTTTAAAATATTCACGAGTTGTGTTAAAAATTTCTGGCTAATGCAATTCTGGTTGAATATGACTAATTTAAATTTTTGAGTAGCCAACGAAATGTGTAAAAACTGACCAATGCGGTTGCTGCTGCTGCTGCTGCTGCTGCTGCTGCTGGTGTTGGCGTTGATGTTACATTATATGCAACAAATTGTTGCATGGTCAATGATTTTTAAACTAATACCTAACACACAAAGTACCCACAGAATAGAACATACCCCAAACTATGTACAACAATGTTGTGTTAATCTTTACACATGTCCATATGAGATGACCACACAATTCACTGAAGTTGCCCCAGCACGGCTCGTTGATTTGCCAAAAGCAGACAACATACTCACATATCACTTTACCAACTCCTACCATATAATATAATGCACATTTATATACATACAGACATATATATAATCATATACATATACTGACATTGAATGCACAAAGTGCATCAGTTGCGCTGCATTGCCTCTACGAGTGCTAGCAGTAAGTGCATCAGTCTGTTGCCTGTTGGGTGTCGATAGCAGCCTTAATTAAAATTAACATTTTTTGTATAAAACTTGACTGCAGGCAGTTAAACCAATAGACAGACACCCAGGCAGACAGGGAGTATATGCTTTTAGCTCTAACAATATCCTTTACATTGTCATAGGATATTTTATTTAATAACAAAGAGAGCGAAAGAGAAAGTAAATATAATTTGCTGCTACAAGTGGCCAAAATTGAACTAAGGCACTTGTGGCACTTATTTTGATTGATTCTCTTGATAATTATTTAATTTGCAACATAAAGTGGCTTTTAATAAATACTCCAAAAATAAGAAAGAGAAAGAGTTTGATAGAAAGAGATATATCTATTGAGTATGTAAAGATCTTAAATTTCTTTTGTTTTAAATAAATACTTTTTAATTATGTGCAAAGTAACAATAACAAAGTTTTTTTTCATTTTTATAATATATAGTATATAGAATATTATATTTTGGTAGTCAATTATAATTATGTATATATATACCTGATAACCATACTAGTATATAGTCATACTATTATAACCAGCTCATATTTCCATTTAGTTTATTTGTCTTTTGAAAATGCATTTTGGTTGTATTTGACCCGGCGGCATTACATATTACATATTGCCAGTTTCACGTTGCACGTTGCACGTTTCACATTCCTGGTTGCTGGTTACTGGTTGCACTCTTGCTGGTTACAGGTTATCCGTTGTTGGTTACTGGTTTCCTGCGCATGAGTAAATATCGATATTTACACCTTTAATTAAAAACGCTAACAAGGTTATTTAGTACATTTCAGTTACACACTGCAGCGGGGGCCTCGGAAATACATTCAGGAAGTCAACCGTAGTCGAACAAGCGACGCGTCGCTTCCTCGCAAAAGCTTTTAAGCGAAAATCCCAAATTGAAAATGTAAAATATGTATATTGCCACTCCCTTCGCTTGTTTAACCTGCCACGGCAACTAATTCGATCCAAAAATATTAGCACAGTGTGAGTGTGCGAGATTTTGAGTCTCTCTCTGTGTGTGTGTGTGTGTGTGTGTGTGTGTATGTGTGTGTGTAATATACTACATATACTATAATAAACTTGCAGCTAACAGATTTTAAAGTACACAAACCAATATATATTTATTTATCAATATTCACTAACGACTGCTTTCACATTAAAAATAAAATTATTAATTTTTTTAATTATAGTTGGTTTTTTCATTAGCATTATTTATTTATTACATTAAATGTTACTATTGTTTCTTAACTAAACATATGCATTATTTGACTTAAGCTTCAGTTTAATGTAAAGTCTCTCTTTGATTCAATTTCATGCTGTCTTCACATATCAAATTTACAGCTTATTAAATATTAATTAGAATTCGGATTATATTGGTCTATTGTTTGGTTAGCAGACTACCAAAGAGCTTTTATCCAGCGCCAAGCACCTATATTTTAGGGTTTCGCCATTTCAATGGTATCGAATATAACCATAGCATTTGTTCTATTATATAAATATGTAAAGGATATATTCAATAGTTATATATATGCCTTAATCAAACAACACAACTGCCTTTTGCAGCCAATATCCTTTAAAACCCTAAAACCATTGTGCAGCCTGCCATTGTGAGAAATGAAGACACAACAATACAGGCAGTCTACTGTTGAGACTTATGAGTTTATCGATGCTGCATAGCAGCAGATTTTAAATCACGTGCAAACGCATTGCTGGGATATGCACCTGCAAATAGGTAATAAGTCAATTTCTATGTAATCAGGACATTTAACATTACATACATCTGCACAGCTCTGTCAGCCGACTGGTTACAATGCAGTGTGCCAAAATTGCTGCATACTTTAAGGCAGAAAATAAAAAATTATTTAATGGTTTCTTTTTTATTAATTTAATTTTATTAAGCTTATGTACAGTATTTGTATTATAGTTAAAAAGATTTCTTGCACATTTATTTTATTTTTATTTACGTAGCTATGGTATACGGGCTAACAACACAATCCTTCATAAACTTGATTATTTGTACTGCCACTGTTAATTTGAATAAATTTAACACTTTCTAAGCAATGCTTTTAATATACAGATACTCTATTACCTATTAAGGAATTATATGCAGCTGTTAGTCTGGTTAAAAAATAATTAATTACATATGCTAAATTGAATGGCTCATTTGTATTTCTACAATATATCAATTCATTGTTAATTGTTGTCGTATATCGTTTTTAGGACAACTGAAGATTGTTTTTAAAGTTTTAGGCATTTCAACTAATTTTTTTGATTAATTACAAAATAAGAAATATTGGGTAATATATGCTGACTGAATTGAAATCTTCATGCTTATCTACAATTTATAATAATTTTATTAATTATATCCTTATACATATAGTAAGTGTATGCACAGTATTTGTTAGTGAAATTCATGTGTGCTTGAGAATAACTAGAGAGAAAAAAAGAATTAAATAAAAAAGTGCACAATGTTTGAACATTTGAACATTTCCCCATGGACTCTTTGTCCACTTGGAGTGCATCTCAGTATCTAAAATGTTTGTTAAAATGCACGTGCTGATCGCCCACATCCCAACACCCACTGTGAGTGGTGACATTAAAATCTGGACGCCGCCTGCTGCATGTTCTTTAATTAAAAAATGCCCCAAAAGCATTTACCCAAACCATATATATACATATATATATATATATATATATACATATATATGAGTTAAGTGCGAGGTAGAAAAGTTGAATGGATGCAATGGATTCATTGATGCAGCAGCGTTGACAACAACGTTGTCGCATGGTGTCGTGTGTGCATTTTTAATGAAAGCGGAAACCAAATAATCAGGCGGCTGTGACAATCTCTGACTGGGATCAGGCCGCAACGGTCAAGCCGGCAAATTAAACAAAGCCAAGGATTTTCATAATAAAAAGTGCAGCCCGTTGAGCGTATGAATTTAATGATTTAATCATACACACTCTACCCCTAAGGCAAATTGCCACGCCTTGTTGACACTGCATGCGTGTCAAGAGAATTTGTCAAAAAATGCAACTGGCTCAAGGGAAATAACCAAATATATAATGCTAACATTCCATTTTACAATTTTAGGGTGGTTGCCCCCGGGGCAAAGTTGCATTCTGCAAAAAAAATTATTGACTTTGGCATGCAACGAAGGCTGTCAAATGCTGGCATGTGGTCAATATTTAAGTGTAATTAATGCCCGCGGCCAGTCGGAAGTTGCATCCTCAATGACGCACTTCCGCCTGGATCTATGATGCTTCCAATCATGGTCAATTTCAGTATAGCTCTATCTGTTTGTCTATTTTCGAATATGAAAAGTAAATATTACGTTTAATTTCATTAGCAATAAAATCATTTTGTATAAACCAAATGAAAAATGAAAATTTAAAAAAGAAATAAATAAATAAATAAAATAAGAAAATCAATAATGGAAAATAATATTCCGAAACCTTTGAAAAACTTAACATGTCCATTGCAGACTTTACTCTTTATCAAAAAACATCAAAACTAAATAACAATAATTGAAACCTTAATCTTAAGCTATTGCTCCCAAGAGATTCCAATATAGACATTATTATATGCGACACTTTAATGGAGTTTTCTTGGATAATCGAAAAGTGTGCACACATTGCTAATTAATAGTTATTCATCAAAAAGTTTTTCACTTTGAACTGCCAGAAACTATATGCAAATTTTCATCAAGTTTTCTTAACCTTCAATGCCACATAAATAAAATTGCCTCACACGTTCTTAAATTCAATTTGTTCCACATGGCAGCTAACGTCACAGGACTTAAGTTTCTAACTTCAAGCATAGAACTTTTCAAGTGTATCCTTTTTTGCACCACATGTGGCGTAATTACATACGTTGGGGGCTTACTTCAATTATAGTTTACGAGAACTCTATTTAAGTCTTAACAATTCATATAGGTCCTTCAATTTTCAATTTCTTATAATACGAAAGAGAGAGAGAGGAGAGAATTTGTGGTATGTCTTGAATTGACAGCCACGCTCTGAAGAATACCAATAGGAAAATCAACAAACGTGTTCAATGTTTATTTTTTTTACAATCCACAAATGTTTCCATTGTTTTTGGCTCATTTTCTCGCTTCAATAAAAGCTCGGAAAAACCCCGTCTAATAACAGCAAAAAAAGGAAAGAAAAACCATAACATTCATAATGATGACACACTTACCACATAAACCACACATACACCACACACACACACAACAAGTAAAGAAGGAAAAAAATAAGCAGTTTCAACCCACAACAAACTATAAGCTAAAAGCAGTACCCATTGACAATAATATGAGACCCAAAGGGTTGGCCAAAGGCTTTTCAAAGGCACAAAATGGCCACTAAAATGCACGCTAATGAGTTTCAATTACGACGTAACTGTGCCGGGGGGAGTGAAGTGTACAGTAAGGGAGGGACATCTAAGCGTTTTTTATTGATGGGCGACGGCGTTTGTTGCTGTTGTTGTTGTCGTTGTTATCGTTGTTGGTGTCGTTGCCGTTGCCGTTGCCGTTGTCGCTTCTGCTGTCAATTTGCGTAAATTTTTTGACGCTACTTTGATTGAAACTAAAGGACGGCCTGAGACTATGACTGTTTTTAGTGGTTATGAGATTTAGCAAGAGGATGTGGGGAGAAGGGGTAGTTGGTGGGAAAATGGTATAGCTTGATTTTAATTAAATTCCCATGCCCACAATATGCAATGAGCACAGCTGAGCCCAGTCCCTGGCAGGATATCATTGTCGTTCGACTCGTCACTTGTCGTTTTGATTTGGTTTTTTTACTCGTAAACTTTTATGATTACAAGCGCTTGAGGTCGTCTACTTGTGGGTCCTGGCACATGTTACATGCTAACTTTATCCATATCTCTCTCTCTCTTTCTGTTTCTATTTCTGTTTCTTTCTTTGGCTTTCTAAATGGTTATGGCGTTGTGCGTTTTAAATAATTAATGATCAAGTGCATAGAATTTTCTTTGCCCAAAACGTTTTTAACTATGGCTGGCAACTCTAAAGGGCACCGCAAATGTAATAAAAATGCCGAGTCAAAAAGTTAGCTGACCAAACAAAAATAGTAGAAAGAAAATAAGTAAAGAGAAATACAGGCAGAAAAGAACGAAGGAAAGAAAGAAAATGGCAAACTTGCAGACACTTTGAAATCGACTTCATTTCAATTCCCAAACGATTATAAACTATGGTACGAGTGTTGAGTTGCCAGACCGTTTGCAAATTTAATTTACAACTAACACAAAAAGCAACACCACAAGAATAACAACAACATGCCAATTAACAATGACTCTCTAATACCCTACAATCCCAACTTAACAAAAATCATTTTACATAAATTATACTAACTTTTGATTGTTACATTTCAATTTGATATATGCATAAAATTAAATTTTGTACCTGAATATCACATCATTAGGCAAATATCAAATATACCCATTTATGATTTGATATACAATAAAGGGTAAAAGAACACAACAAGCTAACAAGTTCCACAAAGGTTCCTGCAGCACTTTGGTAAACTTTTTACTTTGTTAAAGTTCGACACGAAATTGCGCTATGCAGCTCGAACTTTTGCACTTGGACACCTACGAGTTGAAAGCCCCCCTTGAGTACCAACTAAGTCATTGTGTGTGTGTGTATGGTATGTTTGGTGTGAAAGGTGGTAACTGTTATAATCGTGGGTCAGCTTTGCAGCTGTGTAGACGTAGCACCTACTGAAATTAGCTGCAGAGTGTGCACAGCAAATTATGTTTATTATTACTTTGGCACTACAATTTTTGGGGGCAGACAGATAAGCTTGTAGCTTCATCTTCAGGCTATACTCCAAACAATATGCAAGAATGCAGTCAAAAGCAAGTGCCAAACAGCCAAGCAGCCAAACATCCAAATAGCCAAACAGCCAAATAGCCAAGTATACAAGCAGTCAAGGGAGCCAAGTAGCCAAGTAGCCAAGTAGCAAAGTAGCCAAAAGCTTCAAATTTAAATTAATAAGCCAAGGTCCAAATGCACAAACGGCGCCTGGATGTGCCTCATTAAGCGTCTCAAGCTAACATAGTCCGTTAGCCAACTATAGAAACTGTTTTGGAGCATCATCGTCTTTGATGCACAGTAAATTGCACTTTAATTGCACTTTAGGAGTGCCAGCCAAAATGCGGAAAACTTTTGTCTATCCGTATTGTTGGCGTATCCAGGCAAGTTCTCAGCTCTAAAATACAATGCTTCCTTTACTATACATATACACAGATATATATATATATATATTTATAGAAAATTGGTAATCATCATAAATAAGTGATTTAAATTAATTAAATTCATTTTGAGACAAACTTTGAGTGTTCAGAAAAGAGTTTTCTTTAACAAGTAAACTTAATATTGATTAAAATATTAATTATTCAACCCATTTAAGAATTTTTTTGATATTTTAAAGAAAATATATATGTTCTCTGCCACTTATTAAATTGACTTCAACCTTTCATCCCAAACTATAAGATTTTATTTTTTAAAACTTTTCCGATACCATAAATGGAACATGAAACAAAACAAAAACAAAACGCAAATTTAATAGAATAATAATTTTAATTTTTTTCTTAATTTAAATTTTTTTGCAATAATTAATTTGTATCTCTATCTATATCTTATTCCTTTAATCCTAATTTACTTCAAGCTTCTTTTTATTTCAAGTATTATTTACAGTCATTGCAATTGATATGGTGTTGCGGTCGGAATCATAGGAATTGATTATACAAAAAATATAATAATTTTCACTTTTGATAAAGCCTAATTTATGTTCTTGTTTTCTTTAAAATGTATTAAATTACTTAACTAAAAATTAAATGCAGAATTTTGCCTGATAAATATTTCGAAATAGATTCATTGATTTCATGAATTTATTAGTTACGATTTCCGCCACAAATGAAATCATTTCCAAAAATATATTATATTTTTAAACCTTCTATAGAACGTTCCTTAATATAGCTATTATTTCAACAAGTAGTATAGTATAAACTATCAAGTAGACGTAACTTGATTTGATTGTACCGGAAGGCAAGACGATTGTATTCCAGATTCAAGTCAACCTTTTGTTGGAGTTCGTATTTCAGTTATCGTCAGCCTTTGGCGTTCATCGCGTTGAGAAGTAGCTCTATCTCCATAAATATTGTTCATTGGACAAAAAAACATAGAAACACATTCGATTAAATAATGTACTTAGTACATAATAATACCGTTAAACTATTAATTCGGAAGAGAAACAATTGTAGGCCAATTCATTTTATTTTTTTGGCTTTGGACTTGGATGTTATAATAAGGAATAGGAAATATTATAATCTAATTGATCTTTAGTATTAACTAAGTGCTACGTTAGAAAGTTGCAGTTTCAGCTCCATAGCCTCAACATTGTTACCATTATGTTTTAGACCTCTTAGCCATTTGATATAATTCGCAGGTATGCCAGACTCTTCGGCCCCTTTGACAAGTACTTTGAGGTATGTTTGAGATGGCTGGCGGTTGTGTGGTACCTCCACGGCGTCAGTTTGTCCATGTACATCTGGACCTGGTTGATTTTTTAGATGGTAGGCGCGACAAGCGACTTTGTCATTGTTGGCAAGCGAAAGGATTGGTACATTTATAGGTACATAGATGCCATCAGAAACTCCCTCCTGGCTATAAGATGAAAAATAAAAATTCAATTAAAATACTTTAAATATATAAATGTAGTATATGCAACGTACTTATCCAAATCCTTAAGGTTACACATATCAATCTCCCAAATGGCGCCAAAAACTTCTGCTCCGGGTGTTGGCACTATAGTGGCAGGTGCTCCTAGCCAGGTATTGGAACCAGTCCCATGAAAATCCAGGCGGTAATTCTGCAATTAATGGTTTAATAATGGACCAAAATGATTGATATTATCAATTTTACCTCCAATTTTCCAGCTCCAATACGCCTGGCAGTCGGATTTTGTATATGTATGCGGCGTGTTAACATGTTGCTTCCAAAGCCAAAATAATAAAATTTGTTGGCCATTTTTCTAGAAGTTTGAAGTACAGTTATACGTAAAGTATAAAAAGTTTTCATTGTTATTAATATTTTAAGAATTTTCTGTCAAATTTTGTCAAATTGTATACGTTCAAAAAGCTTTTGTCAACCACTATTTACTTTTAGCCCCTTTGCCTTTTTGAAAAAAAAGAGCAAAGCGGACATATTGGAAATATGCAAAATCCAAAAGTATGTAACACATAGAAATAATCAGTCGGAGACCCCATAAAGTATATATATTCGTTGATCAGGACGACAAGACAGATGGCGATGCCAGCCATGTCGCACTCTAGTCCGTCCGTACCGTCTGTCCGTCCGTCCGTCTGTCCGTCCGTCCGTCTATATGAACGTCTGTTTCTCAGAAACTATAGGAGCAGAGAGCAACCAAATTTAAAGCCTAGATTTGTTATTTTCGTACGCTGTACATACTTATTTTTGATTTTTCGATTTCTCTAGCCCTGACCCCCGCAAATCGAAAAAAACAGTTATTTTATTAACCACAATTTTCAACCGATCAAATTTCGTTTTTTGGCACACATCATAATTCGACCCATTACTTTGATCGATGTTGTGAGAGCTGGGTTAAGTAGTGATCAAAAATCTCGGAAGTTATAGATCATCAAAAGTGGCATTATGGGCCCCGGGGGGGTATAGTAGTGCACGCAAAATAAGAGCTAGAGCAACGAAATTTGGAACGTAGATTTGTTATGTTTGTACGCTATACAAGTTTGTTTGAGATTTTGGATTCACGTCCCCCCCCAGCCCCACCGCACGTCGGAAAAAATCGATTCTAGTATAGGTAAAATTTTTAACCGATCAAATTTCTATTTCGCACACATATTAAATAGACTATTCTTCATCTACGTTGTATAATTTCGTTAAAATTGAATAATACATAACACGGAAGTTATTGACGACGTCAAGTACGCGCTGTCGAGCGTAGGAGCGTAGGAGGCTAAAAGGCGCGCGCAATGGCTAAGTACGTGCAGAGCTGTGTGTATGTATGAGTTGTGTGTGTATGGCTGTACTGTGTTCACGCAAAGGGGCTCTCGTTAGTCGGGTACGCTCGGCCTACAGACTTTTTATTTGTTATTATTAACGATTTTTATTTTTTAAGCATTCGAAAGAAATGTTTTTAAAAACTTCATGAAAACTGATTGACTCTCGGTCAGAGGTTAAACTGCTTGCATTTGTCAAGCAGTGCAACTGGTTAGAAACTTTGCTAACTTGAAGTATTATAAAAATGCTTAATTTTTATAAAAGCACAAATGGTTAATAATGTTTTTGTTATAAAATATAAATTGTTTGTTATAAATAATAATGTAATTCAACACCAAGAATAACAAATTACGCTCTAATTATTTAATTAAAACCAATAAAAACAAATTAAAGCTTAACAAAACAAGCATTAAAGCTTTCATGTATATGTTCATGGAAACAGCTGATTTAATTTATGACTGCAAAATAAAATTCACTACTTACATTTTTAATATGGTTTAAGTTCCTGCAACCGTAAACAGCGTCTGTTTATTTTAATTTGTACAATTTATAATTATGAATTATAATTTCTTATTTAATTTGTACACGTCACTAAAAATTATTCTTTGTTTACAGCAACAGCTTCTTCAGCTGGCAGCGAGCAACTGTTTTTGATAGCAACACAGTAAAGTCTCTGCCGCCCTTACTACACTAGTAAACAAGATAGCTGAAGAAGCTGTTGCTGTAAACAAAGAATAATTTTTAGTGACGTGTACAAATTAAATAAGAAATTATAATTCATAATTATAAATTGTACAAATTAAAATAAACAGACGCTGTTTACGGTTGCAGGAACTTAAACCATATTAAAAATGTAAGTAGTGAATTTTATTTTGCAGTCATAAATTAAATCAGCTGTTTCCATGAACATATACATGAAAGCTTTAATGCTTGTTTTGTTAAGCTTTAATTTGTTTTTATTGGTTTTAATTAAATAATTAGAGCGTAATTTGTTATTCTTGGTGTTGAATTACATTATTATTTATAACAAACAATTTATATTTTATAACAAAAACATTATTAACCATTTGTGCTTTTATAAAAATTAAGCATTTTTATAATACTTCAAGTTAGCAAAGTTTCTAACCAGTTGCACTGCTTGACATTTGCAAGCAGTTTAACTTCTGACCGAGAGTCAATCAGTTTTCATGAAGTTTTTAAAAACATTTCTTTCGAATGCTTAAAAAATAAAAATCGTTAATAATAACAAATAAAAAGTCTGTAGTCGAGTGTACCCGACTACGAGAGCCCCTTTGCGTACATATACAGCCATACACACACATACTCATACATACACACCGTTCTGCACGTACTTAGCCATTGCGCGCACCTTTTAGCCCCCACGCTCTATAGCGCGGTACTTAATGTTGTATAACTTCCGTGTTTATTGTTCAATTTTAACGAAATTCACAACGTAGATGAAGAATGGTCTACTTAATATGTGTGCGAAATAGAAATTTTATCGGTTAAAAATTGTACCTTATAATCGATTTTTTCGAATTGCGGGGTCAGGGGGAATTTGAAAAATCTAAAACAAACTTGTATAGCGTACAAACATAACAAATCTACGTTCCAAATTTCGTTGCTCTAGCTCTTATTTTGCGTGCACTACTATACCCCCCCGGGGCCCATAATGCCACTTTTGATGATCTATAACTTCCGAGATTTTTGATCAATCTTACCCAGATTCACAACATCGATCAAGAATGGTCTAATTATGATGTGTGCCAAAACTAAATTTGATCGGTTGAAAATTGTGCTTAATAATCGTTTTTTTCGATTTGCGGGGGTCAGGGGAGGAAATTGAAAAATCAAAAATAAATTTGTACAGCGTACGAAAATAACAAATCTAGGCTTTAAATTTGGTTGCTCTTGCTCTTATAGTTTTTGAGAAACAGACGTTCATACAGACGGACGGACGGACAGACGGACGGACGGACAGACGGACGGACGGACAGATGGACATGGCTAGATCGACTCGTCTTGTCGTCCTGATCAAGAATATATATACTTTATGGGGTCTCCGATGATTATTTCTATGTGTTACATACTTTTGGATTTTGCATATTTCCAATAGCTCCGCTTTGCTCTTTTTTTTACAAAAAGGCAAAGGGGCTAAAAATAAATAGTGGTTGACAAAAGCTTTTTGAACGTATACAATTTGACAAAATTTGACAGAAAATTCTTAAAATATTAATAACAATGAAAACTTTTTATACTTTACGTATAACTGTACTTCAAACTTCTAGAAAAATGGCCAACAAATTTTATTATTTTGGCTTTGGAAGCAACATGTTAACACGCCGCATACATATACAAAATCCGACTGCCAGGCGTATTGGAGCTGGAAAATTGGAGGTAAAATTGTTAATATCAATCATTTTGGTCCATTATTAAACCATTAATTGCAGAATTACCGCCTGGATTTTCATGGGACCGGTTCCAATACCTGGCTAGGAGCACCTGCCACTATAGTGCCAACACCCGGAGCAGAAGTTTTTGGCGCCATTTGGGAGATTGATATGTGTAACCTTAAGGATTTGGATAAGTACGCTGCATATACTACATTTATATATTTAAAGTATTTTGATTGAATTTTTATTTTTCATCTTATAGCCAGGAGGGAGTTTCTGATGGCATCTATGTACCTATAAATGTACCAATCCTTTCGCTTGCCAACAATGACAAAGTCGCTTGTCGCGCCTACCATCTAAAAAATCAACCAGGTCCAGATGTACATGGACAAACTGACGCCGTGGAGGTACCACACAACCGCCAGCCATCTCAAACATACCTCAAAGTACTTGTCAAAGGGGCCGAAGAGTCTGGCATACCTGCGAATTATATCAAATGGCTAAGAGGTCTAAAACATAATGGTAACAATGTTGAGGCTATGGAGCTGAAACTGCAACTTTCTAACGTAGCACTTAGTTAATACTAAAGATCAATTAGATTATAATATTTCCTATTCCTTATTATAACATCCAAGTCCAAAGCCAAAAAAATAAAATGAATTGGCCTACAATTGTTTTGTTTCTTCCTAATTAATAGTTCAACGGTATTATTATGTACTAAGTACATTATTTAATCGAATGTGTTTCTATGTTTTTTCTCCAATGAACAATATTTATGGATATAGAGCTACTTCTCAACGCGATGAACGCCAAAGGCTGACGATAACTGAAATACGAACTCCAACAAAAGGTTGACTTGAATCTGGAATACAATCGTCTTGTCTTCCGGTACAATCAAATTAAGTTGCCTCTACTTGATAGTTTATACTATACTACTTGTTGAAATAATAGCTATATTAAGGAACGTTCTATAGAAGGTTTAAAAATATAATATATTTTTGGAAATGATTTCATTTGTGGCGGAAATCGTAACTAATAAATTCATGAAATCAATGAATCTATTTCGAAATATTTATCAGGCAAAATTCTGCATTTAATTTTTAGTTAAGTAATTTAATACATTTTAAAGAAAACAAGAACATAAATTAGGCTTTATCAAAAGTGAAAATTATTATATTTTTTGTATAATCAATTCCTATGATTCCGACCGCAACACCATATCAATTGCAATGACTGTAAATAATACTTGAAATAAAAAGAAGCTTGAAGTAAATTAGGATTAAAGGAATAAGATATAGATAGAGATACAAATTAATTATTGCAAAAAAATTTAAATTAAGAAAAAAATTAAAATTATTATTCTATTAAATTTGCGTTTTGTTTTTGTTTTGTTTCATGTTCCATTTATGGTATCGGAAAAGTTTTAAAAAATAAAATCTTATAGTTTGGGATGAAAGGTTGAAGTCAATTTAATAAGTGGCAGAGAACATATATATTTTCTTTAAAATATCAAAAAAATTCTTAAATGGGTTGAATAATTTATATTTTAATCAATATTAAGTTTACTTGTTAAAGAAAACTCTTTTCTGAACACTCAAAGTTTGTCTCAAAATGAATTTAATTAATTTAAATCACTTATTTATGATGATTACCAATTTTCTATAAATATATATATATATATATCTGTGTATATGTATAGTAAAGGAAGCATTGTATTTTAGAGCTGAGAACTTGCCTGGATACGCCAACAATACGGATAGACAAAAGTTTTCCGCATTTTGGCTGGCACTCCTAAAGTGCAATTAAAGTGCAATTTACTGTGCATCAAAGACGATGATGCTCCAAAACAGTTTCTATAGTTGGCTAACGGACTATGTTAGCTTGAGACGCTTAATGAGGCACATCCAGGCGCCGTTTGTGCATTTGGACCTTGGCTTATTAATTTAAATTTGAAGCTTTTGGCTACTTTGCTACTTGGCTACTTGGCTACTTGGCTCCCTTGACTGCTTGTATACTTGGCTATTTGGCTGTTTGGCTATTTGGATGTTTGGCTGCTTGGCTGTTTGGCACTTGCTTTTGACTGCATTCTTGCATATTGTTTGGAGTATAGCCTGAAGATGAAGCTACAAGCTTATCTGTCTGCCCCCAAAAATTGTAGTGCCAAAGTAATAATAAACATAATTTGCTGTGCACACTCTGCAGCTAATTTCAGTAGGTGCTACGTCTACACAGCTGCAAAGCTGACCCACGATTATAACAGTTACCACCTTTCACACCAAACATACCATACACACACACACAATGACTTAGTTGGTACTCAAGGGGGGCTTTCAACTCGTAGGTGTCCAAGTGCAAAAGTTCGAGCTGCATAGCGCAATTTCGTGTCGAACTTTAACAAAGTAAAAAGTTTACCAAAGTGCTGCAGGAACCTTTGTGGAACTTGTTAGCTTGTTGTGTTCTTTTACCCTTTATTGTATATCAAATCATAAATGGGTATATTTGATATTTGCCTAATGATGTGATATTCAGGTACAAAATTTAATTTTATGCATATATCAAATTGAAATGTAACAATCAAAAGTTAGTATAATTTATGTAAAATGATTTTTGTTAAGTTGGGATTGTAGGGTATTAGAGAGTCATTGTTAATTGGCATGTTGTTGTTATTCTTGTGGTGTTGCTTTTTGTGTTAGTTGTAAATTAAATTTGCAAACGGTCTGGCAACTCAACACTCGTACCATAGTTTATAATCGTTTGGGAATTGAAATGAAGTCGATTTCAAAGTGTCTGCAAGTTTGCCATTTTCTTTCTTTCCTTCGTTCTTTTCTGCCTGTATTTCTCTTTACTTATTTTCTTTCTACTATTTTTGTTTGGTCAGCTAACTTTTTGACTCGGCATTTTTATTACATTTGCGGTGCCCTTTAGAGTTGCCAGCCATAGTTAAAAACGTTTTGGGCAAAGAAAATTCTATGCACTTGATCATTAATTATTTAAAACGCACAACGCCATAACCATTTAGAAAGCCAAAGAAAGAAACAGAAATAGAAACAGAAAGAGAGAGAGAGATATGGATAAAGTTAGCATGTAACATGTGCCAGGACCCACAAGTAGACGACCTCAAGCGCTTGTAATCATAAAAGTTTACGAGTAAAAAAACCAAATCAAAACGACAAGTGACGAGTCGAACGACAATGATATCCTGCCAGGGACTGGGCTCAGCTGTGCTCATTGCATATTGTGGGCATGGGAATTTAATTAAAATCAAGCTATACCATTTTCCCACCAACTACCCCTTCTCCCCACATCCTCTTGCTAAATCTCATAACCACTAAAAACAGTCATAGTCTCAGGCCGTCCTTTAGTTTCAATCAAAGTAGCGTCAAAAAATTTACGCAAATTGACAGCAGAAGCGACAACGGCAACGGCAACGGCAACGACACCAACAACGATAACAACGACAACAACAACAGCAACAAACGCCGTCGCCCATCAATAAAAAACGCTTAGATGTCCCTCCCTTACTGTACACTTCACTCCCCCCGGCACAGTTACGTCGTAATTGAAACTCATTAGCGTGCATTTTAGTGGCCATTTTGTGCCTTTGAAAAGCCTTTGGCCAACCCTTTGGGTCTCATATTATTGTCAATGGGTACTGCTTTTAGCTTATAGTTTGTTGTGGGTTGAAACTGCTTATTTTTTTCCTTCTTTACTTGTTGTGTGTGTGTGTGGTGTATGTGTGGTTTATGTGGTAAGTGTGTCATCATTATGAATGTTATGGTTTTTCTTTCCTTTTTTTGCTGTTATTAGACGGGGTTTTTCCGAGCTTTTATTGAAGCGAGAAAATGAGCCAAAAACAATGGAAACATTTGTGGATTGTAAAAAAAATAAACATTGAACACGTTTGTTGATTTTCCTATTGGTATTCTTCAGAGCGTGGCTGTCAATTCAAGACATACCACAAATTCTCTCCTCTCTCTCTCTTTCGTATTATAAGAAATTGAAAATTGAAGGACCTATATGAATTGTTAAGACTTAAATAGAGTTCTCGTAAACTATAATTGAAGTAAGCCCCCAACGTATGTAATTACGCCACATGTGGTGCAAAAAAGGATACACTTGAAAAGTTCTATGCTTGAAGTTAGAAACTTAAGTCCTGTGACGTTAGCTGCCATGTGGAACAAATTGAATTTAAGAACGTGTGAGGCAATTTTATTTATGTGGCATTGAAGGTTAAGAAAACTTGATGAAAATTTGCATATAGTTTCTGGCAGTTCAAAGTGAAAAACTTTTTGATGAATAACTATTAATTAGCAATGTGTGCACACTTTTCGATTATCCAAGAAAACTCCATTAAAGTGTCGCATATAATAATGTCTATATTGGAATCTCTTGGGAGCAATAGCTTAAGATTAAGGTTTCAATTATTGTTATTTAGTTTTGATGTTTTTTGATAAAGAGTAAAGTCTGCAATGGACATGTTAAGTTTTTCAAAGGTTTCGGAATATTATTTTCCATTATTGATTTTCTTATTTTATTTATTTATTTATTTCTTTTTTAAATTTTCATTTTTCATTTGGTTTATACAAAATGATTTTATTGCTAATGAAATTAAACGTAATATTTACTTTTCATATTCGAAAATAGACAAACAGATAGAGCTATACTGAAATTGACCATGATTGGAAGCATCATAGATCCAGGCGGAAGTGCGTCATTGAGGATGCAACTTCCGACTGGCCGCGGGCATTAATTACACTTAAATATTGACCACATGCCAGCATTTGACAGCCTTCGTTGCATGCCAAAGTCAATAATTTTTTTTGCAGAATGCAACTTTGCCCCGGGGGCAACCACCCTAAAATTGTAAAATGGAATGTTAGCATTATATATTTGGTTATTTCCCTTGAGCCAGTTGCATTTTTTGACAAATTCTCTTGACACGCATGCAGTGTCAACAAGGCGTGGCAATTTGCCTTAGGGGTAGAGTGTGTATGATTAAATCATTAAATTCATACGCTCAACGGGCTGCACTTTTTATTATGAAAATCCTTGGCTTTGTTTAATTTGCCGGCTTGACCGTTGCGGCCTGATCCCAGTCAGAGATTGTCACAGCCGCCTGATTATTTGGTTTCCGCTTTCATTAAAAATGCACACACGACACCATGCGACAACGTTGTTGTCAACGCTGCTGCATCAATGAATCCATTGCATCCATTCAACTTTTCTACCTCGCACTTAACTCATATATATGTATATATATATATATATATATATGTATATATATGGTTTGGGTAAATGCTTTTGGGGCATTTTTTAATTAAAGAACATGCAGCAGGCGGCGTCCAGATTTTAATGTCACCACTCACAGTGGGTGTTGGGATGTGGGCGATCAGCACGTGCATTTTAACAAACATTTTAGATACTGAGATGCACTCCAAGTGGACAAAGAGTCCATGGGGAAATGTTCAAATGTTCAAACATTGTGCACTTTTTTATTTAATTCTTTTTTTCTCTCTAGTTATTCTCAAGCACACATGAATTTCACTAACAAATACTGTGCATACACTTACTATATGTATAAGGATATAATTAATAAAATTATTATAAATTGTAGATAAGCATGAAGATTTCAATTCAGTCAGCATATATTACCCAATATTTCTTATTTTGTAATTAATCAAAAAAATTAGTTGAAATGCCTAAAACTTTAAAAACAATCTTCAGTTGTCCTAAAAACGATATACGACAACAATTAACAATGAATTGATATATTGTAGAAATACAAATGAGCCATTCAATTTAGCATATGTAATTAATTATTTTTTAACCAGACTAACAGCTGCATATAATTCCTTAATAGGTAATAGAGTATCTGTATATTAAAAGCATTGCTTAGAAAGTGTTAAATTTATTCAAATTAACAGGTGGCAGTACAAATAATCAAGTTTATGAAGGATTGTGTTGTTAGCCCGTATACCATAGCTACGTAAATAAAAATAAAATAAATGTGCAAGAAATCTTTTTAACTATAATACAAATACTGTACATAAGCTTAATAAAATTAAATTAATAAAAAAGAAACCATTAAATAATTTTTTATTTCTGCCTTAAAGTATGCAGCAATTTTGGCACACTGCATTGTAACCAGTCGGCTGACAGAGCTGTGCAGATGTATGTAATGTTAAATGTCCTGATTACATAGAAATTGACTTATTACCTATTTGAGGTGCATATCCCAGCAATGCATTGCACTGATTAAAATCTGCTGCTATGCAGCATAGATAAACTAATAAGTCTCAACAGTAGACTGCCTGTATTGTTGTGTCTTCATTTCTCACAATGGCAGGCTGCACAATGGTTTTAGGGTTTTAAAGGATATTGGCTGCAAAAGGCAGTTGTGTTGTTTGATTAAGGCATATATATAACTATTGAATATATCCTTTACATATTTATATAATAGAACAAATGCTATGGTTATATTCGATACCATTGAAATGGCGAAACCCTAAAATATAGGTGCTTGGCGCTGGATAAAAGCTCTTTGGTAGTCTGCTAACCAAACAATAGACCAATATAATCCGAATTCTAATTAATATTTAATAAGCTGTAAATTTGATATGTGAAGACAGCATGAAATTGAATCAAAGAGAGACTTTACATTAAACTGAAGCTTAAGTCAAATAATGCATATGTTTAGTTAAGAAACAATAGTAACATTTAATGTAATAAATAAATAATGTAATGAAAAAACCAACTATAATTAAAAAAATTAATAATTTTATTTTTAATGTGAATACTCGTTAGTGAATATTGATAAATAAATATATATTGGTTTGTGTACTTTAAAATCTGTTAGCTGCAAGTTTATTATAGTATATGTAGTATATTACACACACACATACACACACACACACACACACACACACACAGAGAGAGACTCAAAATCTCGCACACTCACACTGTGCTAATATTTTTGGATCGAATTAGTTGCCGTGGCAGGTTAAACAAGCGAAGGGAGTGGCAATATACATATTTTACATTTTCAATTTGGGATTTTCGCTTAAAAGCTTTTGCGAGGAAGCGACGCGTTGCTTGTTCGACTACGGTTGACTTCCTGAATGTATTTCCGAGGCCCCCGCTGCAGTGTGTAACTGAAATGTACTAAATAACCTTGTTAGCGTTTTTAATTAAAGGTGTAAATATTGATATTTACTCATGCGCAGGAAACCAGTAACCAACAACGGATAACCTGTAACCAGCAAGAGTGCAACCAGTAACCAGCAACCAGGAATGTGAAACGTGCAACGTGCAACGTGAAACTGGCAATATGTAATATGTAATGCCGCCGGGTCAAATACAACCAAAATGCATTTTCAAAAGACAAATAAACTAAATGGAAATATGAGCTGGTTATAATAGTATGACTATATACTAGTATGGTTATCAGGTATATATATACATAATTATAATTGACTACCAAAATATAATATTCTATATACTATATATTATAAAAATGAAAAAAAACTTTGTTATTGTTACTTTGCACATAATTAAAAAGTATTTATTTAAAACAAAAGAAATTTAAGATCTTTACATACTCAATAGATATATCTCTTTCTATCAAACTCTTTCTCTTTCTTATTTTTGGAGTATTTATTAAAAGCCACTTTATGTTGCAAATTAAATAATTATCAAGAGAATCAATCAAAATAAGTGCCACAAGTGCCTTAGTTCAATTTTGGCCACTTGTAGCAGCAAATTATATTTACTTTCTCTTTCGCTCTCTTTGTTATTAAATAAAATATCCTATGACAATGTAAAGGATATTGTTAGAGCTAAAAGCATATACTCCCTGTCTGCCTGGGTGTCTGTCTATTGGTTTAACTGCCTGCAGTCAAGTTTTATACAAAAAATGTTAATTTTAATTAAGGCTGCTATCGACACCCAACAGGCAACAGACTGATGCACTTACTGCTAGCACTCGTAGAGGCAATGCAGCGCAACTGATGCACTTTGTGCATTCAATGTCAGTATATGTATATGATTATATATATGTCTGTATGTATATAAATGTGCATTATATTATATGGTAGGAGTTGGTAAAGTGATATGTGAGTATGTTGTCTGCTTTTGGCAAATCAACGAGCCGTGCTGGGGCAACTTCAGTGAATTGTGTGGTCATCTCATATGGACATGTGTAAAGATTAACACAACATTGTTGTACATAGTTTGGGGTATGTTCTATTCTGTGGGTACTTTGTGTGTTAGGTATTAGTTTAAAAATCATTGACCATGCAACAATTTGTTGCATATAATGTAACATCAACGCCAACACCAGCAGCAGCAGCAGCAGCAGCAGCAGCAGCAACCGCATTGGTCAGTTTTTACACATTTCGTTGGCTACTCAAAAATTTAAATTAGTCATATTCAACCAGAATTGCATTAGCCAGAAATTTTTAACACAACTCGTGAATATTTTAAACGTGTTATGGTTATTTTTTTTTTTCGTTTTAATATTTTTTTACACATTAGCTTCGTTATTATCCTGCAGCGAGTGTGCAAAATCCGTAAAGTCATCTGGTTATTTTATTGAAAAGCAATTACAAAACCCAAGCGCCAGAGCGTTTCACATTATTGAATTATAATACACACACACACACACACACACGCACACATACACACATATATACATTCATCGGGTATGCTGACAGAACTGGCCTGATCCTGTTCTGCTCATAAATATAAATAGCTGTGTGCATTCACAAGTGCTCGCATATTCATATAGCTCCGATAGATGCACAACCTCATTATGCTAGGTGTAAATAATAAGTATTAAAAATTACTTAATACACTCTTTTATCCTTTATCCTTTTCCTTTTTTTTCCTTTTTTAAATTGTGGCTCGTACAAATTATATAATGAACAGATTATAAATTAATATTGAATATGTTTAAATATTTTACAACTTATTTATAATTGTTATCAATTGATATTAATAATATATATTTAACAATATTTATTTTGTGCTTTGTGAAATGTCAGAAGGATATGCATATATGAGGAATCTTAATAAGTATAGTTTCTTTATAATATTTTGGAATTTAGAGTTTGATTTTCTATTCTACAACATAATGTTCCTTGCTTAAGCTACCCAACAGGTGCTTTTATTATTCTGGTTGATCTCCCTCAAAAATACCCTTACCTTACTTTTTAATAGATTTTCCATTGAGCTCAGTACCATGAATTGTTTCCCCATTAAATAACTAATTATTCCTCCTACTTGTTTTCTGCTTAAATTAAATATCTATAATCGCAGTTTGTGGTATGGAATAGAAATTAATGTTTTCATAGATGTTACGTTCCGCCTATTAGCCATAAAGCTATTGCCAATTCTTTAATAAAAAGGGATTACTTTTTTAAGCTAATATTAAGATCAAACTTTTAGTCATTTGCTGCATTTATCATATGTTCTGCTATTAAGCTAATTGCTAAAATAAAAAAATAAATAAAATAAAAAAAAGTAGAAAGTAATGGATACAATGAAAAAGTTATTCAAACTCTCGCCGCCTCTCTAGTCTAGTTGGCTAAACAACCCAAGAAAAGTTGTTTAGGTACCAATTCTAGGGAGGTCTGGGTTCAACTCCCAGCTAGGGTGTGGATGTAGTAGTTAGTCGTAGTTAGCCGTAGCTTGGTCGTTTAATTAAAAAAAAAAAAAAAAATAATGAAATGAATGTGCTTGAAGTACTATACTGTATAGTAACTAGTTGTAATTTAGTTATTAAGTATAAAGTGTGGCATCGATGTGTGTGAAAAAAGGACGGAAAAAAAGTCCTTTTTGTTGTGTATATATAAATATTTCGTTAATTTTGGCTAATTGCGACTATCGAATTACATCGGCAACAGCGAAAAGTGCAAAAATTATATTTTTTAATTGGCTTTCAATATAAATACACATATACCTATATGTATATATGTAAAGGGAGTATAAATTTCAGTTTTTAATTAGCATAAAATAAAAAAACAACAAGAAAAAATAAGCATTAAAAAAATATTGAATTTCAGGCAATTAAAAAAATGCGAGCACTGAAAACTGCAAAATTTTTGATAATTTCGACAATTGAAAAAGGGTTTAAAATAAAACAAAAAATAAAAGAGAGAGAGAGAGAGAGAGAGAGAAAAGGGAATCAGATGGGAGCTATCAAATTACCTAAGGACATGTTTTTACGATGTTAAAGTAAACAATATATAAATTGCAGATTTTTATAAGATGCTCTTAGCCAAATCGCAGCCATTTCAATGGGCTCTGCAAATAGTCGTAAAGGTCATAAAAATTGTCTTTAACAAAATGAGCTGAAAGCAGAGACACAGCAACAAGAAAAGGAAATGAAACAAAATTACCAACCCTCTTTCACAAGGATCTACCCAATCTACAACGACAATAAGCAACCAACTTTCTATTATTTTTTTTATTTTTGATTTTTTTCTTTCTGTTCTTTTTTTTGTAAACTGTGAACAAAACGATAAAAAGGTTGCCCTCGACACCTGTGACCACAATTAAGCCGCGTTAAGCGTTGCCAGCATTTTTAATGCGGATACTGTGTCGTGGCATCATCCTATAAAGGATGACGTTGACTCGTTCAGCAACGTTCAGCTCGCAGTTAACGTTACGTTGCTAAAAGTTTTTACAGTTAAATTGAGTTAAACCCGCGCGGCCAAAAACTTTTGCCATGGCCATTCTTTTTTTTTTTTATATAAAAAATTTTATTTTGTTTTTTGTATTTAATTTTTTTTGCATTCGTAATTAAATGCCGCCCAGCGGTCGTGCTGCAACTTGATAATTTAATTGAAGTTGTTAACAATTTTTATTTTTTTCCTTTGGCCTTTTTTTTTGGCAACGTTCAGCTCAAAAATGTGGTGGGAGCACCCTTGAGGTGCCTTATTAAAAATTTGTTGAAATATAATTAAGCCCATGCTAAATTTAATTGTTGGTCTGACAGCTAAAAGTGAATCCCACACTCACTTAACTGAAGGTAAATTGCATTAAATTTCATATATATATATAAAATTAGAAAAGGGTTAAAATCATGAACAAATAGCAGTTGCTACCAATAAATTTAGTTATGAAACCTGACAAAATTTTATACTTTTTTGGCATATTAAAGTTGAACAATTTTTTTAGATAAATAAATCGAAATATTTTTTTCGCTGTCTAAAATGATAATTTGGTTTCAAAAGCAACTTGTTTTATGTATAATAAAGTATAGATTTTCAGGCAGAGTTCTGAGTTAACTCACCAGTATTTGCTTCTTTTACTTATTCTGTAAAGGATGACATCTAAACGATGTTGTTTGCTTGGTCGTGGGTCAGTGCTGGCGAAGACTGGAATAATTGCAGTTTATTTAATTGTTTAATAATAATTATTAAAAATAAATAAAAATAAAATAATACTAATAAAATTAAAATAATAATAATTAATATATTTTAAGGCTTAACAATCTCAGGTTTTTTGATTTAGTTAGTATCTAAAGTATCTTATAACTCTTGAGCATAAGCATTACTTGGAGCATAAGCTTAAACTATTGATGCAGTCAGTATTAGATAGGCCTTTGATTGAGTTGACTTAGGGACGGGTTCGATTGGGAGTCGGGGTGGACATATATGACACATACTGAAAATTTATTTTCTTTTTAGGATTAGAAGCTTTTTAAATTTTGAAAAATTTAACATATCTTTGAATATATATACATATAAAATATACAATTTAAATTTAGAAATATTTAGTAATAAAGACTAATTGCACAAAGGAAAGGCAAATATATAAAGTACAAAACAAAACTTAAGTAACCATACAAATATCTGTTTCAAAATATAATTTAAAAGTTCAATATGCAACATGCTGTGTTTCTTTGCCAATTTGTTAACAATTTGCTGTAATATTAGACTCAATCAAGAGTAAAATGTTAATAATGCAAGTAGACTGCCAAAAGGAAAAGGAATAACCAAAAAATAAGCAAAAAAAAAATATATATATATATTGTATATATGTAATACTATATAAGAGAAATTACCATAACCAATGCAAGACCAACACACATGCCACATCCTTTGAAGGGTGACACAAGCGCCAATGATAGCCACCACCACCGATACAAGGTTTCTATAGAGGCATTGCAATTATTTAAGGAATGCAATGAGACCCAGCAGCAGTATCCTTGCCAAAAAAAAAAAGAAAATAAAAATAAAGAGAAAAAGAGATAGAAATAGAAATAACCAAATCGAAAATTGAAACAAAATGAACAAATCAGGCAACAAAAATTTGCATGCGCTACAAATTTTCTATGTGACTCTATCTGTGTGGCATTCCTGGCTATGCGATATCAAGGACCCAAATAAAAGAGAGAATGAAAAAAATTATTGGCAATTTGACTGTAGTTCTGGACAGGGTTGTACACTGGCTAAGGGCTGCTGGAGTTTGAGGGATCAGCGTGTGCCAATTTATGTTTATTGCGGCAAGAATTCGCCGTTGTCATAAGAGTGCCAACTTGACAAATCGCAAGAATGAAAGTATAAAAAAAAAAATAGAAATAAAATCAATTGTTTGTCTATGCTAGAAATTTGAATACTCTGCCAAAAAACTACGCTTAAGTTATGTCATATAAATTGAACTGAATCTATGTACTATGACTTACCCTATTATTACAGTAAAAAATATCATAGCATACTTATTTGAGTAATATGCAAATTTCTCTCCCTTGGAACTCCAACACCTTTTGTGTGTATGCAAATTGTAAAAAAGTGAAAAATATTTGACTTGTCCGTTTGGTTATTGCAATTTTCAAAAAAAAAAAACCCAAAAAAACATTTCTTATTTATGGCAACTAATTTGTTGATTTGTTATAGGCGTTCCCAGTCATCCACAAATCAATTCCAGTACATTGAAGAAGGAATCAATTGAAAAAAAAAAACGCAGAGAACAAAGTAAAAGCAGCAAACAGACAAGCAATATATATGTATATGTATATATATTTGTCTATGTGTGTGTGTGGTTGTATGTTTGGGTAATTACGTGTGGAGTCGAGCAGGAAAATAAGTTTATCTTAGTGATTTCTGTTTACGAATGGGTACAAACTGGCACTAGACATGTCCTAGACTATGGAATTGGATATCGTCTCGTTTCAAGTGGTACTGGCTGCAACTCAATTAAAATGAGCTCAGGTGTAAATTTTATTGAAAATGCTTAATTGCCGACTGGTAGCGTCTGGCAGGCATCCTGCTCATCATTATGCGCCATTATCCTGGCAGCGATTTTTACTTGTAATTATTTGTTTTTGTGTGTCTGCGCATGAAGCGAGCTGAGTTGAGTGCTTTGTTGTTGCGCAATGTCCTTTGTCATAGCTTCCTCTTTCCCCCCTGCACACACACACACACACATATATAAATATATATAAATATACACACAAACAAAAATGCTTGGCATGTGTTTAGCACAAGGATTTATATTTGTTTAAGCTGCGACTGACATTGTCATGATGATACGGAATTTATGTAAGCAACCCAAATACAAGTTGTCATGTGAAATACG
>JBAMBS010001119.1:0-257502 GCA_037044455.1 Zygothrica quintamaculata | reverse complement strand
ACGAAGTGGAACCGTGTCGAAAACTTTACAATGGCTCAACCCCAAGATCGACCCAACGAAACGGAGGCAAGTCTTAAAAATCAAACCAAAACCCATAAACCAACATTTAATTTTAAGTTTTTATAACACTTTTAATAACACATCATGCACTGGTTAACCTTCAATTTAAGCAACAGCATTATCATCCTTATCCACACACATTACACACCTAACCAATTTTGAATTTGTTTTTGTTTTCTATGGGGCTTTCAATACCAGTTAACCTTGTAAAATACAAAATTACTGTGCAAATTCTAATGGGATTCCTGACTGTCTCTCCCATGTCCCATTATCGATTTTATAATTTCCAGTGCAATTACATGGGGGTTAATTATGACCTACTGTGGAATATATAATAATAATATATATTATACATATTTATTTTATATATATATATATAATATCGTTTTTAATAGTTTTGCAAATATTGTACATGGTATAGTTATTTTCTTGTCTCTTACAGAAACCTGTAAAGCAGGCCTGGCAGGTATGAATCTGTAGCATACTACTAAGAACATCCTTGTGCCCATTGGGAACTTTGCTTTTAACTAATTGCTCCCAATTGATAATAATCTTTATCGAAAAACTACAGTTACTTTTTTCTTGCCAAGATAACAAAGAATTGTTAGAAACGTTTCGACATGATCAGAATTATAAGACAGTCTAGTTAAAGTTTCGACACGAACAGTTTGCATATATCACATATACATGGTATCAATCGTACAATAAGGAATCTTTTATGATGTATATTGTATAGTAATTTTATTTAAATATGCATTATTTCAGATGAAAGCAATGGACGCAAATCGATATGCGACAAAGAAAACCATTGCCCAGGGCATGCTGGATATAGCATTGCTTACAGCGAATGCATCCCAATTGAAATATATACTTCAGGTGGGGGAACAGCATCAGTTCTATAAGCTCATGCTGATTCTTATAAGCATGTCAATAATATTACAGGTAAATAACTATATTTTATATATATGCTTTTGCTTTGGCCAGGAGTTGTAACGACTCATTCTCCAATAACATAGATACTGTCTGGCATACTAAGCCTGTCCCTAAGTTTATTGCGGGATTGCCGACTTCACCAGCCAGAGTTCCATCAATCGGCCAATGTGATCAATCATGTGCGCACTGGTTTTGCATTTTTTACAACAATGATAAACCTTTTTATATCAGCATTTGATAGTCGCCTGCCCCCTTCACAGGGAGAATTTTTAAATTAAATTAATTAAAATTATAAATGCAAAATGTGTTTAGAGATTCCAAATATAGAGTACTATTCTGTTGTGATAGTGTTAAATGAGGGAAATTCATTGCTGTCTCATAAATTCCAAGTTTTAAATTCTATTACAATTTCAAATTCAATTTCGATTTCAATTTTAACAGCTATTGGTTGGAATTCTGTTTGTGGCGATCGGCAGTCTAAATATAAACAGGCAGCAAGATCAGAAGGCGGCAATAATACTGAACGATATCATATTGGTGGTCATCTTTGTAATATCAGTGGTGAATGTTATAATTTCCGGTTTCGGCATTGAATATTCCTCACAACCCCTTAGACTCATCGAACAGCATGCTAAAACACCTTAGAATTAGTTATACAGTACATATATATATTATTCAGCTCTGGTATATAAGTCGCTTATTTTATATTAAATTAATGTATGTAAAAAAAATTGGAATATCTAAGAATTTTAATAAAAAAAAATAATTATATATGATTTATGTATGTACACATTATTTCTTTCTTTATTCTATATTTAGGTTGCTGCGGGAGTTTTATTGATTGTACAGTCTCTTGTCAGCGTTGAAAAAGCAAAGGATCGTTCAAAACTTTTAATGCTTAATAATTTTTTGGATGCTTTCATTTATTTATCAGTATTCTGCGATATTATGAAAATGAATTTCGGTTTGGATCCTGCCATACCATATTAAAATGACGGTGTTGAATCTATAATAATCTATTTATTTCTCAAATACAATATATATAAAATAAATTATTAAGTCAAAAAGAAAAATTTAAATTATTTGAAATTTTTTAAACTGTCATAAAACAAGTAATCGGCTGCTAAGTATACGTAGATTTTATCGATAGCTATCTGTAAACATAGTTGTGGTAGCACTGTTCGGTGTCAGCTGAAAATTTCAACCTAATGATAAATTATCGATAAAGAATTGAAATATCGGATTTGTTTAGTTTATAGCGTCAATTGGTGTATATTTTTGGCGCTAATTGATGCCTGTTGTTTCTAGACTATTAAACTGTAGCATATAATTAATTTCTTTGCACTATGTCTGACGATGACTGTGATATTTTCAGCCTTCCAGTGAAGCGCTTCAACGGTAAGTGTGTTGTTTTATAGTTAAAAAAGATAATGAATTTATGTTGTCCCTGGCCAGTTATTACACCACCTAGCATATTTACATCGGAGCAGGACTCTAAGCAAACGGATTATGATTTCATTAAAATTAATACTAATGTTAAAAAACCTACAAAAATTGCTAAGGCACAAGCAAAGATTAATACTAAAAAAGAAACTAAAAGAAAGCGAGGTAAAAAGGCCAAAGATTCAAATAATGATGATAATGATGAGGTTCCCACTTCGCCTAAGATTGTGGACGGTAATAATAGTGATAAAGACATTATCAAATCCCCTCAGTCATTTTTACAAGAAGTTGTTGCAACTCCCACACGTGATATGTCTCCAGTCTCAAAACTTATTTATAAAATGGAGCAGAAACAGGCAATATCCAAAGCCAAGGAACTTGATGAAATGCCTGTTGGCAGGCGCACACGATCCTCACTAGGTAAACAGCAGCCCACACCCGAAAAAGAATTAAACAGCGTAGTCCACATAGACCATATAGAACCAGCACTTCCAAAGCAACGTTCAACACGTGGACGCAAAAAAGCAACTGCACCTCCACCATCCAGAGGAAATCGCCGACAAGTAGCAGAGCTGGCGGCACGTTCACGTGTTGTTGATTCCATTGATCTGATTTCCGCTGTAGCACCACGCGTGGAGGGTTTTGTAAGCTATCTATATATTTTTCTTATAATTTTAATATAAGTAATTAAAAAACTGTATTACAATAGATAGATCTAGATTCATCGCATGAAGATATTACTGCCAGCGACCTAGAGAAGTCAACAGGCATAGATACCAATGATGATTTTGATACTGATAATCCACTGGTGGAAATCAACTTAAGTTGGTATGTTAATACTTAAAATCGTAATATATTATTACAGCATAATATAATGTATATGCCATTTCAGGCTGGGTGATATCCAAATGTACAATTTACGACAATATCAAAAATTTACTAACTTGTTCAAAGAAGTAGCAGAGCGCAACGGTGTGGCATTGGATGATGTTGTTATAACCATGGATGATAATTTTCTACACCCAAAAGATTCGCCGGATAGTGTTGGCTTAAAAGTCTATCACATATTAAGTAAGCATAATAATAATTAATTGTATAGAATTTTTATTACAAATTTGATTTTGCAGATGGTAGCGCGGTTAAAATGGATAAAAACGGAATTGAAGAGAAGAGGCCTTTGATAACATCCCATCCATTCCAATTAAAAATACAAGGGGATAAATGGAAGCATCCATTAATAATACCAATGGAAAAAACTGATTCTTTTAGAATGCTTTACATTAAATGCGCCGAGGAAATGGAATGTGATGTGCACAATATAAAACTATTGTGAGTTTTAGGTTAATATCTACATTATTAATATATATTAACATATTTTTATATATAGCTTTGATGGTGAAGTACTTAAACCAGATGATACACCTAAAAATCAGGATATGGACGGAAATGAAATGATTGATTTACGTTTAAAAAGTGCTTAAATCAAATTTTAATTAGAAAATTTATTCAAAAATTCTAATTTTATATACTTAAAAGATATCATTGCTATGCATTAATTATAGGAATTTAAATATATATTATTTTTTTAGTTCTATTTAGTTGTTTTATATTTTGTATCTATTTAAAAGTATTACATTTATGTCAAGCTCTACTTGAAAAGGCAAGAACCCTTGTGGAGCACAACATTATAGCGTGCAGCACCCCAAAATATTTTTATGCACAGCCCTTAAATATATATATATTGTTTATCTAGCATATAGAGCGTTATATTTTAACACTCATATATACACACATTGAAACACACACACTCAACTCGAAACAAAACAAAATCATTGTTGATATTCGCGTCTTAGCAGATGATGGCTTTTTGGGTGGTTGGTTTGGTTTTGGGTGCTGCCTCATACTGCCGGCTTTTGTAGTCAGTTTCTCTGCATCTTTGATACTAGCGGCTAGCACCCCCCACACTTCCTATACCCGCTCCCTTCAACCAACCCTTGTGCAGTTTCCCCTGGAATTTCACTGCACAAATTCTGACACAGGATATACGTACGGCATAAGCTTCATGTACAGCTTTCTTTGAGAAGAGTAAAAAGCTTTTTTTACACTCTTTTGCTCTTCGTAAATATTGTTTCTCTTGGTCAGCTGCCTGTAGCCTTTTGAATCTTTATTCAGAACGAGTTTATCCTTCGTGCTAACTAGTCGCATTTTGTTGACGTATTACAACAGTTAAAGCATATACCATATATATAATTATATATATATATATATATATGTATATATATATATAAATAAATATAAAACAGTCGAAAACTTTATTCAATTTCAATAAAAACAAAAAACCACCAAATTTATTTACCCTGTGTCTTTATCCACTTTAATTGTGTTAACTTGTGTAAATCAAAGAAAAGTGTTTCCAAATATAAATATATACAACTTTAGCTTCCAAACAAAATCATATCCAACTATATAAACATTTATATATAACAGCAACTTGGCGCCTAAACTGTAAGCAAAACAAATATATATATAATATATATATACAAATATATATAGTTTTTTTTTTGTGCTTTAAAGGATATACTGCGCATTCAATTTGCATTCAGTGAAAAAAAAGCTTATTTGTCCTTACACATGTTGTTTGTTTGTTTGTTATGTTGTATTGTGTTGTGTTTTGTTGTATTGCTGGTGGGGATTCCCCTACCTTTCACTGGCAGTTGACAAATGATAAATGTGTTTATCATGTTGGCTTTGAAATGAGAACAAGTTAATTGAGGTACACAAAAGCCAGTCAGAGACAGCTCCCTACACTCATACCAATAAGTGAAGCAGCTCCTTTATTCCTTTGTATATATGTATGTCCTTTAATAATTAATGTCGATGGTTTGTCATTAATATTTAACCATGTGTATAACAGTATATACCTTTGGCTCGTAAACATGAACATATCATCCAGTCACTATATACCATAATATAGTCACAATCAGTCCTCCTATGTGTAACACCCTATGGTTAAGTACCTGGTGCTAAAAATAAAACGTGACACCTGCCTCTAAATATATATATATATATATATATGTGTGTGTGTGTGTGTGTATTGAATGCCTACGCAGCAGATCCAATTCGAGGTCAACTCCTTTGCCTACACCTTCCCCAGTTTCTTCTACTCCTTCACACACGCACACAGGCGTACTAAACTGGTTAAGGGATATGCTTGCAAATAGCACTCAAAGGACCCATTGGTTACTTTGATTGTAAGACATCGAATCTGTTGATTGGCTTTCCATTTGTTGATGGGTGTGAGTGTGGGTGTTGGTCTGGTACCGGGTTGCACTTTCATCTGATGTCCTTCAAAAGTAAAAAGCTTTTCAGGACCAAAGCTTTGGACTGCACTTCAGGTGCACTCGTCAGGCTTAATATATGCATATATGCAGGCGCGTTACAGTCCTTGAATATATTTAACGAAATAAATAATATTCCCGTAAATTTATAGCTTAAATTCGACTGCAGTCAGCAAAGGTTAGCGGTCACTAGCTGAATGTTGACCTCTGTTTAATTCCCATTTATAGACTTAAAGTTAACCCAAACTTCTGCTGAACGCAATCGTATTTTGGTCTTTGACAAGAAGAGAAAATGTTCAAAGTTCTACTACTATTTCACTAGCCGTCCTTTATCAGTATTATAGGGTATCTGTTCGTCTGTTAACCATTGTTTGTTAAATTGTAAATGTTTATTTTTTGTGTTTTTGCTGTCGCGGCGGACCGGATGTAACATAACAAATGATACTGTAGGGCACAATTTGCGCACGTGTCGCATACACCACAGACACAAACACACACAGACAAACAAATACAATACACACACATACACATAGTTGCATTGTAGATATGCTCCAGCGGCTAGACTTAATTCGGTTGCATTGTCTTTTCGGCCAGGCTCGGACCTCAATGCCAACAAAACTTTGCGTTGTGTATGCAATGGAACGCAACAAGCACAAAAAAAGGAAATGGAGTGAAAATGGAAAATGTAAAGAAGAAAAACAAGGCACTACAGGAAAAAAAATAAACTGACTGACGCCATTTGGCCATTAATTCTGGCCACTTTATGGGCAGACCAAAACAAACTTGCTTCAGTATAAAGCAATACACGGATTTTGCAGTATAGTGTATCATGTTGAAGGATTAAAGAGCTATGGATATGTTTCTACGTGAAGTGCTAATAAGGATAAAACTCTTAAGACTTAAAAAGACACTTAGTGCAGCGGCTGAAACTACTTATTAAGTTAAAGTTCGCTTTAGTTAGGATCAATGCCAGGATTTGGTAGGATAACAACTGCGAACAATTTTCTGGGTTTCCAGTAGTTCGTTTATTTAACTTTACTAATTAATGTTGCCACGTAAGTGTATTCAAGTTTCGGCTTTAATTTATATGTTATAGCTTTGTTTGTTATATTCATTCGAGGTTATGGCCCTTTGTGTTTTTGCTTTTGTATACTTTGCTTTGGCCATTTCGGTGCGACTAAACCCGGTTAACATTGCGATGGTTATGGCAATGGCTATGCTGCTGGTGTTGAATGTTGTTTGTTGGTTGGTTGTTGCTGATGGCTTTCGCCAAGTGCTTTATTACGTTGTGTTTTAACAAACAGCAGAAACAATTGCCTTGCCACCTACTTCATACTACTGCTCGATATCCCTGAAGGACTATTGTATCGTATGGAGTGCTTATGGGTTTTAACTTCTACAGCTCCACACTCTAAGTATTAAGACTCTTGTTTGTATGTATGTATGTGTGTGTATTTTTGTATTTGTGTGTTCCATTTAACTGGGCGTGCATTGAACTGTGGGCGCACCTCTTCGATATTTTCATTTGCCACATGCATTACGTATACGCCTCGTCGTACGCTTTGTTACTGCCACTTTCAACTTGCAATTATTGTTGGTCTCTTTTTTAGCGCATTTGCATTTACAGTTTTGCCTCTGTATTTGTATTTGTCTATGTATTTGTATGCGAACCCCAAGGCTATCGAATGCACCGCATTGTCATTGTTGCTTAACGCTGGTTGCTCCTTTCTTTGCTCCATGTTGCTTCATATACTCCATACAAAGCAGCACTCGAGTCTACCACAACTACTGAAGGCACAAAGTTCGCCTAAGAGCGGTGAGTGCTCTTATTAAAGTTCGTTTTGTTTGCTTTCAACAATGTTGTCATCGTCGTCGGCAGGACTTTCCATCCTATATTTTTCATCTTTTTTTACAGTCCAAAGAATATTATAGATATATTTTCATACAGATATATATATTTTAATATATATATATATATAAGAATTTATATTGTTGAGTCCACACAATTTGCTGCTTCTTAGCAATAAGCTAGGCGTTGTCCTTTTTTACAAGTTTTTTTTTGAGATTTAGTAAGTTATTTATTTAATGTTATATCTATATATTCAGTTACTATTTTATCTATTTCTTTTAGCTTCTACTACGAACAAAACATATTACTTCAACTGGACCAATTTTTAACTAAAAACCAAACGAATCACAACAATCAACTAGAATTATCCTCACCGATTTGTAGTTGTATCTTAGTATAAAAAATTATTTTATACTTCATTCTTATTGAAAAGTATACATATCTCGTAGGGATTATAGCTTGTTATCCTTGCATTACACACATACTTGTGTATTCCCAATTTTTATTATATCCCAGCCTGTTCCCAATATAAACACATTCAAGACGGCGCCACTTAAGCCAAAAGCCTATAAATTTGGTCAGATGTTATGTTGTGGCTTCTGTTGTGGCAACATGTCAAAACGAGACTACAAAGTGGCCACCACAGATGGCATCGAACTGGAGCCATTGGGCGGTGAAAAGAGCGATAAGGATAAGGATAAAGAGAAACAAATAAATGGTGTTACATTTGGTAAGTCAATATATTTTATCCAATTAACTCTTTACCTTAACATTCCCTCAACAATTTATACATTTGCATTGCAATTGCCTTAGGGAAGCTCCCAAGCATCCTCTTAGCATGATCAAAGTATTCCCCCAGGACATTTGCTAGACAAACAATGCACAAAAGTGCATAATTCCACTTGAGCATAATTTGACGCTCCACGCAATTTAAAACTGCTCCTACCAGGACCAGGCATCTGGCATGCCAATTTTCAGTCAAATCCTTTCTCTGCTCTTCATACTGTTAACGTTATGTATAATGTTTTTTTGCATCAAGTTGTTTTCTTAATTACGCCAAATGCAAAACAAAAGCATTAAATATATGTATATGTATATGTATATGTATATGTATATGTATATGTATATGTATATATATTTATGTTCAGCTACCAACGCCTTTCCATGCTGCGGCGTTAATTTTGTATCCTGCAGGAAACTGTTAGTCATATGCTTCATACGCCACGTTGGCCGCAAGCCCAAGCCCCAGCTGCCGCAAGTAAACGTTATGAATGTCAGCACTGTCTACGTCTCATCGTTGCCTGCCCCTGTTCAGATGCTCTTACTATATCCTGGAACTATAAAAAAGCTGCTATAGGGGATATTTCTTTAATGTACAACTTTAATATAGATTTAAGTTTAAAAGTCTAACTTTTTCCTTTTATTACAACAATTTATTTATTTTACTTTTTATATAAAAATGTATAGGGTATTTTCTAGTTGATCACTTTTTGTTTTATTTTGTTTATATCTTTTCATTTCTTTAACCACAATTCATATTTTTATTTTTACTTTTATTTTGCCTGCAGCAACTTGGCGGCATTTCAGCTTGTTGCTGCTTTCAGTGTTGCTTCCCTGCCGTTGCCTTTATTTCCATTGCTTTTTGCAAATCTTTTTCTATAGAGCATTTAGCTGGACAGACATGGCAGCTGCTGACATAGAGACGGACAGAGTGCTTGGAGTTGAAGTGCCTTCGGCTGGTACAAATTTCAGACATTCTGAATTTGAATCCCTTTTATTTGAAATTCAATCTTATGAGTGTGTTTGGACTTAGAATATGCAGCTAGAGGGATATTTGTTTGGAGTAAATGTTGAAAAGGATATTCTAATAAGAATATACGAAAATTCATATGAATTTTGATATAGAGTTTAGACGGCAAGCTTTGAAAAGGAGTTGTTAGAAATTTTATTGGCAAAACACTTTAAATAGTAATATGAAACTGTTAAGGGAATAAAAGTCCTTTAAGTTGATGTTGCTCCTTGTTGACTTAGATTACTTTTTAATTAAATCAGAAAATCAATGGGTAATGCGTGCAAAGGCTTAAACAGAAAAGAATTGTGCAGTTATTGGATAACCTATCGAGGTACTTCATGGTTTATTATCCTTTCCGTCTAGACAGCAGTTGCAATTTGTCGTAACAATCGCCGCATTGCTAAAGAATGCAATCTAGAAAGAAACTAATCCTAGCATCTAAAATCTGGAACACCTTGCCAGTGCAGCACTAACACTAATCCTAGAATCAGCCGTTTAACTAAGCCAATATGGCTGTGGCATATGAGCCAATTTGTGTTATCTTTGCATGAAGATCGACAACTCTTGTGCACGTTGCAGGTTGCCGTCAAGGCAAGGCTTAAAGTGTGCCACAAGATGAAGCCTACGGGATAAGGATTTATATGTCTACGTGTGTGCGGTTAACTTGTGTGGCTTGTGCCCTGCTCCAATGCCAAATCAGTGTTACGGGAGCAGGACGTGCGCCTGTCACCCGTTGCAATTAAGGATGCATAAACTGGAGTAAGCACTCAACGTGCCCACTCAAATGGCTGCCACAGGCGGCACACAAATGTTTACCTTACGAGTAACAGGCGGCTTCAACGTGCTACAATTTTTTTTTTCTTTTTTTTTTTTGTGTAACATCTGAGGCATGTGGCAAGTTGCTATTGCACTTGCTATAACTGTCGATGCAGTTGCGCCTACTGATGCTGTCACTGTTGCTGTTGTTGTTGTTGTTGTTGTTGTTGTTGCTGCTGCAGCTGCTGCTGACGTTGATAATTGCAGGATGCGTTGATGTTGATTGCATTCTGAATGAGCTCCTTCACTCACACACACACACACACATACACTTAAAACTGCTTGACTTAAATAAAGAAGTCCTGTTCATCCTGGCAAAAAAAATGAAAATGGGGCTAACAGAAACAATGCAAACAACGGGTGCCTGCTGCTACGCCGTAGAGTATGTGTATGTATGTGTGTGTGTGTGTGTGTGTGTGTGTGTGTGTGTATGTGTGTGTGTGTCGACAACAGAGTGTTTGCGAGTGAAAGTAAAGACATATAGAAATGGATAAAATGTGTTTTTAGGTCAGGCCACTTGAAGCAATCCAAGCAGGAAGTCAACGGAAGGCAATGCAAATGGCAAAGCGACCAACTGAAGCGTCCGTCGTTGCCACTGCAACAAATTATTGTTGCAAAAATAGCGCAAAACTCACACGTACACACACAATAACATGAAACTACAAAGCTCACATACACACCAAAAGGCCGCCACCCACCAAAAGGTTTGAGTAATTAAATGGAAACGGAAAATGGAAAATGAGAAACGCAAAATGCGAAATGCAAAGGCCTCTGTCACTCAGCCAGTCAGTCATTCAGTCCGTCAACCGGAAATATAAAAAGAATAACAATGACAATTGCCAGGGGCAGTAGGCAGTAGGCAGTATACAAAACTCACTTTGTGGCATGCCACACTTGAAACCATAGCCAGTCAAGCAGATCTGAGTCCTTGTTTCTCTACCGACCTCCAATTCTAGATCCTTTAACAAACTGCATGAATTTTATGCACAATTTGTTAGCAATTGGACTTCAACCTGCTTCATTTCATTGCCTTATAATATTCAACTGCACTTCTCACACATAAACCATAAAATGTGCTTGAACAACCATCTGCTATGGCGGCAAATGGGGACCATCGAGTGGTGCTTCAACACGGGCTGCCAATTAATTTTCATTCATTAAGAACTTTACACATTGAGTGCACCCAAGGACCTTTTGAGGCAAAGACTCATAAATCATATATATATATATATATATATATATATATAGATTCAATCAGTTCAAGTTTAAGATTGAAAATGCTTTGGTTTGCTATGAGTCATCATATTTTTAATTAATTTAAAGTTTATTAACTGATATTCTTCAATCAAACTAAGCTTTTCTATAAAATGTTGTAGCAAACTGTTAGCTATAACAGAGGTCGCTTCACTTGTTCTCTGTTATTAACATAATCAATTCAAGTAACTCATATTTAGCTAGTTTAATGCTTATATGTATATACTTATTATAACTTAATATTCTTCTTAATATGTAGGTATACCTAATTAACTCTTACTTAAAACTAAAACAACTGTTAAAATTAGTTAAATCAAACTATTTATTCATGCATTCTATTGCTGTGCTTAACATTTTCTGTTAAGAATTGCCCGCTTGAATTCAAATGTGCTGTTAACTGAATACTTAGTGTAACATTCAATTTTGCTTGGCTTAAAGTAAAGTTAAACGTGTATAATATGTTTTTTATTACTTTATTATTATCTTTGACTCTTCATTTAATAACAGTACATTAGACTGGAGTAAGAGTCTAACGGCTTATTTTTATTGTGGTTCACTTAAGTTCCATTTGATCGAAATGAAGTACAGAGATTAACAAGCACTTAATGGAGCAATTACGACTTTCTAGACTTCATTTTTCCCTCTCTAACATATACACATATATATATAACTCTGCTCAACCCTTGGTAACTTGTTAGGCAAAGTTCACAGTAAAGTTCTGCCTCAAATAGCAGCCAGATGACGCAGCAGTAACAGCAGCAGCTTAAATTTATTGATTGTTTCATAAACAGCGATTATTTAACCACCACATTTCGATTTGGCACCCAGGCCTAAGGCATCCACTTTACGTTACAGACACTTGTGGCCATGTATAGCGTAAGCTAAAGCCCTTGGCCAAAGCAAGGGTATAATATACACACACACACACACATATATATACATTGGCATTCAGCTGTGTCCCATATGCTCGACACAATTGACGCTTGTTGGGTCTGTGGGTTGTAAATTTGCATGCGACAGCAAATACTCAATGGATGGACACGACTGGTGGCGACACCCACGCAGTGCGTTAAGTAACATTGTGATCCAGGGTATAGCCGTTGGATAGGGAGGTAGAGGCATAAGAGTGGACTCTGTGTGGTTGGGGCAAGCGATTACAATTGAAAAGAAAAGCCTAGAAATTGAAATAAACGTAGTTGGAGGAAATGCCTCGTAGGCAGTTTTCAATCATTGCCCTCTGGGTTATTTGCGGCATGTTAAAGGGGAGATTAAGGGGCTGTATATTGACCATGCCCTCTTTCAATTGTAGTCATATATACCAATATATTGTGTGTCCTGATGCCATATAACAAACGTGACAAAGATTTTATTGAGTTAAACTTAAATTCTATGGAGTACTCCCATCTCTTAGCGTATTGTACCATTCGTGACGTGGCTTTGAGCCCAAAAACTTTTGCCTTTTCATCAATCCGCTGTAAACTTTTTACATTTTGTTTACGGTTAACTTTTCCGGCGTTAGCCATAAACAATAAGTCAACATGCTCTTCTTTAGACTATATAAGACTACCTTTTACCCTGCAATCTTGTGCTCACGCAATTTCTTTGATTGAACTTAGTTTTTAAATTGGGTAAATGCTGCTTAATAAATCCTAGATATATATCAGTTTATCTATCAGATACGTGTTCTGATTATATATGCTATATGTATGACATCATCTTACCTTTTTCTTGTGGTTTTACTGGGTAAAAAGTGTAAATAAAGAAGCAAAAAAAAAGTATTGCACACAAGTTGAACCATTTATTTGAGGTTTGAATTGTACACACAAGTTTTCTGGTACTGTCAAAATTAAATTAGAACTTTCCCAACTCAGAAAAAAAACCCCTATATTGTAATGGGCAAGTGTAACCGGCATCCTTTTACCTTAAAGGATACTGCTTTAAGCCTCAAAGGGACGTAAGACCCTCAGGAGAGATTCTAAACATTTAAGGTAAATAAAGGATATATTTTTTTTAAGTTTTTGAAAAACTTACTCTAACCTCATTGAAGAATTAATAAGGCAAGTTACTATAGTGCACAATCAGTAGTTCTGGTACTAGCAGTTCTATTAACATCTAATGAGAATGTTGTATATGTACTAAAGGCGCCTCAAAGTAGGCAATAAAAACAGCTTGCAGAGAACGTGAGCTCGTAAATCTCATGCAGAGTGTTTAGCATCATGGCAACAACATACCAGACATACAAGAAGCAATCATCCATCCATCCCCTAATCAACCAGCAACTGTAATAGCAACAGTAATGGAAGAAGAAAATGTTTGCCGTTTGAACCTTTGAGTAACACATGATAAAGAAGCAGCAGCAACAACAACCACAACAAACTGCCAGATAAACTGATGGACTGCATATTAAAGGGGGGGAATTTGCTAGTCGCGAAGTGTTGGAGAGGCTGACTGGGAGTAATACTAACATACACATGTACAGGTCTGGGGGTAATGTGGGAATGCTTAAGGGTTGCAGATATTTCGCTTGATTTTGATCTGCCTGGCAACACCAAAACACACTCCACTATTTTTACTGTTCTATGGATGGAGTGGGGGGCCAACGGGACCGGCAAAGGACTCATAGAAATTTCATTTTCATTTCGCAGGTGAGAGTCAAATCATTGCAAAAGAGAGCAAAAATATAAAATGAGCATAACACAGTATAAAACTAAACAGAGCGGGAGAGAGAGAGAGAGAGAGAGCGCGCGTATGATTGTGTGTGTGTGTGTGTGTGTGTGTGGTCATGCGCTGCACAGTCAAACGATAGGTAAAGGGGGGCAACACTGGCCATTAAAATGTCAGAGGGTTGCTGCAAAATACTTTTCACAGCCGGAGACGCTAAGGCAAAGCCAAAGCAGCATCCAGTTGGAAAATGTACGCGCAATCAAACGCATCGCAAAGCGCGTATCAAGTAAAATCAACGTAGAAACAAATCCCCGTGTTGACAAAAAAAAAAACCTCGAAAACACACACAAACATACTCTGCTCAATCCCACTCAAACACACACACACACACACACACATACTGATGCGTCGCGTGCTGCCCGTCCTCACTGTCCCTACTCCCTGTGCGTATCTATAACGAAAAAGGCAAAGAAATTGCAAAAAATAAAGGCAAAGAATATTGATATAAAAAAGAAGGAATCAATTTCCAACGGCACTTCGTTTAATTAAAGCTAATTAACGGTTTACACTTAGCAGTAGCTTAACGTGTTTCGGTTACGGTTGCGAACACGTGCAATATAAAGAGAAAGAAGTGACGAATAAAGTGAGGAAAAGTAAATTAAAGAAAAGTAAATCATAGCTTAAAGTGCAAGTGAAGAAATATAAGAAAATTTGGCTAAAACTACGAAATAATTAGCTTTGGCCTTAACTTAATTAGCGCGTCACTTGCATTGATTAATTGTTGCTATTTTGACCTTTAACAGCTAATAGGCAAATACCAATAGCAACAAGCCAAGTAACATACATATATACATATGTTCGCATACATTTATATATACATATATATGTGTGTGTGTGTTCCTTTGGATATGGCATAATAAATAATAATTAACTGTTAGCAAGTAACAACAGAGAATGAGAGAGAAGCAGTGAGTTGTTGCTTTTGCTTGTTTAGTAGGCAAAAGTGTGAAGCCCGCAAGTTGCTAAGCAAAAAAAAAAGAGGAGAAAAAAATAAATAAAAATGAAAAGGGAACCTAAATGAAAAAAAGTAAAGTCAAAAGCAAAGGCAAAAAAAAAAGAAATAGAAAAAAAATTATATATAGGAAAAAGGACTGGAAAGCGCACTATTGACATATATACGCGCATTCAGAAAGCACTCAGAATCGCGCTCATTTCTCGCAAAAAGAAACGCCGCATAATCAAAAGCTAAGACAAAACAGGAAATTCACTTATACTCTCACCCAACTCACATACTCAAACACACACACACGCACACTAAGGAAATGCGCGCTGTTGAGCTTTGCATTTTGACATTTCATTTTCAAAACACAGATTCCAAGCTGAGCGTTTTGTTCACTTGCTCTCTCAGCTCTACACATATACGCTCTCAACTTGTATTCCAGCTGTGCGCTCACTGTAGTATGCTCTCTTACTCTCTCGCTCTCTTATTTGCACTGCCGCTTGATGTGTATGGGCGCTTAAGTTTTGATTCAAATATTATGAGCCTGACAACAAAAAGGAAACTTCAATAATAACATGCATGAGAATGTAAACAAATGCAAAAACCTTTGTACAATACAGTTATTATTATAATATCTCATTGTCGCCGCAGTTAACAGTTACCTTGAGCCATTAGACAGCTCATACAATGCATAAACAAGCAGCTTGTCAGCTATTCAAACAAATACATTTATTTAGACTTCATACACTAATACTTTTCTCCATGAATAGACAATTGTTTAGCAAAAATTATATAGTAGACCTTGAAGTGTCAGGTTAGGTAGCAACAGGCGTATATATTATACATATACATATACATATACATATACATATACATATGTATATTAATAATATAAACTTTTCAAATTTCTTTATAAAGTTCGCTTGAAGAAAACTTAAAACTATAAACTAACTTTAATTAAGGTCTTTAACTTGGCTTTCTTATAGCTGTAAAAGCTGTAGGCTAAAACTTTAAATTTCTTATAGAAAACTGAAATATTTCATAAATTTGTGCTTTAGATTCTTTTGATTACCAAGTTTTAACCGCATAAAATTCGTTAAGGATGCTCAATGCTCAACTTCAGTTTCAAGTGCTGCTCAAAGGCAGACACAGACATAGACACAGCTACAAATGTAAACATATATACAAATTTATATATATATATGTATGTATGTACAGAGAAAAATGCCGACAAAAGCATTCACAATATTTTTGGGGGTTGATTTTTGGGCGTTGAAAAGCGCTTTTCACTAATTCAATGCGACATTGAAATTGTGAGTAACATCGAGAAAATTGCAGACGCAGACAACAACATGAACAAAATGTAGAAGATTGGGTAAAATTGTGGGAGACTGTGACTATAAGCAACCGGCATAGACAGACCCCAAGTGGGTGGTGTATACAAGACTAGACGTGATGCCGGTTATAAGGACCAAAAACAGTGTAGACCGGAAGGGCGGCAACGTTTTCTTTTTTTTGTTTTTTTTTGGCGCTTAGCCCAAAATATATATAAAGAGTGAGGGAGTTTCATGCGGAAAGGATGCTATTAGGGGGGGTATGGAGCATTTACTTTTTTGCTCTTCACCTTTTCGTCTCTACATAAATTACGATTATTTGTGCATCAGATTATCAACATTTGTTTTTTTTTTTATATTCTGTTTCTGTCTCCTTCTGTTTCACTACAACTCCCATTTACTCCCTCTGTATAACTGTCAGGTTCAATAAAGGGGTTTACATATGGCTAGAAGGTATCACAGCATTTGGCCACATAAAGTTGGGCTAATGCATAAAATATGTATGAAACGCACGTGGCTTTAAGGTACACCTGCAATATGATATTGGCTAGAACAAAAGGCAAGAGAAAAGGGTTCAAATTGGTCACTGATTGCGGTAGATACATATAATATTTGGATTTGATTTGCGCCCACAAGAAGTAGCAACAGTTATTGTGTTACAGTCTTATTATTATATTAACGCTTGACCCTTTGTTTTGGTATCAGTTACTTTAGCTGTTACTATATAATAACTGTGTATCCGACTCTTAGCAAGTAGTTAAAAATTACTGTTTAAGCGCGGCGTTTGTGGAAACGCAGTTAAGTTAACGTATTGGCCGGAAGACAAAGAGAAATTGGCCCCGTTAAGATTTCGGTCGTTGGCGGTGGTCGAAAAGGTTCGAAAATTTGGCGGCGCGAGCGTATCGAAATGACAAATGATCCGGATTTAGATGATTGTGCATTTCTCTCAGGTAAATGGACGTACGATGTCTACAACTAATAAGAACATGACTCTAATAACTTAATATTACTATTCCTTAACCCTATACATATACCTTAATGGCATTCCTAAATCTTTTCTACCATTCATGCTTCCCCATCACATATTTTCCTATCATCTGCCAACCCGCAATCCTCTGTCTAACTTACCTTTTTATATCGTTTAACCTACCCTTTCCTCTATATTTATTTCCTTAATTATTCTGCAATTCCTTGTGTTTTTATCTCTCAATCTGCTCAATTTCAAATTCCTCAATTCTCCAACCAACACACCTTTTATGCTCATTCCATTTCACAATTTCCTATTCCCCAATTTCCAATTTACCGGCCTTCAATCAACTTCTATGCCACAATCTTCAATTCCCCAATCACAACTCCCTTAATATCCCAGCTTCCCATAACTCCCTTAGTCCCTCTGCTCAATTGCAATGCAAATGTTGACTTAATTTAATATGAAATTTTTCCAACAATGTTTTTTTTACTCTCTCTCTCTCTTTATATAAACTTTTATTCTTCCTTTTATTTAACTCCGTCATTAATTACATTTACCACAGGTGGCGAATCGAGTGGCGGACGTCAGACGCGCACTGGAGTCGCTGTCTGCTCCCAGAGACGCGCCATCATCGTCGCCGGCATCGTACTTGGCTCCCTACTCCTGACGGCTATCATCATTGCCTATGCCGGGCCGCAAAATGGTAGGTTGCATGCTGCACTTGCAGTTGGATTTTTTATTCTCTTTTTTTATTTTTCTTTTTACTTTGTTTTTTTTTTTACTTATTTCACTTTACGTTTGCGTTTTCATTTTTGTTTTACATTTTTCTTGTGTTTTGTTTGTCATTTCATTTCCACCACAACAAACAAAGCCAACAAAAGTAACAAAAGCTACAAAGGATGTCGCTTTGTTGCCTCGTTGCATTTCCACTGCCATTTGGCCAGATATTTGCTTAGTTTATGCAAAAGGGAAACTGTTTTGAGATGTCTGACGGATGTACCAGAACATATCCTTACTATTCTGTATATATATATATATATATATATATATATATAGCTGTCACTTTGTATAACTTTCATTGGAGTCTAAGTTATCTTATAAGTTATGCTCAGAGTAGAAATTGTTTAATTAAAACTTTAATTAAGTTGGAAAGGAAAATATGGACTTTAGCAAATGGATGTTTATTATAAATAAGGGATTGTACAAGATATATAATTTAAGAATATATATAGTATTTATAATAGAATCACATTTTAACAACCACTCTATAGATATTATAATGCTCAAATCTCAATAGAAATTTGATAAATTTCCTTTAATAAAATTCATTTAAGTATCTTATTTACTTATAAATCAGATAATTCCACAAATGCTATATATATTTCCAAGGTAAACAGTGACAAATAAATATGATTAATTTATGCCATTAGAAGCGAAGGATTCACAGGCAAATGGTATGCAAATATATTTGCACTTATAATTATGAAGATTGCCGTGTTGCCTATAATATGATTACATATTTATATTTATATATATGTATATAATTATATATATATATATATAATCGCATTAGATTGGCCTAGGCTTATGGCTGAGCCTTATGTGCTCCATATGGGCATCCTTGGCAGGACCCAAGCAGAAGTTGATTGCATTTGTAATATGCTTTTAAAAGTATTAACACAGTACCAAATGCCATTATTATTATATGCTGGTTTTGTGGCTCTATTAAGTATAATGTTGCCCTTTAACATGATGCCAACACATCATAGGGCTGTGTATAGATGGTATAAAAGGTGGTAGAGTGGGGATTACAAGGGGTGGAGCTATGTAACGTTGCAAAATGTATGCAAAGTGCAAACATAAAACTTCTGTTGCATACTTAATAGGGCTAAATGCATTGAAGGCTAATTGCATTACGGAGCCAAGACACCAGACACAAATTTATATATGTATTTGTGAGTACGTGTGTGTGTGTATACATGTGCCTGTTTGTATGTGTTTTGTGTGTGTGTGTGTGTGTGTGTATGGGATGAAAAAATTGTAAACTGTAGAAAAACAATAAAACATTTTATGAACAGTTTATTTTAACACACAATTTGTTACCGTTACTTTAATTGTTTTAAAAATTTGGTGAAATTTTTGCCCAGCTCAGTACTAACCCTTACTATATCTTTACTATAATATATATACAATTTTATATAAATTAAACAATAAAATATATGGTAAACATTATCTATATAAGTATTCATGTATATTATATCGATTTGTTAAAGAGTTCCTTTTCATTTTTCATATGATTCAATTTTTATCGTGTTTATTTTTTTTAATTTATTTTGTATATTGATAATATTTCGATTTATATATATATGTATCTAATCGAAAATATTATATTTATATATACATATATATTTACATATATATATATATATATGTATACATATATATTTATGAAAAAATTTCTCTTAAATGCTTGTTTGATTGGTAAAAATGTGAGTAACAAATTTTCCAACCCACTTCTACTAAACCGGTAAATAACACACAAAACTAAATATATATATATATTGCTATAGAACTTATATATACCCCATAAAGATATATATATAAATACCCTATAGCTACCCTCTTAGTAAACCCGTTAACAGTTGGCATGTTGCGCTCATTATTTTTTCTGCCTCTAAATTTCACCCAATGAAATAAAAAAAAAATGTTTTCCCGTAAATTGTTTATGTTTTAATGAATTTTATTTTGATTCTATAAGTTTTTTATATGAATTATATATAAAAATTATAATTATTGTTAATTATAAAAGTTTCTACACAGATTTCATTCGAAACTCAGCCTCATTCATTCGTCTGTCACGTATCTTATAGATAGTTTATGTGTTTTCAAATAGTTTTCTCTTCTTGTGCTAAAAAAAAATTTTAACTAGTTTAAAGAGTTTTAAATTTTACTATTTTAAATACACATATATATACATGTATACATATGCACGTATATATGTATATATAAGACTGATAAATCATTTGTTTCAACTAAAACTCATTTAAAATTCACAAAGAATTTTGATGTTAAAAAAAATAATTAATAAAAATCTTTAAATATATAATATATATATATAATTCTACATAAATTTGCTTTATATATATTATATTATATATATATATATATATATATATATATATATATATATATATTATATTGATCAGTAACTGAACATTAAGAACATATCTTTATATAGTTTATTAAATGAATTTTTTTTAGATTTGCTCGTATACTCCCTTCCTTTCCTCAACAGTTTGAAGTTTATCTTTTAGCGACTTTATTATATAACTTGTATATATATAGTCTGTATGTATCCTATTTTATATTTATTTATCATTTTATTATAAAAGTTCTTTTTCTTAATTTTTTTGTTGTTTTTTTCTAAGTGTTTGATGTATTGTTTTAATATTAAAGCATCGGTGTGTGCTTAGTCACAGTATTTCCTACTTTAAGAACAAGAACACCCTAAGAAATCCCTAAGAATCTTATAGCAGATGTTTCAGTTATGCTCTATATGATATAACTATAACTATATAGAGAAAAAGTTAGATAGAGTACAGATGATATTTGTTACTGAACATTGGATTTGTGTGTATGACTTTTGCAGACTGTTCCTGTGCTGGAAAAACGGCGTCTGGCTATGAAATGGATGAAGAGAACAACACACAGCCATTTAATCCGATTGCAACAAATGGGGAACCGTTCCCCTGGCTGGAAAAGACACTGCCCACGAGTGCAAGGCCAATGCGTTATATGGTCACCATACATCCCAATCTCACCACATTGGATGTCAAGGGTAAGTCCCAAATGCCAAGTCATTAATTTTGCACAAATTGTAAACGTTTTCCTATCGTTTCTTCTTCTCCCAACCATTCGATGCATTTCCTGCTTCTCGATTCGTTTAAACTCTGGCAGGTCAAGTGACCATCGATTTGTTTATTGAGAAGGAAACCAATTTTATTGTCCTGCATATACAGGACCTTAATGTAACGGAGAAGGTATGTAATTTGCCTACTAATTAAATGAACAATGCACTCTCTTAACTGATTGTTAATTCGTTTAGGCCCTGGTAACACCAGGTCCCAAGGGTTATGCCTTGAAAATAATCAAGGTACTGGAGTTTCCGCCACGTCAGCAATTGTACATCGAAGTAAAGGAGAAGCTCAAAAAGAAATCGAATTATACATTAAACTTGCGCTGGTATTCAAAATTAAATCCCGAACCCGAGGGCTTCTATGTGGATCAGTATGAGAGCTTCAATGGACGGGAACGGTAATTAACTTAAATTAAACGAACTCAAAGAAGTACCAAAATTATTCTAATTCCCTTTTACAGTCTACTGGCAGCTACAGTGTTTAGACCAAATGGTGCACGACGCGCCTTTCCCTGTTTCGATGAGCCCCATGTACGTGCACCCTTCCGTGTCTCTGTGTTCCGTGATCGCTTCCATATTGGTCTCTCCAATTCTATTGTTCATACTACAGAGGATGTAGGCTTCTACATGGGCACAGGACTGGTAAGTATACACTTATACAAGCAATTCCTTGATGCTTGCTAAATGTTCTTCTACACATTAATTAGCTACGTGATGATTTCATTGAAACGCCTCCATTGCCCGCCGATGCCGTTGCTTGGGTAGTCAGTGATTTTCAGCGAGAATCACTACAACCCTCTGCTGTGTATATACCCACAACAGTGGCACCAACCACCGCTGGGAGCGGCAAGAAACTCTCCCAGAATAACTATACGCAGCAAAAGAGCAAGAATCCTCCCGTGCGAAATATAACTGCCTTGACGCACTCGCTCAACTTAAATCTGACACCATATCCGAGTGTTAACAGCACAACGACCACAGCGTTACCCATGATCATCAATGGCAATGGCAAACCATCGAATCTTACCTCGCTATCACAGTCTACAGGATCCTCTATAAAGCGTGCACCATCGTATACCTTCTATGCACCCAGGGATCTACTGCCACGTTCGTCTTTTATACTGCATACATCCCGGGATGTTTTGGAATACCTGCAGACATGGCTGGATGTCAGTTATCCACTGACAAAGGTTGATTTTGTAGCGTTGCCTTCATTGGATCGCAATATGATTTCATCATTGGGCTTGGTGACATTGAAGACATCATTTCTGACCGATCCAAACTCCATAACGGCGGAACAGTATCAGTTCAGCGCACTGCGCATTGCCGAAGCCATGGTACGACAGTTCTTTGGAGGAATTACCTCACGCAAAGTGCTCAAAGATGTCTGGCTATGGGATGGACTGATTCAGTATCTAGGCATACATGCACTGGCACCACTTCAGGATGGTTGGCCCCTGCGGGAGATGTATCTACTAAAGATGGCAACCGCTGCGCTAGACATTGATGCCATACAAGGCTGGGATAGCATTATAAACGGCACCAGTCACGATGGCAACAACGAGGAATTCTTTGTACAGAAAACAGCTGCTATCTTCTCCATGCTGCACACGGCTGTTGGAGAGGATCGTTTCCGTGGTTGTCTGGGTACATTCCTTAAACTTAATCGCTTTAAGACAGCAGAGCCAACTGATCTGTGGACCATCTGTACCAAAAAGGCAAACGGTTCAAAGAATATCAAGGATATGATGACTTTGTGGACACATCAGCCAGGCTTCCCATTGCTCACAGTTACCAAAATGGGTAACAGCATAAGCATCAGTCAACGTCCGTTTAAGCCCGCCGATTTTCTGGCCATACATGATGACTCCTATGATGGCAACAACTATAACAAAACCACACTCAATACCACAGAAATACCCAGCACTGTAGCACCCACCACTCAAGCCAATAAACACAAGACCACACCACACCTCAAGTGGATATTCCCAGTGACATATGTCACAGATATCAACAATGTCAGCGAGACTCTTTGGATGCAAAATGTGGATGGTAAGTTATAGATTAACATAAGTCTAACTCAATTGAAGTACAACATTCACACCCTATTTTAGTTACATTTAATGTGCCGGAGAATGTGAAGTGGATTAAAGTTAATGCCATACAAAATGGTTACTATCGTGTCATCTATAATGAGGACAACTGGGCTAGTATAATTGAGGAACTTTCCGTTAATCCCAAACGTTTCACCAGCGAGGTTTGTTACCATATCATACTCCAAATGGGGTACAACTAATATAATTTTCTTACAGGATCGTCTGGGCTTACTGTCGGATGCATTTACACTGTGCCATGCAAATCTTATGCCCTGTGAGATAACAATGAACATGATTCAATATTTGCCAAGTGAAAGACATTATGGACCCATGGCCCTGGCTGTACGTCATCTGGAGAAATGGCGTCGCATACTCAAATATTCGGAATGTTTCCTGATGCTCAGTGAGTTCATTAAAATGAAAATTTCCACAGTTATGGAAAAGGTGGGCTGGATTGATGAGGGTGATGTGGCCACTAGGTACAGTATTAGACAGCAACAACTGTAATCGAAGTGAAGCTAAAAAATTCCTTTTCACAGGCTCTTGCGACCAGAGGTGTTGCTAGCTTCAGTACTTTGGGAGGATATCGATAGCATAACCAAAGCGAAGAATATGTTAAATCAATATTTATATTACAATGGTTCCGCTATATCACCAAATCTGAGAGAAGTAAGCAAAAGCTCTAACTACAAATTATAACTTTATTAATAACTTAACTTCTATGCCAACAGGTGATCTATACGGGCTCAATCCTTTCCGGCGAGTACATCTATTGGCAACACTGTTGGGAACGGTTTGTAACGCTGCAACGCACTTCGGAAACCTTTGTGGAGCGCATGCAGCTACTGCGTGCTTTGGGACGCACCAAGGATGCCTGGCTGCAGAATCGTTTGCTCTCGCATGTAACCATGCTGCCCACGGAGGAAGTGGTGCAAGTGCTCAAAGCTATTGCAGGCACACCCACTGGCGGTGCTATGGCCTGTCGTTTTCTGCAGGCCAAATGGTTTGAGCTAGAGAAACGTCTTGGACCCGGTACCATTAGCTTTGCCAAAGTGATATCTGCCATAACGCAATATGGTGCAACAAAATTTGATTACGATGAGGTAGGATAGAGAGCATAGAGAGAGAGACAGAGGGAAAGAAAGAGAGTAATTGTATAATCTTATTTTTCAGCTGAAATCTTTGGTACATCGCTTTGGACGTGGTCATGGCATGGCAGTGCTCAATATGACGCTTAGCAGTGTTGCCTCCAATGTGGAATGGGTGGCGAGATCCCAGACAGCGCTATATAAATGGGTGGAAAGCAATCTTCATGCACATCGATAGAGGAAATTTAAGCTTTTTTTTTTGTAGGCAAAGTTTTCCTTTTGTTTTTGGATTTGGAGACAAACTTATTTGTAATTATGTTCCTTGCAGTTACACACAGACACACACACACATACACACATATATATATAAAGCATACAACATTTTGAAGTTTATACTTAACATAACTATATATATATATACATATATATATATAATATTTACCATATCATTGCCATATTGCGATTATCGACAGGGTTCTGCGATCTCCATATTAATTTCTTCCTAATTGGGAAAACAATTACCCCCTTGGGGTCAGTTTAGTTTAACTGTAAAAACTAGTAAGAAATATAAGAAGAAAAAAAATATATAAAATAAAAACAAAAATTGGTAGTTAAAGTAGTAAACAAAGAAGAATTAGACACAGAAAAAAACAAAATACACCAAGTTCTTCTTTAATGCCATTTTTTCTATTATCTACAAAACTGGAACATAAAGATATATATGTATATATATATATATATATATATATATATACATATATTCATATATATGTATATTCATAAGTAAATATATATATATATGTATATCTCTATATATGTATATTGTATATGTATGTATATTTTACACAAAGCAAAACAAATATAGTAATTTAAGAGAGTAAAATGAAACAGAACAAACATATTTTTTCAGCTAAATACAAAAAAAAAAAGAAAATTAATAAAAAAGCAACTATATGAAAAGAAAGAAAGAAAATCCGTAGAATGGAAAATTAGTTTATGATAAATGTATAGCATATATTAGTAGATTTATAAGTCTTGGTTCTTTTGTACTATATATATATATATTTATATATATATAGTAATCAATATTGTATTGTATATGTGCGCATTGATATATCACAGAATTCTTCCTTTATCCAAAAGCCATTATATATAGGTATAACTGGTAAACAAACAAAAATATAAATATATATATAAATGAGTAATACATACTAGTCATACATATAAACATAACACACAATTACAGCTATACATATGTACATATTATATACTAAAAAGCAGTATTTCGATATAGTTGTCTCTATCTCGCTCGATCGACACTTTTTATTTCTGCACATAGCTAAGTAAATTGCTAGTAAACCTTCTATACATAGATACTACTACTAACTGGTATAAAATTAATTTATATAGTTGTCTCAATGTTTTGACATTAACTTATAACACTCCATGTCACTTCTTGACTATATATCTATTTATAATATATATAGTTTTCTATATTTATAATCAAGTGCTGACGCATAACACTGATAAAAAGTAAAGAACTTTTCTTTTTTATTGGTTTTTTTTTTCATATTTTTAACTCGATCTTCCGACCAATACAAATCACATATAGTATATCTATTCAGTTCAGTATTTATCAGTTATTTATAGCTGCTAGTTAGGGCCCGATTTATTTGCTTAACTGTAAGACTAAGACTCAAAGATACTCGTACATGTTTGCAACAAGAGCAATGTCAATCTATGATATATGATAATTGATAAATGATATAGAAATAGTGTTTAACATACACATATATATATATATGATATATATGTATATATATGATACACAACAATGCAACAAACTTTAATAGCTATTCATAAAGATAAATACAAAATTTTGGAGCGAATTTTACTGTTTTCGAAAAATGTATAAACCTAACAAACAAAACAACAAACAGTTTACCATTTACCGTTTACCTATTAAACCTACAATACACTCGCACACACACAACAAACATACAATTCCAAAATTTAGAAAGTTTTACAAATCTCAAAAAAAAATTTAAAAAAAAAAAAACAAAACAAAAACTTTTGGCAACAAACAACAATCTGACAAAAAAAACACCTGTTAAATGGCATTCAAAGAGAACTTCCTAAACTTAAGTTTGATCTTGTTTCAATGTATATATATGTAAGCTTAACATTTTTAATTAATTAATTTAATTTCAAGCATTACATCTACTTGCGCATATCCGTCCACATATTTGTTCAGATCTCACAGTTAATTATATATAGCTTCATCAATTTTTGTATTCTTAGCAAAATTTCTTCCTTCCTTTTACTTTTGGATTTACACCATTTTCGCGATGTTTTTTTTTTTTTTTTGTTTAATTATATTTGAAATATGCTAAATGCAAATTCTAGTTAATTTTATTAGATAAAATTTATTTGCATATATTCTTATAGATTTACTTAATAAAAATTATATATAAATATACCTATACCTTTTATAAGAAAATTGTGTAGACGAATGATTAAGATGGAAAGCAGGAAAAGCAACTTTAAAGACGTAATTCTAATATATATTTATTAAAATTAAATATATATATAAATATATATGTATGTATGTATTTATGTATATTAAGTAAAATGGGAATACTTATAAATAAAATGATAACTATGTGACATGTAATTAAAAACAAAAAAAACACAATATCTATAATTTCTTGAACAGCTCCAAGTAGTGGAACCATGTATTATTGTGGGGGGGGGAGGGTGTACCACACTAAAATTAGCCGTTAATAATAAATTTTGTGGGTAACTTTTATGTCTTTTATTTTTTTTTTATTATTATTATTACAATTCCTAGCGGTTTATTATGCATGTTTCAGATATATTTTAAAAGTCTTTATATATATTTATATATATCCTCGAAAAAGAAAGCATTTTATTTATTATAAATATTTGTTTTTTATTTATTAAAATCATTTATTAAATGTGGCTTAAGGAGGAGCCTAATAATAAAAAAATAATTTAAGAAAGCATTAAAAAAGAAAACATAAAAAATATTTTGCCCTAAATTAGAAGAACCCAGTTAAAATGATTTGTTTATTTATTTATAATATTAGGTTTAGTATGAATACTAATCCTGATAATATTCCAAACGTAACATCGCTTATTAAACGTAAACACGCTTCGTTCGGAAAAAATAATAATAAGCTTGAAACGCAGATGTCTGGCATACAAAAGATGCATATGGTGACCCAGCAGACACCATCAAAATTTGAAGGTAAACCAAAGTAACCTTGATAATGAAGTGAAAGCAATAGTCAATTGAACAAAATTTTGTTTGAACTAATTGGGAATTATAAGCGAGAACTATGAAAATTATATGATTAAAAATCGTTGCATATTTACAGGGAAATTTAATACGTCAATATGCACTTTTTTTTTGAAAAAAAAAAATTATTTGGAATGAAAGGAGGTTCATTTACTTAGTGACCAAATTATGAAAAAGATACTATAGCGTCTGTAATTTGTAATCCCGTAAATAAATGAAACAAAATTTTTACAACATTCAATATTTATTAGGCCAGTATTGAGTCATACTTATATTATCTATATTTTCTATATAAGAACAGACAATAACTTAGTAAATATTGTGTCTAGCTGTAGGCTTTATTATTCCATTCTATCTGATTTACTCTCTTATGCACTCTCGCATACTCTCTATTTCTTTTATAGAAGCAACACAAATATCAGCAGAAAATATTTGTTGTTATTTTCTCTTCTGTTGTTTTTCATGTTTTTATCACTTAAGTCTATCGTCATCGTATGCTTGTTGTATGTGTGTCGTTTCGTGTCACATCGTGTGCCGAGGGAGACTCTCATGAATTGTCGACAGTACCAAAACTCGCCAGCTGACCGTACCGATTAGCGGCATACGTTTTTATATACGTTAAGTCTACTCAGTATATTGTGAACCGTTCAGAGAACGCCAACACGCAAATTATAACTGCTCTATCTGTACTATCTCTCTCTTTCTCTCTTAAACATTTAAAAAGCACCTGCGGAATATTGTTTTGAAACTGTTCCTTGTCTACGAAAAATTTTAAATATATATTTAAAAACGCTCTTCGCCAGCCGTCAAACTGTTACAAATTTATTAACAACACGCAAAGTGTAAACAACTTGTAAACTGATCTTAAATAAACAGCAAAAGGCACTAAGTAAGTGTGTGTGCGTGTATATATTATTATAAATATTTTTTTTTTTTGTCTATATAATAATACAAATATTTGCACATCTACATACAATTTTCAAATGGAATGAAAAAAAATTGCGCCGTTAACGTTAAATTCCTCTGTCGGCGGATCTCTCGTACAATCAGAAAACTGAGCGCGTGCAGTCCGCCGATAATTTGTCTGTATCAATGTGTGTGTGTGTGTCTTTATATGATTATATGAATGTGTTCATATGTGTGAGCAAATCATACGCCGACTGCAATATTATAAAGGGTATATATGTAAATTAATTTGCACATATCTCCCTTTACACAAAGACTCTTTCTATAAACTTAACTCATATATATGTTTATATACATATGCATATATTTAGCCGGTATGTGATCATCATTTATTATTGCTTTTTGGAGCTCCCTTAAAAACATACGAAAATATCAACAAAAAACAAATCAATCAATTTAATTGCAAGTGTTCAACTAATTGTTACCCTGTATTAACTGATTGAGTACAGTATCTTCCCTGTGCACAGTTCGGTAGCTGTTCATTGACGAAACTGTTCCCACTTGATGATGAAATACTTTTCTTAAAAAACTGTGCTAAAAAATTATGTGTATTGCAATTTAAATAGATAAACAAATGGATAAGAGCTTCACTATATTATAATATATATAATTGATAAATTGGATAACAATACAAAAAACTTCGAGCTGCATGGAATAAGTATATGCATATAAAAATAAAAATTATCATCAACATATTACACTGATCATACCCTATTTTCTATTCGAAGAAGGTATCACACTTTTTATGGCAAAATAAATATTTATCTTAACAATTCCCGCGAATTTTAAGTAAAAATTACGTGGCGAAATAGAAATAAGTTTATTAATTATATACCCTAATTAACATTTATGGGAAATATACTCAAATCTATCTTACAGTCCATGAAAAGCCTCTTATAATTGCTACTAAACTACCAACTAATTGCAGTGATTTGATTTTCGCTTGGTTGATCTAATGGTATATATAAATGGATATAATCATATACGTATATCTATTAGTAATACCTAAAAAAAATAGTTAAATTACATAAACATGTTTACTAATTTCTAGGTTCACAATTGACATGTTATATTCCAACTACACACCTATCTGACATTTTCTGAATAATATATATATATATATATATATATATATATATACTAATATCCAATATAGATAATTACCTATATCTATATAAGGAAGATTTTGTACCTTGTACACCTGAAGTGGAACTTTTAGCTCCCCACAATGTTGTTTGGCTTGCGAATCTTAAGCTTTACAAATAACAACAAAAAAACAACAAAATAAAAAAAACGAGACAAGAGAGACAGAAATAAAACATAATAAAAAGTAAATATTAAAAACAACAAACTGGTTTCTCCACTTTATAGAGAGCTCAGTAAATTTGCATCGTTGACATGATTTTTGAGAGTTCCCCCAAATAAAATAAATATATAAAAAACTTTAAAAAATTTTGTATAATTTTTTTTTATTGTATATCTATTCAAAACATAGAAAGCTTAAAGGTTAAACCCAATCGAAGGTCTGAAATCTAAAATATCTAAAGAATTGTATACCTGATTTCTATATGTCTGTCTGGACCTTTCTGAAAATTCTCGCTTAGGTCACTTCAAGTTAATTAAATACCAAAGCTTTTTATGAATCACAATTGAACTTTACTTAAGCTTTTAAGTACTAACAACAGATCATATATTAAGCTCTTATGCGTTATACTCACTTGGTCTGAAATTTCTTTATAGTCCTTGAGATCATTGTGCTGCTGTTGATCAATAACTAATTTGATAATTAGAATACCTTAAACAGGTATTCATATATCTGTGATTCCATTTATAATTTGTTAAACAAATATATGTTTGATTTATATATTTGAAACAAGTTTTTCACTAACATTTCCAACAGTTTAATATAAGCCGGAAATAGTAATACAAATAATATAAAAAAAAACTTATCCGCCCCATTGGAGGAGTTAGTTTAAATAGCTCTTTAGGTGCGAGGTTCGAATACCAGTTAACCTGTTGTGTATATGAATATTCTATAGCTAAAAAAATATACATTTATATTTATAGAATTTATAGAAAATAAGTTATACTTTAATAAAGTTATATATAGTTAGCTCTTCCATATTCTTTTAATTCATCTAAACACTAATCAAATAATCACGCGATATATATTTATATGCATGTATATATGTATGTAGTTGTAAGCACGTTATACAAAGAAAAATTCTTGTTAAGAACTAGCCAAATTATCAACTAATCAAAAACAAAAAATAACTGTGCTCTTAGTTTTTTAGGTTTAAACTTATCACTTAATTGACTCTTATCACAAAATTCAATTCATTTCGATTTTTATATATATTTGTTTATATATATATATTTAGTTTATTGGTTTGTCTATTAGGGATAGCCCTTAACAGAACTCTTTAGGTGGTTCGACTATAAAATATAAGTTGTTGTCACAATTTTTCCAATCAGTTCGTGTTATTTATAGAATATTAATTTCCCTGGGTATATTGAAGGCTAGGCAACTTCGATAACTAAGTTTAATGTACATATTTAGTGCAAGTGATACCGATCTTTATAGTCTAGTAATAAAACGTAAGCGATAAACGTAATAAAGAGGGAGGTATTCCATTTTGTAAAATTAATCAAAGGAATATACAGGTATATCCTTATATCTGTTACTACAAATACAACATTTATGTTTTTATATGATAATAGTTCTTTAATTTCTCTAAATAATCAATACTGCTATTCGATAACACAATAATAAATCGATAACTTATAGCGTTTACACCAGCTTTAAAGCACAGTTTCTGTTTCTCTTCGAGAAATACCAAACTACAGCAAAATTTCTGATACCACCTGTTGAGGAACAGTGTGTAATCATTATGCATAGACGATACCCAGACATATGTGTATATATGTATCAATATATAAATATGTATATATATTCAAACATTGTTATTTGGCAAAAGCAAATAAAGTACCTGTCAACTTATTATCATTTCAGTGATAACTAGATGGCATAAACAGTAGATTTAAAATGTATTCGCACACTCACATCGAATTTCACAAAGCAAATATAACTGAATTCTCTTCTCTTTAAAACAATTTAAATAATATTTGGTAGAGAGTAATGTTACTATCTTTATATTTAAAGTCATTATCAGGCTGAAATCATTCAAAGAAAATAGTTTTCGAACGAAGTGAGAGTTAACTTTTTTGAATAATTGTTTATGTATGTTTGTTTAAGCGTATAATTATAGACATATGTATGTATTTGCAATATTTTTGTGTTATTATTTTTTCAGTTTTTGACTCAGAACGATAAAAGTTAAACCAAGTATAATGGAATTGGAAGATTTACCGAGAATGCAATCGTTATCTCCAGTAAAGGATATCGATGACTTTAAGGCAAATGAAACAACTGTAAACTCTAGGAAAATGCAAAACGCTTTTCGTGCCTTGGCAGTGACGCCAAAGTTACCAATAAAGCCAACGGTAGCAACAACGCCAGCGAAATTACCAACGCCACCGCCAGAACGTAGTGCATTTTGTTTTGAATTTGATTTTAGGACGCTGGTAAGTGTTAATTTATTAAATAAATAATAAGCAAATAAGTTTATTGTAAACACAACAATTTGAAAACAACCGCTTTATGAATAAAGCTCACAAAAGCTTTATATATAATAATATTGCTTTAATAAACTTTCTTGTGCCTTTGGGTGAATATGTTTATAACGTTTTATTTTTACATCTCTTCACCACCGCTAGTATTTAATATTCAACACATTAGTCATACAGTTGACAGCTCATTTGAGTTGCATAGCAGTTCAGTTGAGCAATAACAGTGCCAATTTGAGTAAAATGTTAGACTGGGGTAACAGAACGAAGCTTTATAGCAGAAAAAGCCATAATTGCTATAAATTGTATTTGTTGTTTTAAAAGCGCGGTGAACAGACGTCTGCATGGAGTTCGCCGAGTCGTGAAGAAATTTGTGAAAATAATAAGAAAAGCAACGCAATTATAAACACGTTTTGTGTATATGTTGTGTATTGTTATATTTCATAAATGTAAGCTAAATACGAATACGCAACGCAAAGAGAAAGTCAAAATAATTCGACAAAAGCAAATAATAATTGAGAGAAGCCGCGTAAAAGTGAAAAATGAACAGCTTGCTTAGATGTGCGAACCGAGTACATGTGTATATGTGTATGTGTTTGTTTCGTAGTGTGTGTTAATGTATACTTTTAAGGAGTAACATTAAATAAAACTCGTGTTTTCTGCATTCTTTTAAAACATAAAACAAAACTTACAATTGCAATCCACCAAATTGATAGAAAATGCAATCTCATTGTGTGGTGTGGTATCAACAACAGGCTAGCAACAGCCAAAGCCAATACAAATTCAATTCAGCAATATGTTTGCTGTCTCTCTTTTTATCTCTCATTGCCGCTCAGCTGACATGTTGCAAGCTGCATAAAAACCAACGAAATCGCTGTTTAATGGAAATTGTTTAATAAATATTTGTGATACAAAGTGCAAGCTTGTTGATTGCTTAGTAAATTATAAATTGCTGTTGTTCTGGAAGTTTCGTTTTCAATACTTGAAACTGCTTCAGCAAAAAATGAGAAAAAAAAATATAACAATATGAAATTTATATAAAATTTACATTGGATTTGTTTTTGTGTGAATGCGAGTTGGTATGTGTGTCTATGTGTGTGTGTGTGTGTGTGTGTGTTATTCTTGTTCTTCAGTCTCGGCTGTTGTTTTTACTGTTCGTCTGTCTGATGTGTCGTTTTTGATTTGTTTATGTGTGTGTGTGTGTGTGCGTTACTGTGTAATAGTATGTGCGTTTGCATGTGCCCATATGTGCTTGTGTGTGTGTGTGTGTGTGTGTGTGTTGTTTGGAAGAGCTTTGATTGCTATAAAAATTAAATTGTTTTGCATTTAATTAAAAGTATGAATTAATTGATGTCATGCATTTGGACATCTGTATACGTGTATTTGCACACAAGTGTTGCCATAGAAGAGTGTAAAGAAAAAGACAAGAAAAAAAACACACACATTTTGCGTTGTTTGTGTCTGACTCAGAGAGTAGACGAAAGGCTAACACAGAAAATGCTGATAAAAGCAAACAAAATAAATGTGTTTTGATGTGCAAAGCATAACACACAATAAGCATTGGGCAAATTGCAAAACACAAAAATCACAAAGCGTATGCCAAAAAAAAAAAAAAAAAAGATGGGAAAAAAATCACGATTTCACCACTTGCACACGCATACAAACGTGTACGCAATCGCACACACATGCACAGTGCGTAAAGGTTAGACTTGAAAAGTGTAAGACAAAGACGCAGATGTCTGCAATTAACCTATAGACAGATTTGCCGCATGTTATAAACAAATAAATGCATACAATGCGTATGTTAATATATATGTCTGTGTGATATATATATATATATATATATGTATGTATGTGTGCAACAAATAATTTTATATTAAACTCTTTGCTTATTATCTTGCGCAAATATGAAAACGTTCACATCGAATAGGAAAGTGATAGAACAAAAAGTCCATTGGCCAAGTTCAAGGACGCAGTGAATAACAGAATTGTTGAAAACAAATCGTGAAATCAATTTATAAATATCAAACAAATAAAATACAATTTTTCGCAGCTCTTTAACAGTTGATCTACATTAAATGCAATAAAATAAATTAAATATAAAAAAAATTTAAGCCGCGTGCAAATATAAATCCAAATAACATCGAAAGAGACAGAATAATTTTGTCGGCAGCGGCGTCAAAGACGTACGCTGGCGTTTTTAAACAAACGGTTAAATATCATTAACCTACAGCATTCTGCAGTACAACAACACCAGCAACAACAACAACAAAAGAAACATTTACTGCGTCGCAGCTTTTACCGTTGAACTTCAGCTACATAAGCAGCAGTAAAGCTTCTTTTTCTTGGAAGGAAGAGCCAATCTGTGAAAAACAAAAAGGAAAAGAAGGTGAGTGCACTGTCTGACATACACACACACACACACACACACACATATATATATATATATATTTACATATAGTTATATGTGTTATATATCTTACTCTTTCACTTTCGCCCTCGCACACACTAACACAACAGACATTGAGGCATATGAATTATCTTATTGGAAATTGCATTTGTATATAATTTTTTTTCTTTTTTGTGTGTGGTAATTGAGTAAATTTTTTTTTTTTTTTTTTGCATTTGATACTATTTTGGGTTTTATTTTTTTTTTTTTTTTAACAAAGAATATTTATAACCATAAACTGATTGGGTGGCCTCTAAACATTTTGGCCAATGCGATTGACTGTCCCTGAACTTGCTTCGTACTTTATAGCCATTGTCTGTCGTCGTCCGTCGTGTCGTCCACCCCCGCAACTCGTCCACCCTTTAACACGTCATTAAAATTTTACCAAAGACCTTGAAAAAGTTCAAGTTCAAGCAAGCCTGTGTCTATCGCTTTTTTGGTGCTACAGATTAGGTGGATAAATGGGAGGGGGCGTGGCTGAGTTACAGACACACACACACACACACAGACACACACACAGATACACACAGAGGTCAGTCGCTAAGGTGTGGCAACAAAATGCGTTTTCAATTGAATGTGAAAAAAAAATAATAAAATAAACATTTTAAATGAAATTTATGGAGACGTCATTTAAATTTAATTTCAAAAATATTTGTTAGCACTCAAGAAAAACAGTTTAAACAAAAAAAAAATATATATATATATATTTAAAATTTAAAAACAAAACAAAAATATATATAATATAATTACATTATACATGAATCTATTTATAAATCTTCCATGAAACGCCGTCACATAACGTTTGCATGACAAATAAATGCGTACAAACAAATCAAAGCAAAGCGCAACAAGGCAAGAGTTGAAGTCTAATTGGAATTGTTACTCCTATTGGAATTATTGTCAAATTACAATGACAAGCAACAAAAGCTATATATAGCTTAGTCAGATAAGAAATCATAAGATATAGATACTGCATTAAGTTTATTAATGTTAAAACAAAAAAAACAAAAAAACAATTGTCATAAATGATTAAACAAAGTTACGTACAAAGTATTGTTATTAAAGCTAACTTGACTTAGTCAAGCTTTTATTAAGTTTGAGGTTAGTTTTATGTGCTGCATATAAGTCGTAATTAGAAGTCATTTGGCCAAGATATGACAATAACAAAGACTCGTTAGCCGGAACACAATGAATCAACTAAAAGCGTGTTGTCATGTGATATATATATATATATATAAATATATGTCTATATAAATATATATATGTATGTATAAATATATTTGATGTATAGCTGCATATATATAGGATATGCTGTAGACCAAATATAGCAACTGAAAGTATTCTTATATAAACAGATATAATGTTGATTTAACTCAGGCAAGTCTGGGGACTTAAACCAGGAAACAATAACTCAATTTATCTGCAAGGAAGCTATATAAACAGGAATCAAAATAGATATATACATATATATATAATATATATATTCAACTGACTAAACTGTGCTCTATATATATATATATATATATATATATATATATATATATACATCAAATTTATGTCAGTTTGTATTTGTTTTTTTTTTGTTTAGGGATTAAATAATTGTGTTGTAGGTTCACTTAGGTATTCAGGTGTATGCCTATATATATTGCTATATATATATATATTCGATATATCTATATACATGCGATATATCTATATATATATGCGATGTATTTCCTTATGCATTAAACGTAGAATCGCAAGGTCTCTTTTGATTCCATCACAAAGCATTTCATACAAATTGACAATAATTTGTAATTAATTTGTGGCTTTATAACGACTAACGTAATACTCTTTAATTATTTACTTGCAGTGCAACAACTATAACGTCTTGAAGGACACACATCAATTAGCGACAACAACAACAACAACAACAACTACAAAAACAACAACAACAAAAAGTGGCCATCGTTTTGAGCAGGAGAATTGCGATTTAAACAAATAAAAATTTATATTCTGCACCGATTTATATAGAATATATATAGATATATATATATAATTAGTAATATTTATATATATATAAATGTTTATGTATATATATAACTGTTATACATAAAGTAAAGCAAATCTCACAAGGAAACGTCATTGAACGCACGGACGGCGCAGCCAGCGCGCTGTTGTCTGGCCGGGCGTTTGGTGTACGAGGAGGAGGAGGAGGAGGCGGCGGTGGTGGTGGCGGTGGAGAAGGTGGCGGCGACAGGAAGGTGCAGCAGCAGCAAAGCAACTGTCGCTTGTCAACGCTAACGCTAACACCCACACAGAAGAATCATCTGCATCTTTTGTAACCTCGGCACCAAAAACACAAAACAAACAAAAGCAACAACAACGACAACAACAACAAAAGAAGAAAAATCCAAAAATGATCTCAAACAAAAAGGCGTATGCAATGAAGATGCTCCAATTGGCGCTGGCATTGAGTCTGCTCCATGTGGATACGGATTACTCATTGCTGCAACAACGTCTTAGGCGTTGGGATGCACAGCCAGAGTTGCCACATGGCGATGGCTGGGAGCTGGAAATGTTGCGTACTGTGCCCATGGTTGAGACACAGCATCCGTATGGTAATCGCAAGGGTACAACGCCACTATTGGAGAATCTATTGCAGGTTGATGAGCTACTAACACTACATCATCATCATCATCATCATCATCATGATGGAGATGGAGCTACTGCTAGGCATTATAAGTTACCCACGGGTAGCTTTAATGCCAGCACTTTTGTTATGAATCTGCACAATACCACGGGCAATAGTAGCGTACAGACAGCAGCTCTGCAGGATTTACAGAGTCCTACAGGGAATTCAGCCACTGCCACTTCAGTGGGTGTAGGCGGAGCTAGTGCTACGGCTGCTGCTAATGGTAATGCTGCCAGTGTGGCAGCAGCTGCAGCACTCAGTGAGATTCATATTGACACCACAACTAATAATAGTACACATGGTGGTGCCACGCAAGAACTGGATATATTTCTCTCACCCGAATTGCTGCAGGATCAGCGCTCCATATGGGAACAGAATCTAGCCGATTTGCATGATTATGGCGATTTACCCATTACCAGTCCCTATGCCCATCTACCACTCAAGGATGGCCAACAGCAGCCGCACAATAACACACAGTTGGATCTCAGTCTAGCCGCCTTTCTACATGGTTTCACTGGTAATGCCAATGTGCTTGGCCAACAGCAACCACGTCGTATACCCAATGCAGCACTGAATGATAGCACACCACATCCCAGCAATACGGGAAGTCTAACTGTGGAGCAATTTATACCCGATATATATGAGGAGACGGATGATGAAGGCTATTTGAACTTAGCCCGTCTCTTTGCAGAGGATAATTCTGATCTGGATGCTGATGAGGATGCTGATGCGGATGCGGTTGCATGTGCGGACGTTGCCAATGCCTGCGATGTGGAGGGTTTAACCAATGAGGAACCTTTTGGCATTATCAACGAAGTGGAAGTTGTTGAGGAGGTAACACTTAAATACTCAACTTTCTATAAACATATGCATGTGTATGTATGAGACTCTCTCTGTGTGTGTATGTGTGTGTGTGTGTGTCTTGTATGTATGTATGTATGTGTGCTCGTTGCAAGTCTTTAAACCGTGTCAAACGAATAGAAATTTTGACTTGCTAATGAAGCAGCGACTTGACCTTTGCTTGACTTATTCGATTTGATTTTCGTTTCGTTTACCAGGTTTTTAATTAGATATAGAAAGAGTCAAACACATGTAAATATCTAAATATATATATATACTAAAATATATATATATATATATGTATATGTAGAATTTGATTAGTTTTTCGACTGCGTTTCGGTAGCTTTTCTATATACAAGTGTTCCAAATGAAAGCTGAGATATATAAAAGTATCTAAAAGTAGAAACTTTAATATGCAATATATATGTATATATACTAGTATATATATATATATATATATATATATATATACCAGACAGACCTATACTAATCCATTGGATTTGTAAATGAAATCCAAGAGATTGTACTCCAATTGGTTTAAATTGCTTACAAAGTTTGATTTAGCCTATTACTAGACAGATTTTGTATATAGCATAGCTCAATATAGATAAGATAAGACCTATATATGTTATCTCTTTTGGCTATATATATGTATAGTTTCTATTGGAAATCGAAATAGTTAAGGGAAAGTTTTGTATTTCAACGCTAAAATGCGAAATTTCAATTTATGGAAATAACATTCAAGCGCTTTTTAAGAGAAAGAAACTTAAAGAAGATATATATTCTCAGTCTATGCGAGTATAGCTTATAGTTTAATATTTATAATTATATATATATATATGTATAAACTCATTTGGCTTAAATTGTAAACAGATTCTTAGCCATATTTCCAGTTGATATAAAATTGAAATGTAGTCAGATAATTATAATAATCCTTATTGATGTTATATATAGATGTATATATATATATATATATATATGTATAAATTGATTTTTATAAGCGTTAAATTACGCTCGAATTGTATTTATTAAATTTGCATACAACAAATTAAGCACTTAGTATACGATTTGTTTATACCCTACAATTAAACATTTCCATAGGGCTTGTATGACTTTTGACTACAATTGAACTTTAACTGCTCTCTATATATATTTTATATACATTTTAATTATGTATATCAATTTTCATGCAGGGTATCTAGCTGTCGACTTTAACATTTCTGCTTCGATTTGCATTCATTTTTTTTTTTTGCGTGTATTTTTCAAATTATTTTGAAAGCCATCAACATTTGCATTACACAAAAATGTTTTTTATATACATTTTTCTCCTTCTCCTTGCAAATTGCTGTTTAAATACTTTTGTATATAAATATTTATATCTGGATTTATATATATAATATATATATATATATATATATATAGAATTCTATATAGCCATACATCATATGTATGTGTGTATATGTCTGGAGTGACTAATGCTTTGTGTATACCCTGTAATGTTTATACTTTGACCTGGAATATATACAATACAATACAGATAAAGCTGATATCTTTTTTATTTTATATAGAAATATAGCTATATATATTCGTGATCAGTATTTTAGATACCTTTTTCATAGACTTTAACTTCTTCCTTTTTAATAGATTTTAACTTCAATAAATTTTCAGCTAAAATCTGCAAACAGTCTCCTATTGATTGTCTGCAATCTCTTTTAGATAGGGTATTAGATAGTCGTGTTAATTGAACTAGCGGCATTTACCCCGTTTTGCATTGCTTGCCACACTTTTTTTTTTGTCTTTGCTGCTTTATATATTTTTTTGTGAGGTTTTTTTTTTAGATCATGTCACGAAATGTTTTCCATTTTCGCAATGTTCTTGAGCAGAAAATGCATTTTAGCAAATAAAAAAAGTGCTGTTTGTGTATGTGTGTATGTGTGTATATGATGCATGTGTGTCTGCTTTTGTATCTAAAGATCTATAGAGAATGTTGCACAATAAAATGGGTCAATTAATTTCATTTTTTTATGTTTTTTTTGCCATAGTTTTCCTTTCACTTTTTTTTTGTTTTAAATATAATTATGATGCATCTTCTGTAAAATTATATATACTTTGGTATATAATTTTATAAGTGCAGAGAGAAATTTCCGTCTATTAGAGGTTTCACTGTATATATGAAACATATTCATTCTTAAGCAATCATCGTTTTGTTCGCGTTTAAATCGTTAATCAGTTCAAGTTTGTCTCACAAAATTTTGCGCACCTGTAAACTTCAGTTAAGATCACACAGGTGTGCGTGTGTGTGTGTGTGTATATATATATGTAAGCTGGTATGTATTTATGAGATGAGGTCAGACAGTCTCTCTCTCACACACTTGAAACGTCTTGAATGTCGTCTACCTTATGCTACTAAAGCTTTAGCTAATTGTAAGCGTATCTTACACACGCATACATCTATGCAAACAGAGTAATAAAATACATATACACACACACAGACAAAAAAAAAACTTCTCTTCTTTTTCACGTTTATCTTTTGTTTGGCTTTTTCGCATATATTGACAGTTTTTGATGTTGTTCCTGTTCTGCTTGTTATTTATTTGGGGTTTTAGGTGTATTCTTTCTCTCTCTCTCTCTCTTTCTGTCTACTCCACTCTTTATTGCGCTTTCATTTTAAAAGATCGTATATAAAAAAGAAGAAGAGTTAAATAAAACAAAAAACTTGTCGAATCTCAGCGCAGAAAGTTTCGTTGAACTTCGCCTTCGTGCGAAATTGCACTCTTTGTACGTGTTTTGTCGTTTTGTCTCTTTCACCTTAAAATGTTAATGGGGGCAGGCAGCATTCGATGACAAATGTTGCAATGACATGTTTAAAAACGGGTTCATAATTATTATTATATACACAACTGTATTTGATATATACATATATACATTTGTGTGTGTGTGAGTGTGCTGTAATTATATTTACATATATTACATTTTAATATGTAATTTCCCTATACAATGTATTTTCGTTTAAAGATTAATCTATTTGCATTACAGTCACGCCTTTCTTTTCATGTAATCTATTTGCCGTTGCCGTTGCTGTTGCCGTTGCTGTTGCGGTTGCTGCCGCTGCGGCTGCGACTGCCGCTGTTAACGTAACAACAAAATTGGAACAGCTGTTTTTACCGGCATTTTTATACACCACACTTTATAAGATTCGTCTTCATATTCAGCTAGTTCTCTCTTGCGCGTTGTCTCCCTCATTCTTTTAACAGCGCTCTGCTCTTCACCATGCGGTGTACTTTAATACAGCAACATTTGAACTAGCAACAATGTTGCACAACAAAGCATTTAGTGCAGACACAAACCGCTTGTAGTAAAGCTTATACTCTTAATTTAAGTGTCTAACAAACTATTTAAGAAAGCTTTGGCATATTAATTCAATTTGTTTGAATTATAAATACCACCCAACTACATTTTTTGTTACTAAGCAATTGTAAATCAATTTAGATTGAATTTCCCTAAATGTATATAAATGTATATATATATATATATCTATATCTATACATAATATACATGCTTATCAGTCAGACACGTATTTAGCGTATATAAAAAGTTACGCTAAAAAGTAAAAACAAAACTTTATCAATTAAAACAATCAAATACTTTATGGGCTTTCGGCTCCCAGTTAGCCAGCTACACTTACTTATCAGTTGTACTATAAGCAGCAGGGCATGAGGAGTGTATAGGGGGGGTGATAAGGGCGACTTAATATAGAATAATAACGAAAAATTGACAAACAAATTTTTTCAGTCTCTTGACTGATCGTTTCGAGTGTAAAGCTCTTCAAAATAAAAAATTTTTATAACAAAACGTGTCGCTTACAAATAATAACGGAATATTATTAAAAATATATGAAAAAAAAAACTAAATTACTTAATTATTAATAGAAAAAAAAGAAAATTAAAATGTGTCTCAACGAGGAGTACAAGTATATGCATATTTATCTAGCGGTGTGTCTTGGTTCCATTAACAACAATTATAACTTTCTATTCACATGGCAAAGTGTTAATTAAACAAAAAAAAAAGTAGATATAAATATATATATACCTGTATAGATATGAAAGAAAACAAAAAAATAATAATGAAAAAGTCGTCTTCAGTAAGCAAATTGTAAAATCATTTGCCTGTAATTACGCAGCATTTCCATTTAATTACCACAACGTCAAAAGTGCGCGCAAAAAATAAAAAAAAAATACTATATATGTATATATATATTTCAGCATAAGATACGAATAATATGTAATATGCAATGGAAAAAAAAAGAATGTCTTTTTTTTTTTATTTGTTATAGCTGGTGTTGCAGCGACTCTTTTCTCACAGTGTTCAATTGTTAATTTCTATAATTAAATACCGTTAATTACGGCTTACGTTTGCGAAATTGTGCACAAATTACACATAAAGTGCTGCCCCCTGTCGGCGAGTTCATCTAACTAGCGGTCAAATAGTCTGCGACCGAACTGACGCGAGCATGCCTAGCGTCCATTACATAGCCAACGTTTGGCAATGTGTAATAGTGTGTAACAGAGAGAGAGAGAGAGTGCGACGAGTTAGTGTAAACTGCAGCAGAACTTTATGTATGAAAGAAAAAGAGCGCGAGAGAGCGTGCGCTTTATTTTATTTTATTTTCTTTGTAGTTCAATTGTCAAATCGATTAATGGGCGTTATTGCTGAACTTCGCAATGTAAACTTAAACCTGTAAATAAAGCACGATGCTATATGATGGACTGTAGTGGTGGGTGGGGTAATGGATGGCGTGTGGAAAATATTGAATGTTATGAATTGACAAGTACAGTTAAAGCTACTTGCTTGACAATAAAATACCCTGCAAAGAAGATTCGATAACAGAATACTATAGAGCAATTAAGCTGATTATGTTAGGGAAACGTAATAGGGAAACTTATAGGGTATACTGTATTCTACTTGCGCTATAAACTGAATAACATTGTCTATAGTCTATCATATACTAACTGTTTAGTTACAGGGTATAATTAATGAATGCGTAATCGAATGCAAACGAAATGATGAGACAAATGAACTATTATTAAGTTTAGGGCGTCTATCGTAACTAACCGCAAACACACACACACACACAAACATAGATGCGCCGCAGGATACTTGTTGTATATATTCATAGAAGATACAAGCTACAAGCTACAAAATACACTTGGCCACTTGAATATTTTGCGGCTTTGTTGGTGGGCAACAGCTCGACTGAAGGACAGACGCACTGACTGCCGGACTGACTGTCAGCTTGAAGGCTTGACGAGCGCATGATTAATATGCGCCACATTGCATACACTTGCAGCTTCTACTATGTGCGTGTGTGTGTGTGTGTGTGTGTGTGTGCTTGCATCCGACAAATGCTTTGAAGTGATCTTTGCATGGCTCGTTCGTGCCGCTTGCTGTCAGTTCAGGTGTCATCAAAAATCTTAGCGAGGCTTTATTAATGACGTTGAATCAAACCTTTTTGGCCTTTTCCTTCTGGTGTTCGGTTCGTTGTTGTTTTGAATCTGTTTCGCATTCAGTTATAGTTTCAATGTTAACCTTTCGTTTTTTCTTGTTTTTAATTCCTTTTTCTTTTCTTTCTCCTTGTGTGTGTGTGTTTGTGTGTGTTTTGTTGCACTTTCTACCAATTGCTTTCACTTGAAGACTTTTCATCATTTGCCGCAAGGATCAAAAATACATTTATCTTTTCTTTATATCTGTTTTGGTAACAAAGTAAATTCTTTAAAGTTGCTTTTTGTGGTCAATCTTAATGGCATACTAATTGTTGCAACAAAACGTTGCAAGTGTCAATATTTTGATGCTATACGTACCCCTGTCCCCAAACTACCTCCCCCTACCCACAACAATGCATGATTGATTGCCCCTAAACGTATCACGCATAACAAAGTTGATACTCTTAACTGTTGCCCCAACTTCCATCTGATATTACTTATTGCCGTATTATTCCCGAAATAGTACGTAATCTTTGTAAGCTTATCACCAAAAACGTCTAGAAGCGCTTATCAGCAATATTATTGTGTTCCCCCCCTCTCTCTCTCTCTTACTTTTTGCTCTCTTTTTTCATAGTCTCTTTGCATGCCACACGTGTTCTATCTGGAAATCGGTTTACTTTTACATTAAAGATCTATTTATTTATACTAATAAAAAAAAACTAGAGAGCTTTGTCAAGGTCAATCTTTTCTCTAGTAAAAGCTTCACCTACAAAGTTCATATGCTTCTATATATATATACAATATATATATATATATATATCAAGCCCCTTCTTATCACTAGACTTTTTGTTATTTCTTTTTTCTTTGGGTTGTATCTGTGGTGAAATAGTTTGTTGTCAAAACAACGACAACTTTTGAAATCTTTCCGATTAATTTATGAACTTATTTTTCTTTAATTTGTGAGTTTCTATGTATGTGTGTATATATGTAAGTGTGTCTGTATGCATATGTGTATATTTCGATGTTATTTTACTAAGCGAAACCTAGTTTGAATACAACTTATAGTCTGACAATGATAGACATATTTATTGCTTTAAATATACCAATATAATACTAACTATATACCAAAAATATACCAACAGTAATGTAAGGATAATGCTAGAATATTCCACTGTTGATACCATACTATAAGGATTCATTTCCTTTACTCTAACCAAAAGTAATCAAGGCGGCAAGTTTCATCCTAGATTCATTAGGAATAGCCGCTTGATGACGCAGTTTTGGCTTTGAGTTTTGCAGCTGATATTATCTAGCAAAGGACTCGAAAGGACTAGAAATTGAACTGATAATTTTAAGGATATATCTTTAACTAGTTTGCGTTGATATCCTGATTCGCCCCCGAATGTTGTGTGCCTGAATGATTGGGCACAAAAAGTTGACTTAACAACTTCCAATTCTTCGACTAGTTGTCTGTTGTGTGACGTGGCTGAAACAAACACTAACTGTAACTATAGTGTATGTACAGTGAAGCCTCTATTATATAGAAGGCATTGAGTGGTTCTTCCTGCATATTCTGTCTGTAATAGATACATATCGATGCTCTAAAGGTTTGCAAAGGTTCCTAACACTATAACATACATACCTTTGTATGTCATGTCCTTTCAAGGACTCTGAAAAAGATGTCGCTATATAGGATATAGCGGCAGTAAGTTGACAATAATAGCAATACAATTTCCCCCATTGTCCTGTTTGCAACACAAATTTACCCTTGACTTGCTTGTATGCCTTTCTCTCTCTTGCTGCCTCTACCTCTCCTTCGCTGTCTTTATCATTTTGATTCTCTCCCTTTTGCTCCTATTTAATTGCTTATATTTATGGAACATGCGCAACTCGCAGCATGTGCAACACAACAGAAGGCAACCAATCGGACACACAGACACACACATACACAGACACAAACATCCTCCCTCTTTGATTGCAATCGCTGCTGTTACTGCTGCTGTCAGCGTCAACGTCAACGTTACCATTGCTGCCAGCGTCGCAGTCAACGTTGTGCGGCAGCAATTGATTGGGCTCAACGCAGCGCAGCGTCGGCGGCTCTTTTTTTGGACCAAGAGAAGACCAATGATGCCGCCGCCATGCTGCCTGTACACACACACATACAAATACACATACAGACAGTTTTGCGCCTCTTCTGTATACTGCTGAGTAATCCAGGAGATAGGCGTGGCTCCACATACATACACACACACACACATAGTTGATGATTGATTGCTTTTTGTTTCACGAACAGAAAAAGTTCAAGAAAGCCTCACACAATGCACGTTCGCTCGCTGCGGGGCTAAACAATTTCATTAAAAAGAAAATTGTGCCCATTCTTCAATGAAAGAGTGGGAGTGAAAAAGCGAATCACAGAAAGAAAGAGAGCAAGCAGAGGGGGGAAAATAATAAAAGAAAATGTCGTTTGACACTTGGCAAGCATCTTACAAGAACGAAACCAAAAAAATTAAAAGGAAATCAAAGGAAATTTTTAAAAATAAATCTAAAGAAATTGCTTTTAATATAATTAAGACATCTTTCGATTGAGTGTTACTCTCGCTCTCTCTCTCTCTCTGTCTCTGTTAAGGCATGTCCATGTACTAATGTGCGCCATTATCCTGTGATTATCCTTTCATAATATGAAACATTCATTGCCTGATTTTTACCTGTAATTTTAACCCAAAAACCAAAAGAGAATTTTCCGTGTTTCGTTGACGGCTTAAAGACGCCCACACAAAAAGCATTACAGTAGTTCAGTTTATTTGACTTGTCGGCTAAAAAGGATTTAAATATAATAACCAAGTAGTAGAATCTGAAGAAGAATATGGCTAAAAGGGATCACAGAGTCTGGACATGGTCAGCGTTAATAATGCATCATTAACGCTTTAATTTTTGAGGCTTGAACGCAGACCGCATGAATTTGCAAATTCTGAAATTCTTCAATTGTACTTATAAAACTAAACCAAATGGTTTCCTCTTTTTTTTTTTTTCTTTTTTTAATTTCAACTTTCCCTTAAAGATCGCAGAGAGAAAGACAAAGACCGAAAGAGAGAATATTTGATGCTAACAGAATTTGACAAGAGAAATGAATCCAAGCAAAATGCGTCTCTTTGGATTCTTACTAAAAAGTTAACTGCAGCCGGACTATGTGTTGCCCTTAACCTAAGCTTAGGTATAGCACACACACAGATACAGTGACACACATATACAGATACACACATATAGAAACACACTCAACGCAGACATCATAAATTGAAGCAATTTCATTAATATTTTCAACACTTTAACTTCAATAGATCAGCTTGATTTATACTCCTGTATAGGCATATATATATCTATGTACATCTGTTGTGCATATAAAGTTCTTGCCAGCTACTGTTCTATCTACTATACACCCCCTTTTATCCACCTTTATTGTGGTAAGCACTTCTATTTTGTCAGCTTTTGCCTCTACTCAATGGGCGCACGTCTAGGCTGACACAAAGTTTTATCTATAGACACAACTTATCAGCATTATAATTAATGGATATTATAAAATCTGAAAAGAGTAAATAGCATTGTCTGCTGTATAACTGTTAAGCATAAGATATAGCATTAACTGAACAGTCTCTCTTTAGGCATTTGTCTATATGGAACACCTTTAAGAGCAACTAAAGATACATTAAAAAAATTAAAAAAAGTTCTATGTAAAATTATAACAAAAAGTTATTAATAAGAGACAATATGAAAGTGTTTAACTATCAAGTAAAATATATACACACATATACCTATATATATATATATCTGTATAGTTAACAATCAGTTTAAAATATATATATGTTTTCTCTCTCTTTCGTTTCTTATAGGAAAGTGAGATCGCTGAAGTGCTATATAAACAGGATGTTGATTTGGGTTTTAGTCTGGATCAGGAGCATATTATTAATGCTTCATATGCCAGTGGTAATAGCGCTGTCAAGGATAAGAAGGATCAGGCTGATGAAAAGCCCAAAGCTGCTGAGAAGAATGCAAGCAATGATAATGACGCCACCAACGATGTTACCGAAAAACTCAAAGCTTTGGAAGAACTCAAACAAGATAAGGTAAGATAATTTTACAGCCAAATGTTACACAATTATCTGAAAACTAGAAATATGGCAAAAAGATAATGGAAAGCAGAGAAAACTTAACGATTCTCCATATTTTACAGCCAACAATTGATGAGAAAGACCCCAGTCAAGATTTGGATGATATAACCAATGAATGGAATGGCATACCCTTTACTATTGATAATGAAACTGGTAAGTTTTACATCAAAACATAAGCATATAGTATATAGTATATATATATAGCATATAACGATCTTATCTTATCAATATCATAAACTAAGGGTTAATTTGGCATTACATTTCCCTTTCAAGTATGAAAACAAGATAGATAAGACAAAAAAAAACAAGAAAACAAAAAAGAAAAAACAAACTTAACTTGGCCAGCAACAATGACCAGTTTAGATAATAGATATGAGCCTATGTTTTATATCAAAAACAATTTTTCCCTTTGAATTTGACTGATTATATTTGGGTAATACGTAGTTAAAGAAAAGAGAGAGAGGGATAGGAAAAGCGTACTGGGGTTCGTAGTACTCCAGGGTTTTGCTGTGCTTTTTTATGGAAATTATATGCCATCGGCTAGCTAGCTTCATGTTTTATTAATGAGTTTCCCCTGATTAATAAACGTGGTCGTAAGGATTGTTTTTCTTTTCTAGTAAACTTTGAGGGAATGTGCTCTATTTTCTCCTTTGAATAAGGAATTGTCCTTATTTCCCTCTACTTCCATTGCCAATGTTTACATATAGTTTTCTTTCACCTTTGTTTAACTCTTCATTAAGTATTTATAGGTTTGCAAGGTAATATTCGTAGGAATATCTGTTAGTTAAGGAACTGCTTTCAGTGCTATCCGCTGAAACCCATTTTCTCTATAGGAATGAACACTGCTTTTCCTTTTGAGATATATTTCCTCGATTTGTACTACTTTTCAAGATCGTTTATTAGTCAGATATCTCCTTTTATTTCTTATCGGCAGATACATCCTTTCATTTCCTAGGAATGCATTTGATTCACAGGATATCTAAACTTTAGAACTAGGAACTTACTTCATTTTTATAGTACAGTAATCATTAGCTGAACTAACTGCTACTCAAAATGGCTGCCAGCTGCCATTGCTTTGCTCTAATAAAAAAAAAATAATAATAATAATGGATTATGCTGCTGTTAGTCCTGGCATGGCTGACTGGGGGGGGGGGGCACATTAAGGACTCCACTGCTACCATTTAATCTGATATACTTTCAGGACATTTTTATAAATGAACGTAGGCATTTTGAGTTGACAGCCACGAAAATTAAAAGAAAAATGAGCTTTGCTTTTTCTACCTACATCTTCTGTTGCCTCTCTCTCCTGCCAACTGCCAACCACCGCCTGCCTCTCCCTTTCCCTGCTGTCTGTATGCCGCAAAAGAACAGAAATTCTATTGCTTTTTATGCTCCATTTTGCTAGATATCGATAAAGCCGCCGTCGCTGCTGCTGCTGCTGCTGCTGCTACTGCTGCTTTCTCCCATAACCCCTCCCTTTGCCCTTTATGGCTGCTGCTGCTGCTGCTTTTGGTGCTAATCTGCTTGGAACCGCGCCCAATTTCATATCCAAGCGGCAGCTTTTCAAACAAAACTTTGACACGCACCCGAACTTTTATTATTAACAGCAACTCTCAATGATAGTGGGGAGAGGGATAGAGAGGGGATAGAAGTGGGGGACAACGAACGTACTGGAATTGGGATTGAAATTGGTATTGAGTACTAAAACTAGGGCTGCTACACTGCTGGGTCTCCCTTGGTCTCTGTGATGTTTTGTGTGTGCCACAGTGGCACAGCCAGTGGCAGTAAAAGTAGCAGCCGTAGCTGCTGCTGCCGCTGTTGGCCCGTCGACGTCGCATGCAACATTTTTCTTTTGAAAAATGAACGAAACATGATTCGCCAAAAATATATTACAACCAAATATATATAAAGTGTGTGTGTGTGTGTGTGTGTGTGTGTGTGTGTGTGTGTGTGTAACTTTTCTGTGTGTTTGTATAAGATATATTTCAACTTTGGCCTATAAGCTATACATAAGCCGCGTGTGCAGGGCTAAACTAACCACCCAACTGTCAGGCAAGCACAGCATATATACACACACACACAATACATACACATACACACATATACGCACAACACTCCAGTGAGCCTTGTTTGCTGTTACGGAACAGGCTCATCGAGTATCGAGCCAACTTTTCACCTCATACTTCTACTATATCCCTGTGCTCCTGGCTCTCTCTCTCTCTCCCCTCCGCCTTCCCGCCAGTCTGTGCAACATGCTATCCAGGCAGCCATTTTGCAGTATGTCAAAGCCACCACCAAGAACACTAATACCAGCACAACTTACATCCATACCAATGCAATTACTGATAAGCTGTCGGACAGCAAATGTTACCCGTATTTTTTTTTTCTATAAATATTTCGTATATCGTTAGGTATTATAGTGCTTATTATTACTATTCTTCTTATTATTATTTTCATCATAATTCTTTGCTGCTATTATCGCTCTCTTTCACACACAATATCTTTCTCTCTCTTACTCACTCTCTTTGTATATAATATTATTAAATATCTATTGATGGGTCTTTGGGTCTATAGTCTATAGAGTCAGATTAATATCGCATTCAAGACACGCATTCACACGCTTTGGATGCCTTTTCGTATACAAATTCCCTAGAGATACTCAAATGTTGGTAGAGGGAGAGGGAGTGGCTGTGGGTACCTTTAGCTGACGATATGCGGCATTATCTATTGTTTGATTTTGATTTTGGCTTTGGCTTTGCCCAGTTACTAAAATGAAAGTCATTTTTGTATCTTTAATTTTGTTTCAGTTCAATTCAATACAATTCATAAATATATGATATATATATATATATATATCTGGGTGTATATATATATTTATATATATATATATATATATATATATATATGTTTTTGTGTGTGTTATTTTCTTTTTTACTATATGTTAAGTCTAGTATAACCCTAACTAACTATTGCTATTATAAGCAGAAGAACTGAGCCTTTTCTTTGAATTTTCTTTTGATTTTAAAGCGCAAGCACGTTGCAAGTCAGTGAAGATCCCTCAGAGAGTAAGTGAGAGAGTGTTAGAAAGAGACAGGTAGCAGCATTGTGCTCATTGTAGGTGCAACTACTTTTTAACTATTAATAACTTTTCTCAACTATCTTTATCTTTATTGTCGCCTATTGCCTTTCGCCTAGTATCCCTACTGTTGCTAATGAAGCAATCACCCAAAAGCCATTGTCCTGTCACATAACGCCTTGTCATTGGCATATGTCTTCTTCAAAGAGAGAGAGCGAGAGAGAGAGAGAGAGAAAGAGTGTATGTGTTGGGCAGATCCCTTTCTATTGTTACCTTAATTAAGTTGTTGCCCAGCTGTTTTTATGGCTGCCAATCCCATTGCCAATGTATCAGTTTTATTTTTCTTTTTTTGTCTATTGTCTGTTCTATTCTTTGCTTAATCAAAACTGTTGCTCTCTCTCTCTCTCTGTTACTCTCTAGTGATCTTTGTTATTTTTTTTTTCTACTGTACAGTTTTTAATATCTGTTTTCGATCAAAAGCAACGTTTCAATGATATCAAAATATTTTTCAAAAAGTATCTCATAAATCTGATTACATTGGAATTCAACCAGTTTATGACTGTTTCTCTTCTTCTTCTTTTGTATTATGTTTTTTTTTTATTTTTTTTCATGTATTTTTGTTTATGTTTTTTACTTCTTAGTTAGAATAATACAGAAAAGTTGACAACTTTTTGGGCTGCATGACTTGACAGTGTCTCAGCTCTTATTCTCAATTATGTTATAGATCTTTTCTCATATATGTATATATATAATATAAATAATATATATAAATATATATATAGTTTTTTATATGGCTTAAATTCCATTATGCAATCAGTTTTGGCCAGCTGCCAAGCTACGCACTGAAGTTTATTGACCACATTTCAGCTTTAAGCCTTAAACTCTAACGGCCATTCACATTCATTGTATACATAAAGTAGCATATAATACATAATATATATTATATATAAATATGTATAGATATATATACATATATGTTTTGTATAGTGGCAAATCAACAGCTTAAGTTTGTTATCAAAAAGCTACTTGTACAGTTGCCACAAAAGTTGCTTATGAAATGTAAACGCAAAAATGCAAATTGAATATAAACAGTTGCAGGTTAATAACTAATATATATATATATATATTTTATATATACTAAACTACTATATTTATAGCTAATAAAACAATTTTAAGTATTTTTAAAACTATTTACTTAGAAACATAAAATGTTCTATTGATTTTTATGTGTCAAAGTTTATGCTAACTGAATTCAATATGCTGAGTTCAATTTAGTTGTTTCTTTTTAACTTTTAGTTAATACTATTAAAAACTTAATAAGCTATAAGAAAATGTGAAAGTAAAAGTTGAAGTTGAATATAAAGTTAATGCAAAATTTAGGATATATCAGCAGTTGGCAGTAGGAGCAAATGCTGAAAGAGTTAATGAAACGCAGGCACAGAGCAGCTCGTTGGGGATTGCAGTTGAGTTCGAACATTAGTCTGGATTTCGGATAGAATATACATAATATCAACATATATATATTACAGAAATTTAAGCTATAAATATACTAAATACAATTTTAATAAAATATCACAAAATGCTGCAGCAAAGTGAATGAATTTACTGCGAATTGCTGCAATTTCTGCGCATGGTTTTTGTCACTCGGAAGAAACACTTCAAAATTGTGGCAATCTTTCAATAGAACTTTTGTTTTACTGTTGCAGCTTCAAGTGCTTAACTGTTTCAGCTGCTTACTTCTCACTCACTTCTTCAACTTTTCACCTTCTCTTTCTACCTTTCTCTATATCTACTTTGAGTGGCTTTCCGTACAAGTTATGCTTCTCTTATAGAATAATTCAAATCAAAAAGGTTGAAAATTATTATAGAAAACAGCTGGTGGCCTTTAGACGCACCCAATAATTGTATGAAGGATTCGTGTGTGTGTGTGTGTGTGTGGAAACACACTCTCCCACTCCCCTTTTTACCTGCCATATCCCTGGTGCAACATACACAAATTATGTGCTCCCTGCTGCTGTCTGTCTGTCTCTCTCTACATCTCTTTTGCTCTCATTCCCTTCATTTGGTTATTTGGGCAGCGCAGCATAGAAATTGTTCTAAAAAAAATATTACATGGTCAGCATTACATTACAGAAAATTTACAAAAAAAAATATGAAAATAAAATAAAACATTTTTACATGCTGACAACAACAACAACAACAACAACAGCAGCAACAGCAGACTGCAATGTTAAAGGATGAAGAAGGAAGTTGGCAGCCGCGTTGAAGGCGGCTTCTATACAAAAGTAACGACTAGATAACTGAAACTATTGCCAGCAACTGCTCTTTTGACCTAACTGAGACTGGTCAGACATAACATACAGACACACACACACACACACACATACACAACACACACTCACACACAAATTTTGCTGCATAAGCATATCACTTTCAAGAGCCGCGTCTGCCCTGACAGCATTTTGTCTATCGAAAGACAAGTTGAAAATTGCATAATTTTCATATATGATAATTAACCAATTGAACTTTGGATTAGGCAGCTATATAGATATAGATATATATGTATATGTAGTATACTTTAAATCTATATATATTACATATATATATATAGCTATAATGGATCTGTATATAGCTATGTTAATTGTATGTAGATTGTATATAGTTCATTCATAAAAGTTCATTGATTGCGTGTATATCTGGGTGTGTGTGTGTATGATGTGTGTGCAGCTTCTCCAAATAGCAACTCATTGGACAACTTATAAACACACAGCACACACACACATCTATATATATATATATACTTTTAGTAGTCGTAACACATCTATTGTATAAAGTTGTTTGAAGTTAGATTTTTCAGCAATTTCATTGTTGACATTATAAATGTTGCTGCTGTTGTTGTTTATTGTTGCTGTTCCTTAATGTTGTTGTTATTTCTGTTGTTGGCGTTATATTAGATCTGTCCTGTCATAATTGTTGCGCGCACTCAAAACATATCGAAATTTGTGTTTATAACCGCCCAAAATGCAATTTAAATTAACGAAGCAAAAAAATGCAGCTCCCTTTGCCACTGCACCCTTGAACCACAAATTTTGCAGAGTAAGAAAGGTTAAAAAAAGGCATAGTAAAACAAGATGTTAAAGTAGTATAAGAGGAAGCAAGGAGTGGAGACAAATGAACTTCAAAAGGACAGTAGAAGTAGAAGATGAACAGTATATAAAATAGCAGGAGAAGAGTTGAAAGGAAATGGAACAGGATGCATGAAAGGAGCTTGAAAATGGCTGAAGGAAGCTACAGTGTAGAGGTAAATAAAACTTAGCATAAAAAAGGATAAAAGCAAAGTAGAGTAATTGAGTTTGCAAAAAGAAGAAGTAAATTTTATAAGCTTATTTTACACTTAAAAAAAAAACTACATTATTCAAGTGCAATGGAAATTAGTTGCAATCCTCCATAAATCAGTGCCTCCATTATTAAGTGGCGACTGTTTCACCGGAAATTACTTTTGAGCACAATAAATAGTGTACACTATCTATCTCTCTCGCTCTCTCCTTCGCTATATATTGGCTTTGATGGCGGCGGCAACTGCTCTTTGAGCATCAGCGGCAACAATTTCAACTAATTAAGTTGTAATGGCGCACTCGAAAAAGCAACAACAACAACAACAACCTTCAGCTAGAGCTGAGAGCTCAGCTCAGTTCCAACCAATATTCAAGCTTTTTTCTCATTTTTTTTCAGTTGTTTCTATTTTTTTTTTGTATTTTGTTGGTTGAATTCAATTCAATCTACGTAATTTCTTTACGTCGTTTCCCTGTTTTCAACATATTTTCAAGCGGCGGCTGCTGTGGCTGCTGCTGATGATGCAGCTAATTTTTTTTTTTATATATTTAACCAAAAATTGTATATATTTTTATTATTATTTTCTTTGAAAGAAAAAAAGTTTACCAAATCGTAATAGTAGTTAGTTATATGAGTGTTGACTGGCCCACTAAATGCATATTGGCAGCGCTCTTTTGGGTTAATTCCATTTTTGATGATTGCGTTAATTGTGTTAAGTGAAAAACTTTACGTGTTTCTATATGTGTGTGTGTGTTTATTTTTGCTGAATATTTTATAGGTCAATTGAACTAATTTGCTGGCTTGTCAGTGTTCGCTTTCAACCATAAATATATATATTATGTAATAAACAATAATCTATATAGATATCAATCAGCCTTTAGTCTAAGCCAGCTTGAACGTAGCTCAAAAGGCAGAATTTTACATGCTGAACTATGTTTTGGCACAAAGTTAGATAGTAAATATATTTAGTATATATAGTAGTATATATACTCGACATAATCTGCATATACTCAATATATATAATATATATAATTAGAGCCGATTTATAGGCGTCTACTTCAACGCCTTTCAACCATCAGCCTGAAGAGTTCAGAATGTGTTTTAAAAGACTTTCAATTAAAGATGTAACTTGAGCTCAAAATATATATATCAATATATACATAATAAAGATCTGTAAATATATAAATATATATTTACATAAATATCTGTTTACCCATAACAATATCTTCGCCTAGAAACTGCCTTCAAAATTAGTAAAATGTAAAAAAAAAATTAGAAAAAAATATAGCAAAACCTTTTTAAATCTCTTTTCAATAACTCTGAATACAACAAAATATATCTTGTATAATAACTATATCCTATAATTTACCATATAAAAGCATAAATATATATATATATTTTATATAAGACTTATAAACGGAAATCTAAGAAAAATGTCCACAAAGCTAAGTGAATTTGTTGAAGCCAAAGCGGAGATACTTCATATCTATGAAGATATATGGCGGCATCTGGAGCAAATGATAGAACAATTACAGGGTATGCCTAGTCTAGAGGATCTCCTAAATGAACGTATACAGCAGCAGCTGCACTTGTGCCTAGATAGAATCAAAGCTATATGTCCCATGCTGAAGCGGAAACGCATGAAAGTTGCCTTCTTTGGACGCACTTCGAATGGTAAGAGCGCTGTGATCAATGCCATGTTGCATGAACGTATACTGCCCAGTGGCATGGGGCATACAACAAGCTGTTTCTGTCAGGTGGAGGGCAGTGCTAGAGCAGAGCCAGCGCATGTTATGATCGCTGATGGAGATGGAGAGCAACTGCCTATTGAGGCACTGCGTCAATTGGCCTGTGCACACTCCAATAAATGCCTCAGTGCCCATAATCTGTTGCATGTGCGCTGGCCTAGCAGCAGTTGTCGTCTGCTGGCACATGATGTAGTGCTGCTGGATACGCCTGGTGTGGATGTAACGGCACAATTGGATGAATGCATTGATAGACATTGCCTGAATGCGGATGTCTTTGTGCTGGTGTTGAATGCTGAGTCGACCATGGCACGCGTAGAGCGACAATTCTTTGAGGTAGTTGCACAGCAATTGTCCAGGCCGAATTTATTTATACTTAACAATCGCTGGGATGCTGCAGCTGGCATGGAGCCGCAGTTGGAGCAGTTAGTCAGAGCACAACATACGCAGACGTGTCTGCAGCTGCTGGTGCAGGAATTGGGCATATACTCCGATATGGAGCTCGCACGCAAACGCATCTATCATGTCTCCGCTCTGGAAACATTACGCCTGCGACAGCAATCCCACAAGGATGCGCCGAAGACACCAGGTGCCCACAAACGCTATGAGGAGTTCCAAAGCTTTGAGCGTGAATTCGCCGCTTGCATAACACAAAGCGCATTGCGTACTAAGTTTGAACAGCACAGCGCAGCTGCAGCTGAGATGCTGCTGCAGCTACAAGATCTGCTAGAGCAACTCACTAACGATCTGTCCCAACTATACGCTGAACAAACAGCTTCAAAGCAAACGATGGCCGAAACATTTCGGTCTAGAGAACTGCAAATCATGCAACGACAACAGGAACTCAGCCAACAAGTGGAGCAGCTCAGTGAGGAGACCTCCAAGCTGGGCGCACAGCTGTTGCAAAAGGAATTTCAGCGTCTGCCCGCTGCAGTGGAGCACTTCAACCAACCCTTTCAACCTCTGCTGCATCGCGAGCTGCGAAACTATCAGCGCATGCTTAGCGTTTATACGGAGCAGCTGCTTTTGGAACAGGTTGAGGTGCAGCTTTGGCAACCATTGCGCCAGAAAGTGAGACACTTGTGTCCAGAAAGTGAAACGCCTTGGCAATTCTATTGCACCGTTGACTGTCAGACGTTGATGTCTGAATTCCAGGCCGACTTGCAGTTTCATTTCTCGTGGGGCACAGCAGCCATTTTGAAGCGTCTGCAGGCCCACATAATGCAGCTACCACAACAGCTACGGGCGCCTCAGAAGCAACTAAATGGCATGCGGGAAAAGCAGCAATTACAGCTGCCCAATACAGACTGGTGCATACTCGATACGGATGGCTCTAGGGGTGCTATGGTGTTGCTGTGTGGGCTTGTGGTACGCTCCTTAGGCTGGCGTCTAATCTTTGGATTGGGTGCAATGTTGGGTACATTTTATATTTACGAACTGCTTAGCTGGACACCAAGTGCACAGGAGCGCAGCTTTAAGGCTCAGTATACGCATTACTTGCAGTGTCGATTGCGCGAAGTCTTGCCACATGCTGCAGCTGGCTTGGGGCAGCAGGTGAGACAAAATCTAACACATTCGATGCGTGAACTTGATGTGCAAATGCAACACAATCGTACGGAAGTTACTGAGGAATTGACCACATTTAAAATCCAATTGGAATTATTGCAAAATTGTCAAAAGGAGCTCAGGGACTTTCAGATTGCAACCGATGCATTGCAGCAGCGTGTTAAGGCATTCCAAGAGCGTTTTTTATCAACAGACAACAACACTTAAGCAAAGCCTTTTCTTTTATATTTTGGTATTATTCCATCAGTTTATTTCTTCAGTGTTATTTTCAATTAAAAGTTACCTTATCCTTTTCTTTGTACTTTTTAATTACTCGATAAGAATCGCGTTCTGCTACTTGCTCTGCTGCAACAGAAAGAGAGAAAAGTAATAAGAAAACAAGTTGAAAAGCTGAAAACGCGCCACAGTCAATTAGAACAGAAAAAAACCTGTTTTTAAGCTATTTTTCTGTATTTTTCGTTTTTTACTTGGTTTTCCTCTTGTTTTTAATAAGCAGAAGAGGAAGAACAACGGCGTCCATGTTAAAGCAACAACAAAAAACGTCAAAAGTAACAGCAGCAGCAGCAAACAGCAACTACTAAGCAGCAAAAGCAAGTAACACATACAAGCACACATACATACACAGAGCCAAGCTCCGCCTCTTAGCAGCAGCATAAGCAGCAAACACATATGGATATTCGCCACATCTATATTCGCCGCAATCGCTGCTTGTGCGCATGAACAAAGGCAGCAGCAGTAAAAGGCAACAGCAGTAGCTGTCGCCGCTTTGCCTGTGCATACAGACATACAAATACACACACACACACAGGCAGCTAGTCAAACTCAGGTATAGTTATATAGTTATCTCGCTCACACTTGCTTATTTGTATGCTGCTGGTAGCCTAGCAACGCCATTTCTCTTTTTTTTGTATGATATTCGATGCTGCTGGCGTCGCTGTCGCCGCCATCGTTTGGGCAAATCGTTTAGAATCGTATTTGAATTTTTATAAACGCTCGAGAAACGCTCAACGCTTGACGCGCGCGCGGCAACTGTGCAAGCAAAGTAACGTTACAAATTTTGAAGTAATGGCCGTATATGCTAAAGAGGAAGAAAAAGAGAGAAATAAGAGTTAAATACTATTAAGAAGCTAAAACAGCTCGTACACGTGGATATTATTGTTCTTAAGAGGATATTAATAACAAATCAAATCAAGTGATTCCTTAACCAATTAGATAAGTTGTCGATATTTTGACGGAACTATAAACTGTGTCAAAAACTGCAAGTTGGGAAAATAAAGAAAAGAAAATCCAGTTTAAATATATATATATATAACAGTTAATATGCGAATAGCAAAGTTATAAGCGTGTCGCATATAAAAGTGAAAGTCTGCAAAATCTCCAAAATAATAATATTAATAATACGAGTTACCAAACGTTAAACGGGGCGCAACCCAAAGAGCCAACAATAGGCCCTCTAACAAACCAAAATTTAAAAACCCAAAAATCAGCCAAGCGCCGCCTTCGAGTGACCATTGTGCGATTCTAAAAGCCAACAACAAAAAAAAAAAAACGACGGCGGATTACAAAAATAAAAAGTATCAAAAAAAAGTAAAGTAAAACGAGTGAAAAATCCATTTTCGATAACAAATAACAATCGAATTGTGCAAAAAAAAATATATAATAAAGTCTAGTAATAGCAGCAACAATAACAACAACAACAACAATATTGTTGTTAGTGTGTGTACATGTGTTTGTTGCTTATTCTGCAATAATTGATATTACATAATTGTCAACAGCGGATAAAGAAAATATAAAAAAAAGGAAAATAAAAAACTAAACAACAAACAAACAGTTTATTGCAACAATTTTGTGTTCAATCTTCTCTCAAAACAACAAAGGAGACAACAACAAGATTAAAAACAAAAAATCAAATCAAAATACTTTTTTGACTTCGATTTGCTGCTTGCTTTGTTTTGGATTACAAATATTTCACAGCTTCGGTCACATTTATTGCAATTGCATAAAAGAAAAACAATCAACAAAAAAATATCACACAAAAAGGTTTGTAACAAACTCTGGAAAGGCTGCCAATTGACAAGGGGTGAGGGGAAGAGCGGTTAATACAAAATATTACAATCCAAAGAAATAGGAAAAAAAAAATAACTTTTTTGACCGCATTATACGAGTATTTGATACGTTTTGATTCGAATCGATTGTTGATTTGCAACATTATTTTGATCATTGCATTGTTGCTGCATGATATAACAGTTTTTTTTTTTTTTTTTTGCCTACAACTGTTGCAATTCTATTATAGCTTTGAGCTACCTTTTACACATTCTTCTCGATGTTGCTACTCCTTGCAGTAGTTCAGTTTGAGCACTTGAGTTCAAGCATTTGTTTATTTAGGTGTTGTTTGATTTCTTTTTATTGTTTTCCTTTTTATAGAATTTCCACTGAAATTGTGCCAAAATATATATTTATTTATCCTTATCACCTCATTCTTTATAAATTCTATAAATATTTCCTATTTGCATTCGGCTCTTGTTTAACTTTTTCAAATTTACACAGGTTTTCCTTAGAACTAGCTTCAGTAGAATCTATATTGAAATGAATTGAAGATAATAGCAGATCTTTAAGGAATAGAACTAATTACTATATAATATTCTTATGTTCCTGCTCTTAGGAAGTATATTGATAAATATATATAGACTAATTTTATAGGATATATATACAATATATATGGGGAGATCTCTATAAGTTTTTCATTTTCATTTTGTTCGTTTACGTTTAGAGCGAAATTTTAGACAGTGTTCTGTATTTCACTTATAGTTATTATTAACAATTAAAGTCAGCTATATATATATATTATCTTTTCAAATTCTATATAGTTAATGCGAATCATAGAAAGGGTTATAGTATAGAAAGTGTTATAGAATGAATAAATCTTACGCATATGGAAAAAGACCTTTCAGCAATTGGAGGAAAGGCAAAGGCTCTGCGTTGGCATTTTGAACAGTTTGTAAAGTTGTCAAGAAAGCCAATAAAAGTTGTATATGATATATATAATAAATGATATACACATAATTTAGCGGTTTTTCCGTATATATAGTATCAGCTACAATTGCCATTTAAGCTAATGCGAAGCCCTTTATAAAGCTATAGTAAAATTTACATTGAAAGCCTGTCGGTTGATTCCCTTCTATCAATAGTTAAACTCTCTTATTAACTAAAATAAACATGTTTTCTGTTCTGAATAGTTTGCTTATACATTTCTTATACTATTGATATAGCCTTTATCATATGTAATATATAATGCTAAGCCCTGTAAAGGACTTATAAGGACATTACTCTTGCCTTGATATAAAACATATATTTGTCTTTGTTATTGAGCATTTCCTTGTCATTTGCTGTATCAACAGCTTTTCTATGTAGCTGAGGTTTTTTCCTATACAATATTGACCAAGTTTAGTTAGTAGACAAAGTATTTGGCCCTGTTTCTGTTGGCTAATACACACGTTTATGTCAATTGACAGAAAGCATTAGCAACCCCTAAACAAAAACTGACAAAAAACCACCCACTTACAGTCCAATGATTATTAGTTATATGTGAAACCTATCGAAAGGTAATCAAAAATCTGATCAAAATCGTTGTCTGTCTCTTGTCTGTTGTCTCTTGTATGTTTTATGTTGTCGGTTGTGTCTGTACGCTGTCGCTTGTCTCTCCCAACACCACATCAACAGTAGTTCAACCATCAACGGCTTTTAGCCACAACGGAAATATGTGTATTATATAGAGGCAACACCTATTTTTTTTGGATTGTTGTCGTTTAATTGCTGGTGACAGACGGCTCACACACACGCACACATATATATATGTATATATAAAAATATATGCATGCACACAGAAAGTACACACAACACACCACGCACAACAAAAGCGCTCAGAAATCGAATAATATTTTTATAGACATTTTTAAACAAAGCGTTGCAAGCGAAGCAAAACATGCAGCAGACAGCATACGTTGGGTCAAAGTAAACAGTTAACAAATACACACACACACATACAGATATACATAGACAAATTACTGTACCCTGCTGTGTTAGCCACAACGAAATAAAAATAAGAAAAAAAGAAAGAGGAAAAAACTGAAATGAAAGAACGAATTAAATGCGAACAGAGCAATCGACCCTAAAATAACAGGCTAACCGCAGTTGGCCTTTAGAGTAAAACATGGCCAACAGTGAAAACAGTACAAAATGGATACGAATTTTGTAACCAATCGTAAGAATAACAATAGTACAATTCTAACTCACGGACAGTGGAGGGATGGAGGGATAGACGAAGTTATATTGTAGGCCCAATGTTTATTCTAATTTTGAGGCCCAAAAACTCAAGTGGCCCAAAAAGGTAAAGGTCGTTGTTGTTCTTGTTGTTGTTGTTCTGCTCCTCTCTTCTCACTCTCTTTAACTACACCTTCTGGTTCATCTGATAGTGGTCGTCACACCACTTGAGCTCTTACAAATTTTCTTCTGTCTTGGCCAAGTTATGCGCCCTCTTTTAGTTTTTCCTTATTCTATTTTGTTTCCACATTTTTTTTTTGGTTTTTATCTAGATGTTTGTTTGCCCACGACTTGCGTTGCGCCCACCAGTTTTTACCCATTTTGTTTTTGGACTCTTTTCCACACACTCTAAGCCATATTTACCTTTTGGTAAATAATTTCAACCATTTCTTGGAATTTATGGCTAACATTCTGTTCTATATAGGTATATAGTAAGTTTCCGTTAATAAGTGTTTTTCTCTCAATGCAAATATTTAATATTTTGGTCAAGAAACAATTGTTGTAAACGATACAGAAGCTTCAAGCCTTGTTTATTATTTGGCTAAAAGAAAGAGCTGCGATCATCTCTCTTTCTCTCTCTGTCTGGAAGCTGTCAAAAGGCATCATAAATTATGCATTCATTTTGAAGAACAGCTGCCCAGCCTTCATATTTGTTATTATGATTAATGATATGGCACTGATCCTTGTATATATCCTTAGAGCAGCAACTGCTACTGGGCTTACCTCTGGGGAGTATGCCTGACTTGGTTATAGCTTATAGATTGATCGTACTCTGGAGACTCTTGGAATATATCAAAATATTTTAGTTGTATTTAAGCAAAGATTAGTCCAGAGCGTAGAGAATTATGTTTATGCTACTTGTTATGGAATTGTAGAATTCAGTAGAGGATTCTTTGGGAATCTACAATAGATTTCCTGCTACTTATAGATGACTTGACTTAAATCTTTTCTTTTTCTTTATCATTTTCTCAGGTGAATACATACGTTTACCTTTGGATGAACTGTTGAACGACGTGTTGCAACTGTCGCAGTTTCCACTTGAAGACGACGAGGTAAGTTTCAACTTTGACTTAACTCCAATTGTGGTGCTAATTATGCATCTCGTTTTAGTTACCAAACGATTCGATTGCATCAACTTCGCAAGCAGCTGCAGCTGCTGCTTTGATTGGCCAATCGACATTGAGAGTTGTCTCTGAGACTGGTGAGGATTTTGATTTGGTTGCTGAATTCGAGCAGAACAATAATAACGATAAGGATAATACGCAACATAATAACGACGATTTAAGTGAGGCGGATCTTGAGGATCTAGAGGATTCGGTGGGCTCGCCCCTGTTTGATTTAGATGAGGACGCCAAAAAGGAATTAGACGAAATGTTACAATCAACTGCACCGCCATATCATCATGCTCATCCCCATGCCCATGCTCATGCTCATCCACATACTCATCCACATGTCCATCCCCATCCGCATGCACATCCGCATGCCGCCCATCCACATACCCATCATTCGGCACATCATGCCGCTGCTGCTCAACACTATGCAGCACATCAGCGTGCTGTACAGGCCAGTGCCAACTATGCCAGCGTTGGCAGCTCCTCCGGCAGCGCCTTTCAACGTCAGCCGCCAACTTCATCTGCTGCGGCTGCTGCTGCTGCCGCCGGCTTTCATCATGGACATCATCAGGTAAGCACCCAAAAATTATTACTTTATAATCCTGCCAAGAGTCAAGGCTTCTTGCAACTTATATACTGCATATATAGCTAACTCTTTCTCTCTCATTCTATACATATATATATATATACTTATACATTCAAGGATCTGCCTTGAAGTGTTTTTTCCATTCAATTCTGTTTCACGTGCCTTCGTTCTTGAGCACTTGATCTTCTGGCTTTCAGTTATGTTGTTGCTGTTTGTACAAAGCTTCAAAACTTTATACATACATATAAATATATATATACTATATATATATATATAGGCATATATATACAAATATACTTGAACTGATCAACTGCTACCCCTCAACTCAACTCTATGCTCATGCCAAGCGTTGACTTCAGCTCCAAGTTCGTCAATCTTGTTGGCTTTTGTTGTAACTGCCTCCTCCTCGTCTCTTTGCCTCATCAAAATAATAATAATAATAAAAAAAGAAGATTGAAGCAACAAAATTATTGTTGTTGTTGTTGCCTTGTTGCTTGTTGCTTGTTGCTGCTGCCCCCAGCCTCATCAACACATCTTCTTCTACTCTGGGAGCTCTGGGTACTCTTCAACTTTAACTCTTGTAAAGATTCTTTTGGGTTCGTTTATTCCTCACATTTTGTGCCTGATCTCCGCTTGTTTATCTGCTTGTTTTTTTGTCTCTCTGTCTGTCTGTCTGTCTGTCTGTCTGTCTGTATGTTTGTCTGTCTGTTTACCCAGCTGAAGTCTCTAAAGAGTTGGCTCATCCCTTCTTCTACACTTAATGCCTTAACTTATATGTGATCTTTTGATATGATTTTGATTTCCTTTCAATATCTTTGATGCAGATTGTGACTCATATTGGAACATAGCCACAGCTGTACTGTTAAACAAAACAGTTAAGCAAAACATCATTGACTTTAACTTAAGTTCTTAAACAGCCTTAACCCTAACCCCTCTATCCCTGTAGTTATACACTTAAATCTAAGGCTTTGATTTTCCCATAGAGTTCTATGCAACAAATTGACTTCTAACTGTTCACATTTTGATGCAAGATAGTTACAATGAATTCAAAGTTGTTTTCTTTACATTTGCTTTACTTTTACTTCAACTTAATATACCCTTTGTAAACCTATTAAATGGCTACAGGGTATTAAAAGCGCAAATCCAAACAGAATGAGCTACATTTTACTTTACAAAGGGATCTAATTTAGCTGTTTATATAGATTTGAAGTATCTTTCAACAGATTTAGATATAGACAGATATATATATGTAGACATATATAAAACTATATATATATATATATATATATATATATAGTTCAACTTAATCTTGACGAAAATCCCAGCAAAACAAGTGCTGAAATCAAAACAAGTTTCAACATTCAATGAAAATCCGGGTAAAATTTGTCTACTTGCGTACGCATCTAATGAAGCGATTGTATAGGGTATATACACACACAAACACATATACAAACAGTTAGGTACAATCACACACACACACACACACACACTCATTTACACACAATGCGTATAGCCAGTCACAAAGTCAGCGGCAATTACCGTAAAAGTCTCTACACGCCGGTAGCCGCCGAGCAACAAAAATGCCGCACGCTGTGGTCAACCAACGGATTAGTGGCCAAAAACCCCGAACCCTAACTACCGTTGTCTATATATAACTATATACGTATGTGTTTGATCTATGCGTCTGTTTCACACACACACAAGAACACAGCAGGCTCTGCCTTTTGGCTGCACTTGCTCAAAGCCAAGTTTAATGAGGCAAATGATCTGTTTTTACCATTTCTTTTTTTTTCACAGGAAGCGCATGTTAATCCTCCAGAGACTAAGCAATTGGGGATTTACTAGTATAACCATTTGTCTTCCTCTTGCCTGCTCTCTCACTCACACTCTGTGTGTCTCTTTCACTCTGCGTTGAGTTGCACAGAAATGTCATTAGGCATTAAATTCGCCTAGTCAAGTCTCTCTCTCTTTCTCTACACTACAATGATCCTCCGATCTTGATTATGATTATGATTATGTAATATATGCACTTGTATAAGCCAAGTGTCAGTCAGCTTCCTTATAACAATTTAATTTGCCCATTTTCTGCCCAGTAACTAAATCCCTTCTCCTCCCCTTCTTGCGCTTCCCTCACCTCTCCTTCTCCTTTTGCTAATTGCAATTACAATACTCAAAAACTTGATTTGACTTCAGCTTTTGCTTAACGTTCATTAATGTCGCATTGTTGTTTATTGTTGTTGTTGTTGTTGTTCTTGTTGTTGGTAGTTGTTGTTGTTGCTGCTGTTGTTGCTGCTGCTGCTGCTGCTGTCGTCAATGCAATGCGCCACTTGACTCTTTTTTTCCCGCCTGGCCAAAGTGTTTATTGAATTCGGTGGCACTTGCTGCTCACCGCATCCGACAGCTCCATCTCTCTCCCTCTCTCGCTCTTGCTACTTCTAGTCCCTGCACAGGAGCATAGCAACCTTTTATTCCCCTTTCCTCCCCCCCCCCCTGCCCTGTGCTTTATCTCTAGCCTCTGCGTTTAGCACATTCTCTTACCCTGCTGCCCGTTTCCTTGATTGCAACTTTATGTCAAGTTGCAGCGCGCAACACTTCAGCTGCAATTGCAACTGCAACTGTTGCTGCTGCTGCTGTTGTTGCTGCTGTTGCTGTGTTGTCGCTGCAGTAGCCCCTGCAATTAAATCTCCATTTACTTTAGCAAAAAAAAAACCTTTTAATACAACACTTTTTATATCCCCCCTCTCCCCTGCACTACCCTTGCTATGCAGCAATCTTCTTAATCGCCCCTCGTGCGCACAGCTTTAATTATGTGAATTTTAAATATTTACAAAAAGCTTAGCGAAAAAATCAGCGCAAAATATATAAAAAAAAAAAAAATATCTTTTATTAATTATTTTACAGCTTCAGTCGGAGATTTATTTATTAAGTACTTTTTTTTTATTATTTTTTTTTGCTCTTGAGATCTCAACTTGTGTGCGTGTGTGTGTGTCTGAGTGTTGGATATTTTTTTTTTTTTTTTTTTTTAATTCAATTTATGTAAACAATTTGATGGCTGCTGCTGCGGCTGCGACTGCTGCTGCTGCTGGCGTCATAAGACACGTTTTGCACACAAAATAAATCAAGTTAATGACAAAAAGAACAAAAAACAAAGTAAAATACAGAAACAATAACAACAATAAACTTAATTATAGAATTGTGTTGTTAACAAAAGTCTAAAGCAGAATCATAGTATGAAGATAATCATCAAACAATTTGCGAATTTGGGAATTTCCACTATAGATTCAGTTGGATTTCATTGGAATAGAACTTATGGGAAAAAAGGTTCATTAGGTAAATTACTTAAGCTTACAATACAATATAGACCATCATGATTGATCATATATAGAGAAACTATATATATATATATATATATATTTAGTATATATGGAAGGCTGTCAAACGGTAGAAAATGGTTCTCGAGTTTGAAGAAAGATTTTTGACATTGCAATGGAAAAGGATTTCTTTTTATAAAAAGCAAAGGAGAATGTTTAAGAAAGTAAAGCAAGGAGTTACTTTAACAATATAGGATACAACAGTTGCCTAATTACAGTAAACACTCTTTTGCATGAACACTTAAACTTAACACAAAATACTTACAGACAGTCACAGTTTCATTTCATTCCAATTAGAACATAATTTTTATCCCAACTTTGGGATCTGCTTTTAGCCTATCTTTTCTTTAGACTTAAACTTAAAAAAAAAAAAAAAAAAAACTGCATTATAACTGTTAAAACTGCTAACTGATATATATATTCTAACTGTATTAGGTCAAACTTTATAGGAAAAATAATTATAAATAAATAAATCTACAGACAAATTTTATAAAGTTTTGTTTATCGGCGCGTGTTTTGTATTAAAATGTAATAAAAATGATATAAGTTAAGGTTAATTTATTCTTTATAAATTATAGTGTTATGACAGTTTACTATATATGACATAATATATATATAGAAATCGCACATATATACATATAAATATGTATATAAATGAGACATGCAATATTCATCTATACAAAATTTTTCATTGAGAATTTTCTACTAAAAGTCAACAAGTCACAATAGCAACAATCACAGTCTGTACATACTTATATATAAATATCTGTATATAGTAGGTATATAAAGACAGATATTATGAGTAGTAGCTATCTCTTTTACACTACCCATATGTAGCTCTGTCTCTCTCTTTTAGTGCTGCTGCTGCAGCTACCGTATCTAAGTAAGCCGCTGAGCAAAGATTTGTCGTGTTTGCGTGTGAAACGCAACAAACAATGGACAGTGGCTGGCAAACTAACACCAGAAGTTAATGACAACATAGTGACAATTGAAATTACACACACACACACATACATATACATACATATATATGTATATATATATATATATATGTATGTATGCACATGCAACTGGCAAAAGTAAACGCCCAGTTTACCTGCAACTGACTTTGCCGCTTGTTGTTTTTCTTTTTGCTTTACCTGTTGGCAGCAGATGTGTGTGAGTGTGTGTGTGTGTGTCTTGTGAATGTATCTTCAGCATGCAACTGTAGTTGTAACTTTGTATTTTTGTATAGCATCAGTCAAACTCAACTGAATCGCAGTTAACATTTAACATTGGACGGTTACCGTTCATTTACTTGTTGCCGTTTAATTCGGTTTCCCGATTCGGTTCACTTGCGGTTTATTTTGTTTGATCCCCGCGTTCATCAACGTTTCATATTTCGGGGGGTTTTTTTTTTTATTTATTATTTATCTCTGCAACTCAATCTACAAACTTCAATGTCCAATGTCAATGCCAGTGTTCAACTCCTTAAACTGCATCAACAGCCACATCGACACACACAGCCACATCCTCATCCACATCCACATACACATACACATCCACATCCATATCCAAATTGCCATCAACATCGCCAACGCCATCAGCCGCATCAACGTCAATTTGATTTTGGGGTAACATATTGACGCCTCAGCCTTTTAGCTGTTAATTGCAGCATTTTGGCTTAAACAAATTGATTTCTTGATTTCCAAGAACTCTGAGTATCTTCACAGCCATCCCTCCAGACAGCTCGAAACAGTTGAAGCCGTTAGCTCTAAAGGTAAACCTTAAAATATGTGCATAAATGAAAGGAGTTGCCATGCTGCGCTGCCACTGGCAACAAGGCATGTTGTGCCACGCCTGGGAGTATGCAGCAGCATGTTGAAGCAGCTCCCAACGAATTAGTTAAACAAATAAACAGATATAAAATGTGAATAAAAATAAATAATAATAATAATAGTAAGAAATAACGCACCATGATAATTAACAATAACAAAAGGCTGCCTAATGAAGTCGTACATAGATCTTAAAGCACGAACTGTCGATCATAGTGCTCACATACACATATAGAAACAGTTGTAGTTAGAGTTAAAACTATATAGATACCATATACATACATATGTATATAATAAAGTTTATAGATACAAATTTTACGTACAGCTAAACTTATGTCTATAGATTCATATCAAGGTACAGATAGAAACCATAGAGAGAGAGAGAGAGAGATCTGTACTTTTAAATGCAATTTAAGATGTAGCTTAAAGTACAGTTAGAGATGGAACTATAAACATAACTTTGGTGTAACTATAATTAGATAAATATATCTAGTTAAATCTATAGATATAATTTAAGATAGAAAAGCCTAAAACAGAGCATAGATAAAGAGGCAGACAGATCTAACTATAGTTACAGTTTCAGCAGCTTTGTGGAAGTTTGAATACCCAAGTAAACGACTATAGATTCAGTTATAGGTTAACTAATATATAACTTAAGATATGGCTTAAACTTAACATAAAGTTGTAGATACATTTCCTATTACAAATCTAGTTACATCTTTCAGCATCACCAGAAAGATATTCAATTGCGAAATCAATGGCAAATAGAGTTACAATTTTAGTTACAAATACAGATACAGATACAGCTTTATATATAGATGCAGATACAGATAGGTATGAAGAAAAAAAAATCAGATATCTTTTGATTTGTACTCGAACTACAACAAAAAAAAAAAACAAAAAAAAAAAAAGAGATATAAAAAAAGATACAAAAGAAACTTGAACGATCGACCGCTGGCTGAGCACTTGTCAATTTGAACGATACGAATTCAATTCCCCTTTTGCCGTTGTTAATGTTGTTGATCGATCTTGGGGCAGCAGCAGTGCTGGTATATAGTTGCTATACCCAAATCCATATCCAAATCCCAGTCAGAGTCTGTCCTCGTCTTGGAAATCGCCAGATTGATACATTGTGCACGTTTTTTGGCTTACCACCGACGGCGGCAACAACCAGCTGAGACGCAACAAGAGTCAAGTTTTTACTTGCAGCGCAATTTGAATTTAGTTTTATTTTATTTTTATTATTTTTAAAATATTTTTTTTTATTATTTTTATATATATTTTGTATTGTTGTTGTTGTTGTTTTTTCTCTCGCATTTCGTGCCTTGTCTGCGACTTATTGTTGATTTCTAGAGAATTCCGTAAACGGAATCTCGCATGATTGATCGCTTATTTATTGGTTATGAGTTGAGAGTTAAGAGTTAAGAGTTAAGTGTTGGGAGTTTAGAGTTTTTGCTACAAGCAGTAGACAGAGTAAGCAAGCGAAAGAGAGAGAGAGAGAGAGAGGTTATACTATATAGCTTAAACCCTTCTCACCTTGTTAAGACATCAACACAGAGTTAACTCTGACGCTTTACAGATTAATCATATGCTTAACCCTTTCCTTTACTTACATTTGCCTTCACTTCACTTATTGCATTCGCAGGGGCGCATCTCGCGCATAAATCGCAGTGTTTCCATGGAGCGTCTACAGGATTTGGCCAGTTATATACCAAGCATGGGTGTTGTCGGTGGCATCTCTGATATGCCACCATATTCACATTATAGCAGCTACTTGTATCAGAATCAAGCAGCAGCTGCTGCTGCCGTAGCTGGTATGCCACCAAATGCTAGCCAGTATGGACATGGTCAGGGTGCAGCTGCTCCATTGCCGCCACCACCACCACCGCCACCACATCATAGTCATGCGGCGGTTAATCATCATGCGGCCATGCTGCATGCCAATTCAACATTGGGTGATCTCTGCCCAGCACCCAACGGTCAGCCCCATTATGGACACAATCTGGGCTCTGCCGTTACATCCAGCATGCATTTGACCAATTCCAGCCATGATGCTGATGGTGCTGCTGCTGCTGCTGCTGCCGCCGCTGCAGCTGCTAGTGCTGCTGCAGCTGGCAACAACTATAAGATGGAGCATGATATGATGTATTATACGGTAAGTGTGACTCCGACTCACAACGATAACATCAATTTCCAATTGGATTAATTTATTAACCTCATTTTCTTTTTTTCTTTTCTTTTTGCAGAACTCTTCCTCGGACATGAATCATACGGATGGCTTTATAAATGCAATTTTCAATGAGGAAGATCTACACTTGATGGATATGACGGAAAGTAAGTGATAAAATAATTTACTTGTAGCAATCGTTTATCGATAAAAGTCATTGAATGACTTGTATTCATTTTCTACAAATTGCTGTGTGAAACTTCATTTCTTTCCACTTTATATTTACGCAAATTGAGCTTCGAAAGCTCTGAGCGTTGTTGGCGCGAAGCTTTTTGCTTTCGTTATCTGTTTTTTTTCTTGAATTTATATTATTCAGAGAGTTAAGGTAGAGTAAAGTAGAGTACGAGCGTAGAGCAGTATATTATCAGTGGAATTGCCTTCAGTTCTTTTTCCGCATTCTTTCTTAAAGCTATGTATATGCAGGTCAGCACCTTTGTTAGGGTGTAAATAAAACCTATACGAGTATAACTTTGTGTTGGAGATATATTAAAGTGTTGTATGAGTAAGCCATTAAAAGATATTCATTGATAACCGTTTTGCATACTAAAACGTGCGTAACATTACCGTAAACATCACTCAATGTATTTTATATTTATTATTATCAGTTGCAGAGTGAAACGGTTCTTATTCAGCAAATGATTACAACGCATGTCCAACATGCTCAAAAAGTATGAAAAAGTTCGCTTATGATTGCGCAGCATTTTGAGTCAAATTTTCGCTACCTGCGTAACTGGCTTCAATTTAAAGCTTTTACTCCAGAACATCACTCAAATTTTATAGTACTTAAAATGCGCGTGCGCAAATCAAGACAACAATAAACGAAACTTAATACTCGCGCAACACTCTTGCATATAAAATACACATATACATATACATATATATTCTGTATGAATAAGCTAACGAGCTTTTTTTTTGACTGCCGTCACATTGCTAGTTAGCTGCTGCTTGGCACATTTTGGCGTTTGAGTTATTTTTTTTTACGAGCACTGCTTTGCCATTTTCTGATTAGCATAAAATTCGTAAAATTAGTTTAAAATTTGAGTGAATAACGCTTGCTCAGCAGTGCGGGCTCAATCGGTTCGACGTTCGGGTCGTTCGGTCCATTCGGCCCGTTCGTATTTCGTGCTCATTTCAGGCAAAAATATATATATATATGTATATAACAACAACCTCAACAACAACAACAAAAATATACAATAAAAAAAAAAATTAGCAATGAATATGAGAAAGCAAAGCAACAAGAACGAGCGAGTCAATCAGTCGAAAACGAACAATCGAATACGATAGTAAAGTAAATATATATGTATTGAATTAAAATAAATAAATAAAAAGAAAATCGCAAACACAAATTACAATGAAATAAAAGCAAAATATAAATGAACCGATTGCGTGCCAGAAACGTGACAGAAACTAATATCATTAGCATAAATTAATTAAAATAGTATTTATAAATATTTACGTTGGATATTGCATTGATAAATGAAACGATGACGCACTTGACACATAAGGCAAACGAGAAATACGCTCAAATTATTTAGCTCCTAGTGCAAACGATCTTTAAGAAAATAAATTCAAAAAAAAAAAAAAAAAAAAACTAAGTCAAAATCATATACAAAATATTATACACCTACGAAATTAGAGCGCCTAATGACGCGCGAGTAACATACAAATTTGTGAAAAATAAAAAAATAAAATAAAATAAATCAAATTATATATTTAAAAAAGAAAATAAGACAAAAAACGAACACGCGAAACAGCCCCAAAAACGGCTGCCCAGACTAGACAGTATCAGAGAATCAACAGGTGAGAGTGTGAAAATGAGCACCATTTGTTGTTGTTGTTGTTGTTGTTGTTGTTGGTAGTGCGGGCGTAGATGGATCAAACAGCAGCGCAGTCAAAGTTTTATTTTTATGCATAGGGCAAAAAAAAAAAAGAAAAAACAATTTAAATGTAGACTAGAGTAGTGAAAACTAAAGAGGCTAGCATCTCCTCAGAAGCGCCAAAATCCATTTAAATATTTGCCGCGTAACAATTTTTTCTTTTTTCATTAGTCATGCTGCGCAAACAGCTCTGCTGATATCAGCAAAGTTGCGCAGCGCAGCGCAGCAGCGACGACGGCAACGGCAACAAGCGACGTGTGTTCTTAAAATTAGTTCTCTCTCTGCTACTGCTGCTGCTGCTGCTGCTGCTGTTGTTGTAGTTGTTGTTGCTGCTCCTATCTGTCGCTTCTCTGCGTGCTCGCTCTCTAATGCGCGCTCAGCAAGTTTTGTTTCGATTGTGGTTGTCGCCGTTGGCTGTTTACTATTTTTAAACTGCTGAGTCATCGCTTTGTGGGAATAAAGTTTAAAGCACAATATAAAAAAAAAAAAAACGCTTAAAAATATCGTTGAATCGTTATTCCAGAGCGCTCATATATATCGTATACAGTGCTACCAATTTAGCTATACAAATGTCAAATCAATATATGAAATAATGAACTAAAATTTTAAATTGTTCACTCAAAGGATCTTAGTTTTTATGCATTTAGTTCTCTGGCAATAGAGAAATGCAACTCTGTCTGGCAGTTTATTTCATGTGAAATAGTTGTCAGTACTCATCGTATGTACATTTTGTAAGTGTGTGCGTGTGTGTGTCTAAATGCATGTGTTAAGTTCAAGTATTAATTGTTGTCTGTACAGTGTACACACACACTCTCTCTCTCTTTATGTCTCGCCGTCACATTGAGTCAATGCATTTTTGGCATAACATTCGCATTTAGTATTTACATACGATTGTGGGTTACGTGTTTACGTTTTGTTTTATTTTTATTTTTATTTGTTTTTTTTTTTTGTTCTTGTTGTACTTGTTATTTTTAGATAGAGACAAAAGATGAAAGGGATGCGTATATAAGTAAAGAATATTGTTCATTTAAAACGTGCTGAAGCTTTTAACTGTTATCTTTTAATAATTACAAAGCAATGTTAGTTAATGTTACTTTGCTTTACGTTACGTTACGTTGTAGTACTTCTTAACGTTTTACTTTGCCCCACGTCCGGTGTTTCATCTCTTGGACTTGGCCCACTGATAACTTCGACCTACAATATTGTTGTGTTGTATTGTATTTTGGCAAGTCATCAATGTTTATAGGTTTGACCTTGCATAGCCGGCTTACACATACACACACACACATATATATATATATACATACAAATAGACACAGACATTAGTTACCTTAATCAGCTCATATTTTGTATAATTAAACGAAAATTGTACAATGTGACAATGTAGCACTTATCAGTTTTATAAGCTTGCGTATAGTGAACGTTATCTATCTACTGTTACCCTATCATTAGACACGATTTCATTTTTATTTTCTATTCTATTATATTCTTATCTGATGAGCATTACACATGGCATAGTATTATATATACATATGTATGGTAAATACACAGCGTTAAACATAACACAAAAAAAATCACATGTTAAGAGACAAATATAAACTTTACTTGAGAATCTCACAAAAAATGACACAAAATATCACAAAAAACTCAAAAATTTTGCAATATTTACTTTCAGATATACTAAATATTAAGTATATATTTATCTATATTTATATATATATATATATATGTATGTATGTATAGGTCTGGAATGGAAAGTGAGAAGTTTAATTATTGCGAAACGCCTAAAGATAACTGTATAGATAACATAGTACTACCCTAAATGACTGTACACTTTTTTTTCAAACTCTTTCATTGCTATAAATGAGTTAGTTTTATTTATTGGCAATATTATATAGTAGCGTCGATTGATTTATGCTGAATAATGGTTTCGAAATCGATAAGATATCGCGCCTCTTATAATCTTTGCTGTTTGCTAATCAATAACTGAAACGTGTACCGTTTGTATAGGAAACTCTGTGTACTTCTTCTTCTTTTTCTTTTAAAAAACACAAATAACAGTAATTTATGTTGTGTTCATTATCACACTTACACTATGAACACAATTCATAAAGTTCTTTTGTTTGTTTGTAGTTTCTCGCGGGTTCAACATGAAGAACAATTAAGAATTTAACCTAGTTTAGTATAGATAACTCAAAGATAGTTTCCTTATGAGATTCCCAAAATCTTATATATGTCACCTTGATGAAACTAGTCAAGATTAAACTTGTATGATCCATCATAGTATCATATGATAACAGGAAGCTCTTCTCTTATCTAGAGCACAGCTATTGATAGGCTTTATCATTATTCTATTCGAAATTAAACTTAATTTTTGGTAACATTAATACTAACTTCTTCAACCAACTGTTTGGTGTATCCTCTTTGTTTCAATAGGTTTCTGTCACATGGTGGATAATAGCACAAGCAACAACTCTTCGGTCCTGGGACATGTAAGCAATGGCGGCAGTTCAACTGTAAACAGTGGCATTGGCAGTCATGGAAGCAATGGTGGCAACGGTGCTGGTGCAGCTGCTGGTGGCGTTACATCGATGAATAGTGCTACAGGTAGTGTGGGTGCTGCTGCTGTTGGTGGCATGACCAGTGATTTATTGGCTAACGGTGGTGGTGGCGCACAGGGCGGCGGTGATCGCCTGGACGCATCCAGTGACAGTGCTGTTAGTTCAATGGGTTCCGAACGTGTACCATCGCTATCCGATGGTGAATGGGGTGAGGGCAGCGATTCAGCCCAGGATTATCATCAGGCCAAATATGGTGGACCCTATGATTTCAGCTATAATAATACACGCCAGCCGCCAGTGGCTCAGAAGAAGCATCAGTTGTATGGCAAACGGGATCTGCACAAGCAAACGCCCAGCGCTATGCCACCAACTGCTGGTGCACCAGCTGTGGCACAGTCCACACCTCAAACACAACAACAGGTGCAGAGCATCAAGTATGAGTATGAGGCAGGTGCAAGTGCATTTAGCAGCAGCAATGTCGCTGAGGCAGCCGCAATGGCACCAGTTCTATCCAAGGATTATCATCATCAGGCCTATGGCATGAGTGCCAGCACAGCCTTTACAGCTGATTATGGCATGCCCCGTGCACCACTTTCATCGCAGGGGCTTGTGCAGCTCAATCATACATACTCAATGACTCCTGGCACTGGAGCTTTGCCCCAGGGAAGTGGTTCGCTAACTAGACCCCAAGTACGGGATAAGAAGCATCTTTCGGGCACTAAACATGCTGCCAAATCAGGCGGCGCTGGAGGTGATATCAGTTGCATGACAGAGGAGGAGCATTTGTCGAGAGATGAGAAACGAGCACGTGCTCTCAATATACCCATAACTGTGGGTGATATCATTAATCTACCCATGGATGAGTTCAATGAGCGTCTCTCCAAGTATGATCTAAGCGAGAATCAATTGTCGCTGATACGTGACATCAGAAGGAGAGGCAAAAATAAGGTTGCGGCACAGAATTGCCGCAAGCGAAAACTCGATCAGATCCTTACGCTGGAGGATGAGGTGAATACGGTGGTAAAGCGCAAGGCACATCTTAATAATGACCGTGATCATCTCGAGGAGGAACGTAACCGCATTTCCAAAAAGTTTTCCATGTTGCATCGACACGTTTTCCTGGTAAGTCAACGCATTCTTAACTTCCTTTGAATCTCGTAAACTAAATCTCTGCTCTCTGCCTTTATATAGTATCTACGTGATCCTGAGGGTAATCCCTGCTCGCCAGCTGATTATAGCCTGCAACAGGCGGCGGATGGTTCTGTTTATTTGCTGCCGCGTGACAAGTCAGACAATGGCACTACAGCAACAGCTGCTGCCAGTGGTGTATCTGCCACTGGACAGCAGTCATCGTTGCAACACAATCATCAACAGAGTCACCATCAACAAGTGCAGCAGACATTGCCAATGCAACAGCAACAGCAGCAGCAGCAGCAGCAACAATCACGTATGCCTCCACATTTGCAACAGCAGCAGCAAACGCAGGCAACACACCACCAACTGTTGCCACCACAACAACAACAACAGCAGCAGCAGCAGCAGCAACAACAACAGCAGCAACAGTCACAGGCGCCGCATCAACACACACATTCGCATCACAAGGAATGAAAGTATCTGCTGCGTATTGCCGCAACGACGAGTTGGTTGTCAAACTTTCAACAGCAGCAGCACCAGCAGCAGCAACAGCAGCAGCAACAATTGCTGCAGCGGCAACAGCAGCAACACCACCAGCAGCAACAACAACAACAAAGTTCTGAGCAATTTTACGATTACCGTTATGATTTCTATAACAACAGTTATTTGTATTATTGAATTGCGTTTCGTTCGTTTCGTATAGAGTTAATTGATTGATAGAACATTTAGTTGCCTTCCTACTCATATGCTGTATGGCGTTGCCACATGCAACATGTTGCTGGCAACATGCAGTTGCAATTTGTATCTAACAAATAACGGGAATAAAACTCCCTTAAAACCCAGTTAGTACACATCTCTTTCACATTTCTTCTTACCCGCCTGCCTCCCTCTCTCTTTCCCACTCTTTTCTACACCGTCTTCTTTCATACTCCTTCGCTTTGCCTTCCTCACTTTCACACTTATTGTTTCTACTTAGTTTCAATTTGCTTGTTATTTATTTTATAAAGAAAACAAAACCAACTTGTACAACTTTTAATACCTCTTTTTACATTGTTAAACTAATTCAATTGCTCCCCCCCCCCCCACCTGCCCCTTTTCACACACTCCCACATAACTTGTGATAAATGATTTTGTATAAAAACAAAGAAAAAAACAACAATAACAATAACAACAACAACATTGAAAAGCAGTTGACAAAAAGAAAGCGACAACAAAATGGCAACAAAATGTTTCAAAACTTTTTGAGAAACCAAAATTCATTTTAAAAACAAAAACAACAACAATAATCGGCTCTAAACACACACACACACACATGTACACTAAAATCAATGCGTCGTCCATCATAAAAGAAGAATCCCTATATCATTTTGTAACATATATTTAATATATAAATAGAATACGCCCCCCAGCCCCCCCGAGCACATGTATAAAATAGTTTTAAAAGAAAAGTTTCTTAAAGTTTTTGTTTTATATTCTTTTGTTTTTGCAAAATTATTTGCTAAACATTTCAATAGACTCTCGCTCGTAAGACCCACAACAAACACACACACACACACACACAGCATAAGAAATTACAATATTATTAGTAATAGCAGTTAGTTTTTATAAGAAAACAAACACAAAACAAATAGAAGAAAAGAAAAAAGAGAATAAGAAACAAAAACATAAAAATTGTAAATATTTAATTGTAATTTGTAGTTTTAGTTTTTAAGCAATTAATTGTAAATTTATTTAGCAAGTAGAAAGAGAAAATAGAAAACAATATTAACAGTAAATGTACTAAAAAAATCAACAGAAATATTAATATTTAATATTCCTATTATATACTATATACATATACATATACATATATATATATATATATATATATATATATATATATATATGTCCTATTGCATAAAAGTGTAAGCGAACGCTAAGTTAATTATAATTAATAATAGTAACTAAAGATACTAATTTATAATTACTTTACCCATGTAAACAGTTCAACGGAAAGGAAAGGAAAAATACCTATTATATTAAATCGATAATATATTTATACGTATATATATATATATATATATATATATTTACAATATGTATCTTTTAATTGTTGCAATTAATTTCGCGCTTCTCAAAAGGAAAAATATCAATTTAAATAAAAAATATACAAAAAAAAATTTGCGCAAGAACAAAACCCACAAAAAAGTGAAATTATTTGTTGTAAACTTTACATATTACTTATATTAAATGCTAATATGTCTATAAACACACACAAACACACCCACATATACATACATATATTGCATACGTAAATTTACATTTATATATATTAACATAAACTAAGCTTTAAGTACTTATGTTCAGTATCTAACGAGAATATATCATTTATTGTATCTTTCTCGCTTGAATATCTCTGTCTCTGTCTGCCTATCATTCTCTACAGGAAGCATCAAAATCCAAGTCTACTTCCTTAAACTAAATACTAGTAATTCTTGTAGAAATCCACATCATATAAATCAGCTGTGTAAAGGTCTAATGAAATTATTTGTAATATTCGTAATTGTATCAATGTTTATATATATATATATACACACATAATATATACATATATATATATATATATTTGTGTCTGTTTATTTTAATGGTGAAATCTGTATGCCTCAAAAAATGATAAACAATTTTCCTCAAAAACAAAAAAAAAATCAAAACCAAACAAAATAAATGGAAAAAAAATCAACGTACAAAAAATACATGAAATTTGTTTTTATTAACTATAGATAAATATAATACTATTTAGTATATTTGGGAGATTTGAATACACCATTTTTAAATCTCTTTTTACAACGTTTGTTTTGGTATAGTAAATGCAGCTGCTTACAAGTATGGAATACTTCAACAAATAACTTCTTCAGCCTGAAAGTATGCACTATTTTATAACAGCTGGAAAACGCACGAAAAGAAAGGTACGCGATTCTGAGCTATGTTAATTTGCTTTAACACTAGTAAACATGTTTACGATTTTAAATTTTACGAATTCTTATAGATATATAATTAATATATTCACTTTATTTTTCTGTGATGCTAATTAATTTAAATTGGAGTCACGCTATGGAATAAAACAAAATTCCTTAAGTACATTTCATTTAGTTCTTTTGTTTTGTATTTTTGAGGTCTTTCAATTTTACATTCTTGAATTATTTTGAATATCAGTATCAATATTATAACATTTACATTCTCCATATTTTGAATGATTTATTGTCCACACATTTAATAAATAACAATTTTAAGGCAAATAAAATTTTCCAATATATATAATATGTATATATTTAGTTAATTATTGAGTAATTGAGTTATTGAACAATAATCGTTAAATTTTACTTTAAGAAAATCATTAACATTTTTGCACTATATCATTTATGAGCCGTATGTTTATGAGGAGAAAGTTGCAGCATTTTGGTTTCAATTTTGTATTTGTTTTCTTCATATTCTTTTTTGTTTAATTATTAATTATATAGATTGAATTATATCGTTCTTGGTTTCTTTTTTTTTAGGTAATATCAATTTCTTTAGCTTATCTCTATAATAAATTCATTAAAGCTAAAACTAACGAAATCTATTATCATCATCATTAGCATTCTTATCTTTATATATATAATTATCATAATCATCAGTAGTCGTTAAAAAACTAGATCTCAGCACCGATCCGGGGGATATAGATAACAATGGATGTTTGCTTCTGATGCTTCCGGGTGTAGGGGTATGTGGGTTATCGTTTATAGGGTATCAGGTATAGGTTCACAGCTAGCAGAGCTGCATTTGAGTGCCCTCTGAATCCTATATTAAATTATCATATCATTAAACATAATTAGAATTTTATGAGCCTACACTTATAATCTACTATAACAACATCATCATTATCATTCTGATCAGATCGTAGGCAATCGATTATAGCATTAAGAATATTATCAGCACATGGAATCGATAGGAAGCTGATCCTGTTTAATGCTCAATCTTCGCGGATTCGATTGTTTTGGTCGTCCGCTGCCATTGCCAGAACTAGACACTATGGTGATGCCACCGCTACCGCCGCCAGGGCCAATATTTAATGTGCTGTGGCTGTTGTTGGTGGTGCTATAGTTGCTGCTGTTTATGGAATTACCGGAGTTGGTTCTCTCATTAATACTTGTTAGGTTGGGTATGCTGGGCGCTGTTGTCGTTATGGATATATTGTGACCGCCCATTGTGAAGGATGCGCCTGGCTTTGTGGTGTTATTGTTCAGCGGCTCCAGTTCACTGGCCAGCACGCCGTTCGGTATGGAATGCGAGCGTATTTGTAGGCGTCCCGAGTCCAACGACTCATCACTAGCCGGATCCAAATGATCCACAGAAACAGCCGACGCAATACGCTGTATCATGCTGGCCGCGGATAGTGTTCGATCCGCAAATGGAGCTGCCAAAGAGTAAAGACAAACAGACAATGAACATGTGTTTCCATGGGCTAATAACAAAGGTAACTTACTTAAGCCACTCTTGGCGCTTTTGGTATATTCGGAACGGAGATCATCCAGCTGCTTGGCACTACACAAAGCTGTATCCACATCGTAGGTGTTGTTAAACAGCGTGTAATCCACCTCGTACTCGCCCGTCTCCTTGCGGAAGGATACCACGTTAACGAACCGATGTCCCCAGAGTATTTCCGATGGCAAATAGCTACTGCGCGCCTGTGTTGTCATGCCCGTAGACTCAATGACACCCTCTAAAAGCACAGCACAAGGATAAGTTTAAAATTGACCTTTGAGAAGCTTGTGGACCACTTACCCAGCATGACGACCACCTCGAAACGTTCCTTCAACATATCCGAGGCAGTTAGCATATAGAGTGGACTATTGCGATCAATTTTATGCACAATGGTTGTTGGCCAGATGAACATAAGCCGATCCTCCCCACCATCGGCACCCACATGCAGCTCCTGTTGATAGAAGGGCAAGACTTCACCCTCTTTGGTCACCTTTTTGCGTATGACCTGTGCCCGCACATGGGCCTCAATGATGTGCGATTTGCGCATATCTCCCACTCGGAACATAAGACAAGGCGTTCCATCCCGATGACAGATGACTGCATTCCTTGAGAAGAGCAGTGTCTGTGCACGCTTCTTCGGTCTCGACAGCTTGGCAAACACAATACCCACCATAAAGGCTTGTATAAAGACTCCAGTAATGCACTGTATACACATGATAAAGATGGCCTCGGGACACTCTTCCGTCACATAACGATTACCATAGCCAATGGTCGTCTGTGTCTCCACAGAGTACAGAAAAGCTGTCATCATACCCTTAACTTCAGTTACACACACCGTATGCGTCATATTGGCTATCTTTTCTGGATCTGTGTACTTCAGATGAATGTATTCCAGATCATTGTGTGCAAATGCTATAATCCACCAGATGAATGCAAAGAAGGCCCATGAGATAACGAAACTAGCTGCAAACACAAGCAGCGTCCAGCGCCACTGTGCATCCACAAGCGTTGTGAATATATCCTATACAAACAGAGAGAAAGAGAGAGAGAGAGAGAGAGAGAGAAAAATATGTTGTTAGTTGAAATTCCTTGAGATTTCTTAAGAGAATCACACTAAAAAACTTTCACTCTTTAATCAAAACAAATTTCTAAATTTAAATGTTGCGCCTTGCATAATCCGCACATGTTTTTAGCTTAAAATTTGTTTGAGTGTTCGTGTGTGTGTGTGTGTGAATATATTTATAAAAATAATATAATGCGTTGTGCACTGCTACGCACTCACCTGCAGATAACGTCGACGTCTCTTGGCCACATTGCCCTGCACCACGTTGCACTCACCGTGCTTGAAGACGACACGTTTCCGGACACGACGTGAGCTGAATCTTGTCTGCCGATACCTATAGAATATAAGAAAACATGAAAATGAGTGTGTGAGAAGTGTTACGGATAGACTAGCAACTATTTAGCATAACATACAAAAATAGATTAAAAAATATATAAATAAAGAGAGCGGGGGACGAGCTGTAGGGGACGAACATCTTCCAAAACATTTGATTCTTTTACATAATTGTTTCTGTGTGGCAACACATGGGTATAAATAGCATGTTCTATATATATATATATATATATATATGCTGTACATAGGTGTTATATATAGCACACAGTCTGTTATCATTACAGCTGATAGAGTATAAATACATATATATATAATTGCTGTTAGTATTGAACTCTTATTATCTCTAAAAAGTTCTATTAAAATATGTATTTGTTTGGCCTTTGTCTGATTGAAACTGGAATAGTTCTTAAGTTCCAAAATAATAGTACTTTAAAAGATTGTAGATTTTAAAATATATAAAGAGAGAGAGAGAGAGAGAGAGAGAGAATAAAACAGAAGCTTTAAAAAGTGGGCATCTAAGTTTATATCGAATCTATACTTATAAATATTCAGCAATATAAGTATCCTTGCATTTTGCTATAGATAAACTAAGTTTAAAAACAGGAAATTAACACTCATATCTATACATATATTATTTATATACTGTACTTTCTTATTATTGTTGCAACAACAACAAAAATGGGTTTAAAGAGTTCACTTTTATGATAATATCAAAAGTTACCAGCTGAGAGTCTGTAGGAGAACAGTTGAAAAGCAGAATATAAACACAAAACCGATAAGAAACAACATTAAAAGTTGAAATTTGTCATGGAATATGACAAAACACAGAATAGGTAATTAAAAATTAAATAATATTATACGAAATCCTTAAGGAATAAATAATAATTTATATTATTTATATATATATATGTATCCTTAAGCTTTCGCTGGTAGCTTTTGGCACACACAATCACTGGAACACGCGTCAAATTTGCACTGTGACAAAGATTTGACATCGCATCCAGTTGAAGTCGAGCTCAGTATTTAATAACTGTAAACATTATGAATATATGCATATATGTATGTGATTATGTGTGTGTGTGTGTATGTTTGTGCTTGTAAAACTGTAAATTGTTATATTTAATACAAAAACAAACGGCTGATAGTATCAATAATATATATTATTCTTCTGCAATTTTGTTCCACTTCACGTTACATTTGCATTCGCATGCTTTATCAGCGCTCTACTACACACACAAGTGCTCCCTGCCTCTCATTCGCTCTCTCTCTCTCTCATACATATACAATCTTATCATTTCACTGCAGAGTGCATTGTTTGAGTTTAAGCTCAAAGCTCACTCAAGTAGTGCAAAGGGCGAGCTGCGCGTGTGGCTTAAAATGCCAAGCTAACAGTTGCTATAAAAAGTGTGTACACACTGCCATATGTATATACACTTTAGCTGCTGCTTAAAAGTCGAACAGTTCCTGAAAAAGTGTATACACAGTATCTTTAAGAATAGTGTCTACACATACATTTATGCAAAAATATTATTCTAAGTAAACACCTTTTATATTTTGTCTGCGTTTTATTTAATTTATGTGGATGACAAATGATATGCCATAAAATTCTTAGAAATCATCAACAAACTTGACAGCTTAATATATTTATTAAAGCTTTCGAAATTTGCGTTTTGTTTCTTATTATTCCTTCTTATTTCTTTTTATTTTTTGTTTCTTTATATATTTTTTTATATGTATAAATATTTTCTAAGTAATTTCATGTGAACAAACCAGTTTTCTATAATATTGTTGTTGTTGTAGTTATTGTTATTGTTATTGTTATTGCTATTGTTTATGAACTGCAGCTTCACCTTATGAATAAACATAAAGTGGGTAACAACTTGAACCGTAGATGTTTTACGATCGAACAAGTTCAATGGAATTGCACTGATTCATCACAGAGAGAAGTAAGCTAAAAGGGCAAACAATAACAGCAAACAACAACAAGAACAAGCAAATAATATGACAGAGTAGATTAACATAAACGGAAACAGTATATAACAAAGATAATGATAAAATGCTACCAAAGTTATAACTAGGATTAACTAATAAAAACTACAGCGCTTTTCTATAGAATTTTACAGCTCTACTAGAAGACAGCTCATAGCTCCCGTGAGATAAGTTTAACTGACTTAATTGCAGCTAATTATATAAATCAAATTAGAGAAAAAAAAAAACTGACCTTAGACTTTGTTGGAAGTTGCAGCTAATAAATGTTAAACTGAGCAAAGCAACAGGGGAGAATCATGGAGGAGAAGAGAATGCAATTTTCAAATAGTTTTTGGCGAAATGCCAATAAATTTGAATATACAGCTACAACAAGCAGATAGTGTAATAAGTAAGCTATATACTACTATACAGATATGTATAAATATATATATATATATATATTTGTATATATATCGTATATATATTGCATTGATAAGGCATAATGTTAACCGAGGTCGCGTTACATTTGATGCAGCAGATCATCAAAGAAAATCGATTGACATGGCACGTGTTACACTCAATATTCATCAAATTCATATATATATATACAATTGAATATATATTTATAGAATATAATATATAGCTTCCCATGCAGGTGTAATATGTATAAAGCAAAGACAGCTAACAAATGGCTCGGTTCAAAAATCATGGCCAAAAGTGAAAATAGCGTAGAAAAAAGAGAAAAACATATTTTTGTATGATTTTTAGAATTGCCAAAATGTAAATATCAAAAGTTGGCGACAGCATATATATATATATAGTATTGATATAAATATATACAGTTATATTTATATGATATATATATATATATATATATATATATATATATATTTATATATATAAATAGGTGGTCTACCTTTGGACTTTGGCATAGTATTCAGCTTAGCTCTAGCTAATAAACATACTTTTATTTTGCGTAGATATTATAAAAACAGATGCTTCAGTTAATATATATATATATAGTATATGTATTCTAGTATATATCAATATAATGTTGTGTGTGAATATATTTATAGCCTATGCTTTATACAAATGCCAATTGCTTGTAAACAGCGACTGGAAAAAGTATTGTATGCAAATAAAAGGCCACAATAACAACAAATGTATGTGTATATGTATATAGTTATATATATGTATAACTGATTAATCTGTATATACATATGTTTGCATAGGTACAAGTTCATAGGAAACACTTGTTTAAATATATATACATATATATATATATATATATATATGTATTTATGTGGGCGAAAGTGTATAAAAAACTGAGTCACAAAATATATAAGAAGTAATTAAAATAAGGTTTAGTCATTGATCGATTTAAGGTAAATGACAAATTGGATAAATTGACAGTTAACAATCGATAAACCATAGACGTTTTACCTTAAAAGCTCCTCGCGCCAGGACTGCTCACTGGAATGCGTTGCCCGATAAACGATCATCGATAAACGACTAAAACTGCGTCTTAATTCCGACATTTTTTATATTTTTTATTATTAATAAATTAAAACGTGATTTCTTGGCCGATTATAAACACGTTAAGCCACACTTATTGTATATTGTATATAACAACAATAATAATAGTTATAAAAATAATAATAATAGATTGTTTAAAGATTATGAATACTTATTAAAGGCAAATACTGTTGTTACTGTGCTGAGATACAAATTGGTTTGTTGTTTGTTTTTTGTTTTATTTCTTGATTTCTTTTTGTAAAAAAAAAGAAATAAAATAGATTCGAAATATTTCTCCTTATTGTTGTTATGTTTTGTTGTTCTAGTTTGTCATTGTTATAAAAATAAAACACAGACAATTCCTCTGCAGTAGACAAAGGCGTAGAGCCCAAACTGTGTCCCAGTCGCAGACGCAGTTCAAGTAATTAAAAGTTTTTAAGCCATTTCGTAGCATTTTGTTAACACTTTTATTCTAACCAATTTTGCATATACTATATATACAATATGTTTTGTATGATCAGCTTTATAAGCGTTTTTTTTTCTTTCTTTTTGCTTTATACTTTGTTTTTGTATATTTCTGTTTCTTTTCCTTTTGGTGTATTTCTCAATATGCGAACCGAGCGATCGAGCAACATTTTACCAACTGGCGTTGCCGTCAGAGCTCATTGAGGCAAATACGAATAATACGAGCAGCGGCACTTCGAGTACCCATACCACATACTATTCACATATATACACACATATATATATATACACATTATAATACCCACCCCTTGGCATTCTGTGTATACCCGTACACCCACAAATAACACTAGATATCTATTATAATGTCTTTGTACTCTCTGCGCGCACATAGATCCACCTAATTACACACATGTCTCCAATTTGTTTGTAGATCGGACATATATACAATATATCTATATACATATATGTGTTTGTTTGTTATCAGTTCTATATACAGAAGAGCGAGTCTACCTTGATATATACATATGTTTATATCTAATTTGGACAACTCATTAAGTTTGTCTACCTTCAATACACTATCAATATATCAATATGATGTTGACACAATGACAAAGTTAGCCAATTCTTCAATTCAAGTTAAGATACCAGATAACTTGGCTAATAACTAATATAACATTAAGTGAGAAGATGGTAAATAAAAATCAACATAAATTAAGTAAAAAATTCTATGTTCAATTTTAGCAATAGTTGATCGCTTATATATATAATATATATTTATATTTATGTTCAGCTATATTCAAAATCCATTAGCCTTGTGTGTAATCATATTTATACGACTTTAACTATATCTATATCTTTCTATATATATATACTCAGGCAATGTGGAAATGTTTTTGGTATGTTTTTGTCAAATTTTATTTCGAAACGCAGAAAGATCACCATATATACACCTATATATACACCCCTATATTTCTACATATACATATGGATATATATAAATATATATATATATATATATTTAAGCATGTATTTGTATGTAAATATATATATTATTTATACCGCTTCGCATTGTGCTGAAAGACCCTCGAACCGGTTAATTCCGAATGTTGAGAGCGTTCTTTTATTTTTTTCGACTTTTTCTACTTTTTGTATGGTTTTCGGTAGTATATAAATAGCTTTTAAAATCCCGTTGCTATGTGTAAAGAGATCAGTTCTTTGTGTCCTTTGCAATATGAACAAGTAAAACAACAACAAGTAAGCTAACAGCACACACACGCAGATGGAGAGAGAGAGATAGAGAGAGAGAGAAGAAGAAGAGAGTGGTGAAAGGGAGAGAAAGTGTTCTACTTCTAAATTCAAACGATTAGTCTTTGGAATGTATGCATAAAATATATAGTTTACATTGCCGTAACATTCACACACTCTCTAACTCTGTCACTCTCACTCTCTCTCTTTCACTCTCTCTTAAGCACTCTTAATCTTATACGACTCTCAAAGGGCTATCATAAGTCAATATAATACAATCTGTTGTCCTAATCAATATCTAATCTTAAGAATTGCATATAATGAAATAGCGGTAATAATCAAACATAAGGTATATAAATACTGTAGACTTAAAGACTCATATGCCGCAACTGCTATAATTATAATATGTATGAGTAACATTTACTGGAAATCTTAACTGAATTGTGTTTTGGAAAGTAACTCATAGTTTAGTGATAATATTTATCAGAGATTGCGATACACTATGTAACAGTTATGACGTCAAAGTCTGTGACTAATTTGTAGTCAAGTGGTGATAACGATATACAAGTATATATTGAATATATACACATAGAAAGATATAGTTATAGAAGTGTTGGTAAAGTATGTCATCTTTAGAATATAACGAATGCTAAACAGGCAAAACAGTAGCCAGAAAAGTCGTAAAAAACAACTCATGGAATACTTTTTATTAACTTGGGTAAGTTGCCACATGCCACACATATATTATATGTATATATATATACCTGTGAGTGTTGACCTTGTGTGTATTATATTAGCAGGAATAGTTCAAAGAACTCTCATAAAATCTTTTGGTATGTACATAAGTAATACTAGTTAAATAGAAACAACAGTAAAAACAGAACTAAACTGGTTTCAATGTTGCCCTAAAAAAAATTTAAAAAAAAAACTATTTGCTTAGTTATTTAGTTTAAATTAGTTAAACAAACCTAAGCAGGAAGTTTACAAAAAGTTATTAAAAATATTATTATTATTATTGTGATGATATTGGAATCAGTTCAATTTGATAAGATTAAGGTTTTAAGGGCTTATAGTGGATAAACAGCGATTTAAACCCTTAATTTAGATAGGAAATTAAAATGTTATATAATTAGAATCTGGAGTATTATATATAGATATAGTTATAGTTATCCCCAACTCCATTGTATAAATAAAAGAGCTGCTTTATGTGATTATTGATCATCCGATTTTGAGCATAAACTTTGGACTCAAACATTATTCTAAATCTCATTTTGAGTTTCATTTTTATCTCTTTTGCTGTTTCTTTCTGCTTTTTATTTTTATTTCTATTTGTCACAGTTTATTTCTATATATAAATATTCTGTTTACAAATTCGTTTCATCATGAGACAAACTTAAGCAGACTACGACTCAAAATGAGCTAATGAATATGTAAATATTTCGCCAAATTAAGTCTTAATCTTCTATATGTATATGTATATATATTATATATTATTCTAGAGAAGATTTTGCAAATTTGTAGTAGGAAATAAGCTCTTAAATTAAGCATTGTTTGCCAATGGAATTAACAAGGAGAAGAAAGAAAAGTTCAAAATTTACTTTAACTTTCCTCACAATCAACCTCAATATTTCAGTAAAAAAAAAGCTACTTAAATAAACAAGTTAAAAAAGTACAAGGGAGGTATTTATATCTCTGTTTGTATCTATATTTATGAGTAACCTTTTTCTATATATCTGTATCTGTATCTGTAGCTGTAGCTGTATCTGTAAATGTATCTTAATATTTATCTTTAGCTGTATATGTTTATACATTTATTATTATTATATGTATTTGTGTATTTAATTGAATTGTTCAATAAGCGTGTCGTTTCAGCGGCATCTTAAGTGAGTCATGCCCAGACATAAACACACATACAAATCGAGACCCAGACCCAGTCCCAGACTGACACTCAGACCCAGGTTAGATCAAAACGTATTGACCAAATTCCACACCTTTGGCAAAGGTGCTAATAATTGTGCTGGGAGGCAGGGTAATTGTGTACTTTGGGGGCAGACGTGTATTGTTAGCCGGTCTCTATGTCTGTGTGTGTGTGTGTGTGTGTCTGTGTTAGTGTTATCATAACATGATTTGGTCATGGACAACATTTTATTTTATCTGTTGTTAGTTGTCAGTTGTCGCAGTCTCGCGCTTGCTTGTAAATATAATTGAAAAGTACACAGCCGTGAAATAAGCCGAGTAAATATAGGTAAGTTAATATATATATATATATATATATATGGTAAGTACTAGTGTGGGTTTTTGATGCAAAGTTATGGGCATGTGACAGGGACTGCTGCCCGACTTGTCAGCTGGTTGAAACACTAAACAATTCAGCTAAACTGATCATCAACATGCGCCGCTTGTTAAGCTAATGACTACACGCTTTCTACACTCATCTTCAAAAGGCCAGTAGCGAAATTAATAAAATAAAAGTTATAGAAAAAAAAAATAATGTAGTACAGTCTGCACAAAATGTTAGAGCTATATGCTAAAGAAAGGTATGGTAGAAAAGATCCCAAAATAAATGCTAAAATAGATACCAAAACAGATGCCAAAGTAAGATATTAAAGCATATTAAAAAAGAAGTAAAATTATATTTTATATATGAAGATTTAAAGCAGTTTTTGTGTAGACTGTACTTATAAGTGCCTATACTTATCAGGACACAAATCATCCTTACGTGCTGTGCTTGGCACTAACTGTTTTTTATGGCATTTCAGCCTCAAATATATTTCGTATATTAAAATTGACATTAACATTACAATTAACATTAACAGTTGGCATTTGTTGCAGTTGTGTAGACTGTTATCTTGACATTTGTTGGACATTTAACAGTTGTTAAATGCTTTTATGTTAAGCAGCTGTCGCATTGTGCATTGTTTTTATAGAGCTTAACAGTTATTCGAAAGCTTTATATATATATAAAAAAAAAAACAATAACAAAAACAGAAACAAAACAACACAAATAAACGTGCAATCCATTGTCATTAACGTTTTCAATACACTTTCAGTACAATTCAATATGGCGTCTAAAAGCTGGTTAAAAACATTCAAAGACGTGCATGGTGTGGGCATGGAATGTGTACAGTTAATTCAAAAGCTTGACTTATAAATATGTCATTTCAGGTTGGCGTTTTGCGAATCTTAAATGGGTTTTAATTTTTTTCTCTCTCTTTTTGTTGTGGAATATAGGTTTGTATGCATAAGTGTCAAGTGAAATCGTAAAGACATAAAATAGCCATAAAATAACTTAAAATGTTAATTATCGCCTTGTCAGACAAACCTTGAGCCACATATGTACTGAAATACGAGTACAAACATGGCTAAATAGTACTTAAATAGTACTATGTTATTAACTATTTATTTAAAGAATTAAGTAAAATATTTACTTAGACCATTTTTATATACATATATTTATTTTTAGCCCAACCAAAAATTTTATAGATATAGCCAACGATTTAGATATGATATATAAATTGTGCAAATAAATAAGTGTGCGGCAATATCTTAAATACTGTTAAGCCTAACGATTTATGGCCAACAAACTTGGTACCAAATTGAGCTTTAAACGCTCTTAACAGAATTTTATATATTTATAAAGGCAAAGACCGGCATTTAAATTCCATAGGTGCCAGCCGTTGCTCGTCTCTTCACCCCCAACGACGCCACTCAAGCTATTTAGCTTTTTCTATGTGCGCTAACATATCCAAATAGAAACAACTTCCTGAAACCCTCAACGCTCTCAGCTGCCAGCTAAAGAGAAATAAATACAAAAGTGTGCACAAAGCGACACAGCAACAGAGCGTAGGCGTGAGAACGTTAAAGATGCGTGAAGTGCACAGTACTGTAGAATGCTAAGTAGCCGGCGCAGGCAGGCAGCTAGCAGAAAATGTGCACGCGTTTTTGTTGTTATTGTTATTGTTGTTACTCTTATACATAAATAAACAGAAGCAGCTGCTGCTGTTGCTGTATAAGAGCAGCAATATAAGGGCTGCAGCCTGCAGCTAATGTTATTGTTGCCATGCAATATTTGGTTCGTATATTCGGCAATCATATAACATAAGCATAGATTTGTTTGCCATCTGTCTGTGGCAAACACTACTGTACACATATCGTAGTATAGCTATAGCTATCTATGTGGCCTCCTCTTCAAACCAAATAAAAAGTATACACAGGGTGTCTCGATATGAGTTCAATGCTATATAATGCAATACAATGCAATTGAAACAAGTTTGTATTGTCACTTAAGGAGCGACATTCACATTGGATACCACATGCAACAAGCATATTGCACTTGAAAACCTGCACTACTACCTACTTATAAAGTAATTAAAACAAAAACAAAAAAACAAGTGTGTGTTAAATGAAATCGTTTAACAAGCTTTAATAATATATACATATTTATTTGTATGTAACTTACTCGTACATCGCATCGACAAGATCCCGCTCCCAGGTCATCAGACGCTTCATGTTGCCCAAAAGGAAATGCGTGCAAATTTTGATACGATATTTAATTCAATGCACACGCGTGCGTTATACAACACAAGTACGTATGTTTTTGTATATATATATATATATATATATTGTATCTGTGTGTGTTTTGTATATATTAGTTTTAGTTTTTGAGGTCGGCGAAAACGCGGCAACAACACGCGGCGTCGCTGACGCGTCGGCGACTAAAATGTAACGGACGGGCAACACCAGCAGCAGCAGCAGCAGCAGTAGCAGAAGCGGCGGCGACAGCAATACAAACAAAACCGATGTATGTGTGTATGTCTGTATGTATGTTAACGATTGACAGACAGCTCCTCCTCGGTCGAGCGGCTAGCAAAAATATATATCTATATATATATATGTGTGTATATACAGCTCTCGCTTTGGCTCTCTGCTCCTGTTACAACCTTGACGTTGATGATGCGACAACAGAGAGAGTAGAGCAGAGCACAGCACAGAATAACAATTATAATGATTGATATTTGTATTTAGAAACAAAAGATTCGAGCACTTTTTTTTATATTTTATTTTAATACTGGTCTCCGGGTGACGTTATCGCTGGATCTCGTGCTGGTGTTTCTACTTCGTTTGGAGTAGTAGAAATTTGCAAAGCGGAAATTAGTTGATGTTGGTGTTGATGTCGTTGTTGTTGTTGTTGTTACTAAGTATTATTATTTATCAATACTTGAAAAACAAACACACACAATGCGAACTCTTTTTTAGAATTTCGCCCTTTATCAGAAATGCGTTCTTTTTGTGGTGGGAAAGGCAAATATTGTTTTGATTTTAAAATAAACAAAAACGCGCATTATTTTCACAGCGTCTCTTCCGGCCGACGACGACTAGTATGCGGCGACAGAGCGGAACTATTATTATATTATTAAAGTTAATTTTTTATATTTTTGTATTTGTTTTATTTTATTTTTATATGTATTTTAATTGATGGCAACGTTTTTTAACGTAACGGTATTTGATATTAAATTAAAAACGTTTCCATAAACAATTTGACCGCTAATAATTATGCGAGTGACGTCTCATTTACAACTGACGTTGCATGTAACATGCATTCAAATATGTTTTTAGCGTCTCTGCCGATCGTGCAACGAACTGAATAAAAAAGAGTACAGCAGCAACAGCTGCAGCAGCACGTAGAAGAGATGTAAAGAGAGTGTAAATTTGTTTTAAAATGAAACAAAGAAAGAGAACGCGCGCGCCACACTAAGCTGACAACAGTGGCAGCGTCAACGTCTTTGGGCTATAGCGCAGGTGTATAACTTTCTGCGAAGACGGCTGAATCGAAACTGAAATGCTCAGTTGACAGCATTGTAGCTTTTTATTTCAATTTCAAGTATTAAGTGGAAGAGTCCGATAGCAGCAGGCGCCGGCAGCGCTGCTACCACTAGCAGCAATAGCAATAGCAAGTGACAACAGCATGCTGCTAAACAAAAGCAAACAAAATGAAATAAAATGAAATAATAATAATAACAACAACAGAATAAGACGTTAAGAAATGTGCGCTAACAACGCAAAAGCGAAGAGAACAATACAAAATGATATACAACAGCTGATAACTTATTTGATTCTTATTCATTTTAAAATTATTAAACGAAAACGAATGAGCAAACATCATAAAATAACAGCAAGAGCATATAAAATAAGAAAATAAAACGAAGAAAAGCAAAACAATAACAAAACCGGCGAATCTGACTATGCGACAAAATAAAAAGCAAACAAAACTCAATTAGCACAACATTTTTTCGGCTCTTTCGCCGCAGAATCAAACCAAATCATCTCTTGCTGCTTAAATCAAGACAATTTACTCTCATAGTTTTCAATATTGCTTTGGCTCTGACTGTCGCTGTCTCAGTCGACGTCATTGTCGCTGTCGCTGTCGCTGTCGTTGTCGTTGTCGTTGTCGTTATCGTTTATTGTTGTTGTTTTTGCTGTTGGCGCTGAGATTGAGGCAGTGGCTAGCGTTGGCGTTGGCGTTGGGAATAACACTCGCATATTAAAAACTGTTGGCTTGCCCATAAATCGGGCTTACGTAGCGTATTCGTAATATGTTTAAGTGTAAATACGCGAAATACATATGTAAGTATCAATATATATATATATATATATACACACACATAAATCTATACAAAAGCCGTGCGACTCTTAACGGCTGCTGTGTAAATAATTTGAGTTACTTTTGTTGTCGTTGTTGCTATTGTTATTGTTGTTGTATTTGTTATTGTTATTGTTATTGCGACACGATAATGAAGTCCAAGGCAATTAACTGCAAGATTTGCACAGCTGTATGCGCCAGTAGGCGTGTCAAATGGGCGGTCTTAAACATTACTGCCAATTAACACGCTTATGCAAAAGACTCAACTTATAAATGCAATATGTATCATTAATGTCATCTCCATATATGAATATATATATATATATATATATATATATATACACATATATTCAAGTATATAACATTATAGATGGCACGATTTTTGATAATTAAATAAGACAAAAGCTACTCAGAGATAAGACACGACATACAAGCATACATAACGGTCGAAAGTCTTTCCAGTCGTAACAATGCGGCAATAATATACATATATTTATATATATATATATAAATGAATATGTATATTTATCATTAAAACCTATTGCAATTTAAAATTTATGGCTAACACAACGGTTCTGGTTGAAATTTTTTTAATTTTACAGTTATCAGTGACGATTATTTGAAAAATAAAAGAAAACAAAAACAATTTAAAAATAAAAGTATTTATAACCAAATACTCTGCCATATTTTGCACACGGCCATTAAATTAAAGAGTATTGTAATCACATGATATAGTACGTATCGATATCATTTCCATACCAGCTGTTTACATATACTAACTAAAAATTTAATTTAACTACTATATAGTATTATTAGAAGAGCTCACGTTTTGTTTAGAATTGCAAGCTTTATATGCAACTTAACATTGTATTGTAGTTTTCTGTTAAGCTACTGTTAACTGTCACTGTTAAAATAACATTGCAATTGTACTAACTGCTGGCTTATGTTGCATTAAACAAAATTCCTGGGGCGATATGCTCAATAAATTAATTTACTTAATGAAACAGAAAGTCAACAGGAAGAAGACAAATAAAATTTCCCACAAATTCCTATATATATATATAAAGATATATATTTATCAACATGAATAAACATTTTCATTGTCGCAGCTAAAATTTATAAAATTTCTTTAATATATATATAAAATTTTGCTTAGATAAAGCAGAAAAAATTATATAATCCCAACACCTGTTATTGATAAACAAGTGTGTATGTGTGTGTATCTAATTAATTTAAGTATGATAGTTAAAATAGAGAAATCAACTGTATATATATATATATAAAATTAATCATACGCCGCGTATATTTGTTAACAAACAAACGTCAATGATTGTTTGTGAATAGCCAAAGAAAGCAATCTTATTGGCCAATAGAAATACAAATATAGTTGCCAATAACAATACCAATACACAGGTATACCTATACCAGAACCAGTATATCTCTATTATATAGCAGTAGTTAAGTGAATAACCAACTTGTCTGAACATGTCAATATTTTCGGGACAGGTAAACTTAATATTTGGTAGTTTTCTATATTTAGCAGTGAGCAATTTGCATTTGCTATTCATTAGCAACTTGTACACATAGTTCTCTGTGATGGGACAGTACCTAAAGACCTAATCGAAGATGTTTTCTTTTGCTTTTTCTTCTTCTTTTTTATGTTTCTTTGTTGCCCCGGCAACAGCATACGAGCCACTTGAGGAAATCCCCTTGGCATTTGGCCAATTCTAAGAGCTGTTTATGAGAAATATTATTTGTTGGGCATAAAACACGTTTTTTAATTAACTTATGAGCGAATAATTGTGAAATATTTATTATATATATTATTAAATAAATAAAGTTCTACCATAATAAAGTTTTTTAACTATACCAAAATTATGTTATTTGTTTCATATATTTATTTACTTTTAGCAGCTGCCGCAGCTATGTAAATTTATGCCAAGGCGGCAAAGTCAACGACTTTATAGCTTATCTTATAGTATTGGCTATCTTATAGACATTGGTTATCTCAAATCTGTACAATCATCTGATGTTAAGCCTAAGGTGAACCACATATTGACAAAGTAGACAAACTATTTGCCTTTGCGTTGTGTCAGGGGCTTACAACTTGGCCAAAAAGATTCTAATTCTAAGACTTTATACACTCTAAGTAATTCTCTTTAAAATAAGAGCATATATGTATATTTTAGTTTTACATTAACTATGCTCTTCTCTCTATTAGCAACAGTTTTGATATGTATTTTATATTATTAACATAAACAAATCTAAAGTTAAAGCAAAATCCAACAAGTTTGAACATTATAATACTAATGTCAGGGACGTACAAGTTGCAAAAAGAATTTGTACACAATAATATATAACATCTAGTATACTTTATTCTATACCAAGTTTAACCCAATTAGAGGCAATAGCAGATGAGCAGTTGAAATACTTTGGCATCCCAAAAAGATGTACTAAAAGCAAACAGGCGGAAATCATACTTAATTGTCCACCCACTGGCGGCCTTAAATCAAAATAATTTAATTTTGTCATTCATCCAATCAACGGAAAGTTTATCTTATTCGCTTGTCGCGTGTCGTTTAGCATTGCTGGACAAAGACGAGGCTGGAGAGATGAACAGTATGATAAGAGGGGGGTAACAGGGTACAGTGGCCACAAAATACTTGAATAATCCGATTACATTATCTAGTGCACATTCTATAATACTCTGTTCATATCCATACATATATATATATATATATATATATATATGTAAAGATATTGACGTATCAATATCATAACTGAGACAGGTGTCTGTTTGCATGTTTATCTGTGTGGGTAGCAACAAAGTAGAGCCAACTTAGTTGATAAGAGCAAGAGTATTGCACACATTAGTAGAAAGTGTTTGACTCATTGGAAATGCTGTCACTGATCTTTGACAACAGGCCCTGGCCTCATTTTACGTGCGCATAGCGTAACCGTAATATTATTTTTAAGGAAATGACACTGAATTTTCCACCTTTCAATATACCCTGTAATTTATTGTTTAATAGGATAAATCAATTATATTAAAAGAATTTTATTTAATAAGTGGGTGGAATCAGTTAATAGATAACTGATATTTCAAATTGTAGCCAGAAAAGTGTATAATATTTTATTTAAATATTACATGAATCATCTCTGGTCACATCTAAACTGGATGATGAAACGTAACAAATGACAAATTTATCATGCCAAAAATGAGCATTATCTAAGTAGAAATAAAGCTTTTAAGCTGATGAGTCACTAGCATTTAACAGTTTAAATAAAATTCAAATTTAAGTTACTCATTCGTAATATATTTACATAATTAATATCTTATATATACTAAATTTCCCTGTAAATATGCAACTTTTTTAATCATATCATTTTCATAGTTCTCGCTTATAATTCCCAATTAGTTCAAACAAAATCCTGTTTAATTGACTATTGTTTTCAGTGGATTGTCAAGGTTACTTTGGTTTACCTTCAATTAAATTTTGATGTTGTCTGCTGGGTCACCATATGCATCTTTTGTATGCCAGACCATCACCTTTGGGACATTACAAAGCCCGGATAAATGGCACTATTTCTTGTAAAGATATTTAGGTCGTTTCTATTATTTTTTGTTGATCTTATGTGTGTATGTATGTGTATCCTTTGTATGTAATAATTTATATTCCTTTATAACGATATAATACACTCACAAATGCCATACATATACTAAAACTAATAATATAATTAAAGAAATAAAAACATTTATAAATTAAATTAATATTGCTAACAGTCATGAAGCTTTGCCCATAAGGCAAAGTGTGTGGTCTCTTTTTTTAATGTTTATATTACCGACTGTGTTCACTAAAAATAAAATAAAAAATAAAAAAAAAGGAAGCTAAAAAGTTTCCCTGTAAATATGCAACTTTTTTTTAATCAAATCATTTTCATAGTTCTCGCTTATAATTCCCAATTAGTTCAAACAAAATTTTGTTCAATTGACTATTGTTTTCAATGGATTGTCAAGGTTACTTTGGTTTACCTTTAACCTTTAACCTTTGTTTTAAAGTCGTGTAAGACCACTGAAGTGAACCTGAGACCTAATTTGATGTCTGCTGGGTCACCATATGCATCTTTTGTATGCCAGACATCTGTCTCAGGTTTGCTCCTTTGGTTTTCATGATTCTGTATATATATATCGTTCAAGTGTTTATTTTTTTAATATAACATATTAACATAATCAAAATAAAAGTTAAAATAGGCATAATTATAATAATAATGTAAATAATAACAATTCAAGAAACTTAAATTATTATCATGATTGGTAAAACTGCTTATAAGGCTGTGATGGTCTGTTGTTATTATTTATTATATCAACTTTCCTAAGTTTCATTTCATTACACTTAACTAATTGTGATGAGATACAATAATAAACATACATCACATTTAGGATATTATTATAGCCGCCTCTTCTTAGTTAAATAGTTTCTCTTACACTACCTTTTACTAGGATTTTTTCTTCCATACGAAAATATTTCAATATCTCTCCATGAGATACTAGTGACTAATATAAGTACATATTTAGAAATAGTTGTATATCGCATATATAATAATCATAAATCATATATTCTATATCTATTATATATATTTGCTATATTTGCTAATATGATCTTTATGACTACTCACCTTGTTAGTGGTCCTGGTGATTCGCTGACTGCTTTGATGGATCGCCTCAGTTGCCTATGGAATGTGCCCAGAAATGATTCTTTGCGTGATAGTAAAGTGCCGCTGCCACTAGACTCGCCGCCGGCGCTATTAATGCCAGATCCATAGGTGGCAACACGATTATAGGTCTCCTCACCATTGACAACAGCATCCGGCAACACTGGTTCCTCACTAGCGCTTGGTGTTGGCATTGTATTAATAGTTGCCGCCTGAGCTGATAACTGCTCAACATTTAATGGTGTTGTATCCTTGGTATACTCCTTGATATTACTACTAGAAATACGTACAATCATGGGCTCCTTACTCTTTTCCTCAGAGAGTAGCTGAGTCCAGGCATTCTCACCAGCCGACTCTGATTTATCCATTATCATTCTATTTGGCATTTGCTAATTATTGTCTAAAACTATCAGTTTATATATATTGGTTGTATTTGCTAGAGGATTGTGGTTCCCTTTGGTATCGACTGCTGCAGTTGCTCTTTCTTCTTGGGGGTCTGAGCCTCAAGTATTCGTTATAAGGGGAAGTTGTGCGAATCACTGGATGCACTTGTCACCTTTACTTTTACCACACGGTTGTCAATCATCGAGACGAATTTGTTGTTGTCTGCAAACCAAATTGAAGAACCAGTTGAAGATTTTCTTATCACTTTATTGCGTATCGAAATTTAATGGCCAATATAAATTGGCTAATTAAATCAAAGCTCAAAACTAAATATTCAAAACTCGTCGCTGCTACTCAAATAAATATTTGTGTGTCTTTTTTTTATATTGTTTTGTTAATTTGCTAATTTTATTTATTTCCCTCTTTTAAACATATAAAAAAAAAAACGTTTTTCGAATTTCGTTTTACAAGCTCTTTCCGATTGAATTCTTAACTAGAAGTTTTTCGTTTTTTTTTTTTTGCTTTTGTATTGAAAAGTATTTAGGAAAATATTTTCTGAATTGAGTATATATAATTTCTATAATTAGTATATATATAAACATAAATATTTTGGCTTATAAACGTAATACACATAATGAATCTATTGGCTAAAATCAAGCTGTTCACAGCTGCTGTCAATAGATAGAAAGATGCCACAACTGCGTTGCATATTCATTTTTCTTAATATTATTTTATTAATTTTTTTTTTTTTGCACGGTTTTAACCAAGTTTTTCATAAAATCGTTGGCTAAAATGTTTATATGTTTATATTAATGTTGTCGGCTTTCCTTTTGTTTATAAACACAACACAAAAATTGATGATCGTAAAATATATAAAAATTGTTGAAAAAATTCATTTTAAAATTGTTTGAAATTATTTCTTATACATATAAGAAAACATATATATAAAAATATATATTTAATATATGCAATATCTTTTCTTTACTATATCTATAAAATCCTATATCATTTTTTTTCTTTTTAGTAACTCTTTTAATTGGCTTACATTTTGGCTAACAAAAAATATAGTTAAAAAACGATTTCACTTTGCTCTTTCAAACTTTTTATTACACGTATTTTTTGTTAAATTTTTTTTTGGTTTTTTGTTTATTTTTTTTAACACTTGTTGGAATTGCACACGTAAGAACCGTTAGACAAGAAACGCGCAAGTAATCGCAAATGAGACGCCGCGTTTCAAAAAAGTGAAAAACAAAAATTTGTACCTGAACGGAACAATTTAAAAAAATGACTTACTGGGAACGACACGAGATGAAGACTGCCTGTCGATTTGTTTTGACTACGGATGTTGCTGTGGCTGTGGCTATAGCTGTTGCTGGTGCTGCTGCTAGTGCTGTTGCCGTTGCTGTAAATGTGAAATGTGGCCAAGTGTAGACACAGAGCACGCACGCGCTTTGGGCACACTTTGAACTTGCGGAGAATTGCGGGGTAATCGCGAGGTAACAGCGGGAATACGGGAAACCTGGGCTGTTGGCGTTATACCTATATATGTTTTTATTTTGTTTTTAAGTTTATTTATTTTATTTTTTGTTTTTTTTTTTTTTTTTGGTTTTGCTTCTTGCCTCCGCAACGTATGAGCAGCGTTTGCAAATTAACTTGGCGCTCGAGTGCTCGTTGCCAGTTTTATTATCCAAAAGTGAGCAGCAGCACCAGCAGCAACAGCAGCAGCGACAACAATAATAACAAACACAACAATCACGACCGGTAACGGTAGCGTCATCTAGCAAACACTTTTATCGAGTTGGCAAACGAGCAGCGTCTGCGTCTCCGTCTGCGTCGGCGTTGCGTCGGTGTCTCTGTCTGTGTCGACAATAACAGCTTCATGAGGCTCGGTATCGGCATCGGCATCGGCAACGTCTCGTTTTCGGCCTCGGCTTTGACTTCGGCTTCTTTGGCATTTTTTTTTAAATTGTTTTATGTTTTGTTATTGTTGTTGTATTCTCGATTCTTATTCTTTATTGTAATGCTTGTAGTGTTTTCAGCAGGCAAAAAAATTAAAATCTGTCAGAACACCACAGCCGATGCCAGGCAACTGAGAACCATTCGGAATCAATAGCCAAAGTAATAGTCATCGATGAGATTGGAGAGGCAAAGATCTTGTGAGCAGAAAAAGCTTATGTACAGAACTGGTTGCTGTTGTGCCAGCCCGTGCATAGCCTGCAATTGGTGAAAGCTTCTACCTAAGGCAGCAGGCGTAGCTCCTTTTCGATGCCCCGCAAAGTATGCAATGATAAGAAAACAAAACTCCTAGTCAGATGCGTAAGCAATGTGCCGTGTGCAAAACGTGTAAAATACATTCAGAAAAAAAAATATAATAATAAAACGTGCTAAGTACATAATTCGAAATGACATAAAAATTACCTTAGACAATCAATCAATATGTCAATGTCATATATTGATCATGCCATCAATACACAAACCCCCAAATTGCGTCTCAATTAATATTTATTATTGCATCGTTGTAGGTTGATAATAGTTGGACAGCTGCTGACAAAGCGTCAGATAAAATTGTTGATCATAAATTCGTCACGCTGTGCAAAGTAAGGGCTCTGTCTAATCATTGAATACTCATCAGCTAACACTCTGCTCTTTTACTCTCTATACGCTTATTCTCTTTTTTTCTTTCATCAGTTTACAGCACGCTCTTGCTCTTGCTACTCTCTCTTGCTATTTCATTCATACACATTTCAAACATATAATGTTAAGTTCACTTTACACGTTTTGTTTTTCTTGCTATACACAAGCTATTACAAGCTATTACCCTAACAACTAAATGGGTATGTTAAATGTGTGTAAGCAGAAGTAAACATATACCATTACATTTTCAATATGCACAAGTGTAAGTAATACGTTTAGGGTTGCAAACTATAGAATTCAAATATATGATTACCAGAAAAAAGAAGAACAATACTGTCTTAACTATGGATTAGCTATGTGGCAACGCTTTATTATTAATATGAAGCTGCTTATCCTTTTCGATAAGCTGAGTTCAAGTTATTTACCTATTTGTATAACAGAGTATTTAGCTGCGATATCTTTAATGATTTAAGCCTTTAAACGTTGCGCTGCGTTTTAGTAATTGCCTCCTCGGAATATGAATGCAAACACAATTAGTGCAAAGTGCAAGGTGTCACATGTTTTGTATACAAATCATTTGCTTGGAATAAAGAAAAGCTCAACAAAGCTCAACAATGGCTAGCAACAGCAATCGTACAGCCGCAACAATACCAATACCAACTGCAATAGTAAAAGCAACAACAACAACAACAACAACAACAGCAACACAAAGCAACAATTGCTAATATAATCATTGTGATTCATTCAATATTCGTGCCATTCATTTAAAAAGGCGAATAAAAAATATAAATGTTATGCAAAGTAGTTTTAGATAGTACGTAATAAACTCATGTAACGATTACAATAATTGTTTTAAATTAAATAAATTTTACTCTACGTTTTTAATATAGTTTACGCTTTGTATATGCATATATATATTATACCTATTGGATAATTTATACATTACAAAATATTCAGTAACTTTATTGTGTAACATTTTCAACTAATTTGGCTAATAAGATTTTAAATTTGCTTTGCTCTAGCTCTTGTAGTCTATTACAAACAGGTAGACGGACGGACAGAGGAATATACGTTCCTGATTAAGAATATATATAATTTATAGTCTCAGTTGATTATGTGTGCCTGTTACATACATTTCGCACAAATACATTAACTCCTTTTTAACTTTTTTAAGGCATAAGGAGCTAAAGAAAACCAGTAAGATATTGCATATTGGATTCTTCAATTTTCCTGTAAATATGCAACTTTTTTTAATCATCATCATTTTCATAGTTCTCGCTTATAATTCCCAATTAGTTCTATCAAAATCTTGTTCAATTGATTTTTGTTTTCAGTTGTTTGTCAAGGTTACTTTGGTTTACCTTCTTTTATATTTTAATGATGTCTGCTGGGTCACCATATGCATCTTTTGTATGCCAGACATCCTTCTTATGATTGCTTAATAGATTTCTGTGAATGTGCGTGTTAACACCTTTCTCAACTAATTCCGTTGTTTGCTATTGTTATCGCCTTTGCTTTTTAAATCAATAAATAATTAAATAATAAAATTGAAATAAATAGAAAACAACTAAAAAAACTGTAGTCGACTGTACCCGACTACACGCTAACCCCTCTTTGACTCACACTGCTTATGTTTATCGTACTAGCGGCCAGGGGAGGAAATCCAAAAATCTAAAATAAACTCCAAATATGATTGCTCTCTAGCCTATTATAGTCTCTGAGAACAAAAGATTGTTTAATTCATATTGAGAATGGAATGATCTGTATTTTTTTAAGTGCGATTCAGATAATTAAACTTATTTGCTAATGAGATCATTTTATTTAGCTAGAAATCTTAAGATAATAACAAAAAAAAATCTTCCATAATATACACCTCTACTTTTTAATGCTCTAAGTAAATACATATGGTGCACTCTCATTTATATAGAATCTATATATACAATTCATACTTGATATAAGCTATAGAATGCATTCTCCGACTGACGTCAATTGCACATTATACACTTATTTACGGATGTATCTGAGATAATGTACTATATACTAGATACGATTGGCAACAAAATGCTAAATTCAAATTTACATATATATACAAATTTTTATATATATATATATAGATATATTTATTATTTATTATAGCAACAAATTAATAATAATAATATAAAACTAACCTAAGTTTTCGCCATATATTTTATAAGGCTTTATTCTACACAAGAAAAATTATCTAAACTAATTATCTAAACTAATTTATTTACTGAAGATGAGTACAGAGCGATTATCAGTTGAGTTTATCACTTTATCCAGCTAATTTAGACCAATTAAACCTATTATATCTGTATAACTTATAATATGTTCAGACATAATCAATGCAGCACAATACCTAAGTCGTGACGGGGTGGCTTTTAAGCTTCTTTAGATTTGATGGAACTCAGTTGTTGCAAGTAAAGAGTCGAGTGCACATAAGCGGATTATTGCATTCATGTGGCGCCTGAGTAGTAAAGAAGATTAAATTTTAATAAGCTCCTACATATATCAAACAGTTTCCATCTGTTATCTCATAACATATTCGAATGATTAGCTTTTATGCAAATTTAGGTAAAGCGCACGTGGAGTTGAGCAACGAATGTGTCTACACGTGCACGCCCTAAACGCCCACAAAGACTCACATGTTTATAGCGACTATAACACACAGACATGCAGAGACTTGCCAGACACACAGTGGCATACAAAATATGTTGAGAAAAAAAGGATGCAACACAAAATGTTGCATACTTTGGACGACCCAGTTTTGACCAGGCTCTAGCCGCTTTGATTGAAGTCGTTTGTTTTAGAATGTGGCACGTCGCACTGTCCTTGAGGTTAGAAATGTAATAAATTGCAGTGGAAGCATGCAACAGGCATCAGTATAAGGTAGGCTAAAGGTGGTAACTAAAATTTCCTTGAGATTCTATCTATCTCTCTCTCTTTCTCCCGCTTTCTCTCTGCCGTTTATACGCACGTTGATGTCGACGTCAAAGCTGTTGCGTGCCTGGCATTGCGATAATCAGACTGGATATACTACAATCGACCCTGGATTGAATATGCTCCTTATTCGAGTGTCTTAAGGCAATGGCTGACGTCTGTATGGAGTCTTGGCCTTTATTGCTTTTGTGGTTATTGAACCTGATTCTATTATGGGCAAAGCAAGTAGCTCTATATCTTCATTTATATGGGACAAATAATTCAATCATTTGTATGCCAGCTGCAGGATAATTCAAGGTTTATTCTAAACTAAAGATAAAACACGTTCACAACAAACTTTTAAATACGCAAATACAAAAACAAATAAACTTAAGTATTTAATGGCAGACATCGTTAATATTTATTAAACTGTATAAAAGGATATAGACATACTAACTTATTAAGCAAAATCTTATATGCTATTAAGATGGAGTAAAAGGTATGAGGACACTCGGAATAACTATACTTAATGAACACATAAAATAAGTTAAATAAATTGTATTTAAAATAAACTAAATATAATTTCTCTTTATTTTATTTAGACATAAATTTAAAGTTAATTTTTTGCACATACATTCAAACATTATAGTTTTGCCCGGACTTGCAGATTTTGTATCTTACGCTTTACGCGCTCAGCATGCAACTCATTTAGAGCCTTGTTGCTCTCGTAATAAAATGGATTTTGCTGCGCATTTAATTCGGGATCGTATTGGAATTTGGCATCAAGTTGTTTTTTATATTCCATGGCAATAACTTCTTCCTTGACTAATGATGTGTTAGTGTTCTTGAGGATATCATTGGCATTGGCAGTTTTAACAGTTTTAACAGCTTTAACTGTTTTAACTGTTTTAACAATACTGACAGCTCTAACATTTTTAACACCTTTAACATTTCCATTGTTATAATGCAAGTAATTTAATGGCTTCGTGCGTTTTTGGGGTGGTCCTGAATCACAGTTTGGAACTTTTTGTATACCTCGTTTTCCAATCATTATTCAATTTTTACTATATAAATTTGTTATTAAATGTAAAAAAAAATTTTTATTCTCAATTTTCATATAAATATACAAATATTTCTTCAATGTATAGTTTCAGTTAAATTTTGTATACAATTGAATACTGACAGTCAGACAGAGGGTAAAGAGATTTGAAAGAAATCCGACAGTAAATCCATGTCTAATCTTAGTTAAGTAACTTGTGATCAAATCACGTTTACTCACATGTCCACATCTTGCTATATATCATTATGTTTTGGTCGTAGGATCCATAAAACTTAACACCTAGAGATAACTAGCTACTACTAAACTTAACAAGAAAAATCATAAATAATGGAGAAAGATGCCTAAATGGACAGCTAAAATACTTCTATTGCATAATTTAAATATATATTTAAATACAATTTCAATTGTTATTACGAAAGTAACGGTATTAAATTTTAACATTAATAATCTTTTCCCTATTTATCAACTTCAACATGAACACTTAAGCTTCTTTATAAATTCTGACTCGTGCCTGTCAACTTGGCGACGTTTACTCTTCATTCCATATCTATATCTTTACTTTTCAGTCTTATGACAATTGTTTACTATATATATATATATATATATATATATATATATATATATATATTCTTTATTTTTGCTACCTATTTATAAATATTGCAGGTGAAATTTATGAGAGTAACAGTTATCTGTTAGCTGTCCAAAGTTACTTAAAGAAATCGCAATTTTTAACGTACAGTTTAGCGAAAAAGATTTGGACATATTTACTTATAGCTAATATATATATGTGCAGTTAGCTAAACAGATCTAAACATATTTACTTATAGCTAATATATATTATTATTATTATATATATATATCAGTTTTGACTTTTCATGCAGTTTAACTTGTGCAAATATGTCCATTTCTATGACTATGAGTATACACACAGAGACAATGAATATTCATACTATTCAAATATATATCTAAGACAAATTATGATCTTGCAAGTGGACATATTAACATCTTATGTACCAGAACCAACTTGTACAAATGTGTACACAATTATATATATATATATATATATATATATACATATCTATAAACCAGTCAACAAAATCCGGTAGTTGTACGGGAATCTTGTATCGATACCCACTCATAAACGGCGTACATTACTTTTGACCTCGCAGTTGTCACGAACAATGGTAAATGTTTTCCCATAAACATCCATCATATGTATGTATGTATGTATAACATAAATTAGTTTATATATTTGTGTGTGCTTTTTATACTTGACAAATCATATAAAATATTTGTTGCTGAAATGGTCCATTACAGCAGCAAGCGTACTGCACAGGAAGGTCAATCTTTAAGGTCATCATTAGTTTTGATATCACCCTGTCAAATTATGCGCACTTTTTACAGTTCAAAGTTGAGCGAGCTCCCGGAGTGCCTATAAATTTATGTTCATTACTCGTACAGCCTGACCAGCCTCAATATAAGCCAAAGCTTTTGCACAGAGTTCTCTTACCATTCCGTGCAATAACCTCATCAATCTATTCCAATCTAACGGTCATTGATACGATTACAACGTATGTGACATGTCTATGACCTTTTTTTGTTGTTAACAATAATTTTTCCAACGCTTTGAATTGTATCTATTTATCTATCTGTTAAGCTATCAATTAATTAATTCAGTAAATGCAGCAGCAATATCAAGATATACTTCATTCAGATACAAATTCACCTAAGTGGTTATTCAAAGATATTATTTATTAGTACTATATACTTCTGGACCTTTAAACTTACCATAACAAGTCGATTAGAACTTTTTCTTACTTTTGCAGCAAGCTTTAAGCCGATTAAAAGTAAATGCATTTAGAATGAAATTGGCCTAGTTCAAGTTCAAGTTAAACACACTTAATAATATTTAATATTTGTTGTTTGTTGACAAATCCACAGGTCCTGCTTTAAAAGGACTTGTGTTCACCATTGAGAAAAGATACTTAGAAATCCAATAAAAGTTTATCAACTTTCAGTGGCAATAACACAATCAACACACATTTTCAAGGACAAACTTCAAATGATTACACAGTCACACACACACACCACACACAATTCAACACAATGTGAAGAACTGTCATGCTGAGCTTCAAGGTTACTTTAAGAGGGCCGCAGCCAGCAGTGAATGGCTATCGATGGCAATAAGGAATATTAAGGAATAGAAAGGGGGGTGACGAAGCAATTACCATAATGGCAGACAACCATAGAGAAACTACATAGAGAGTCAGCGTATTATCGGAAATGTGTGACTGTATATATGTCTATATACTAAATAGGAAATGAAATAAATAAATATTTTAAAATTACAGGAAAACATTGCATATTGGTTTATTAAATTTCCCTGTAAATATGCAACTTTTTTAATCATATCATTTTCATAGTTCTCGCTTATAATTCCCAATTAGTTCAAACAAAATTTTGTTCAATTGACTATTGTTTTCAGTGGATTGTCAAGGTTACTTTGGTTTACCTTCAATTAAATTTTGATGTTGTTTGCTGGGTCACCATATGCATCTTTTGTATGCCAGACCATCACCTTTCGGACATTACAAAGCCCGGATAAATGGCACTATTTCCTGTAAAGATTTTTGTTTATCTTATGTTTGTATGTATGGGTATCCTTTGTATGTAATAATTTGTATTCCTTAATAACGATAATAAAAAAAAGAATAATGCAATACATATACTAAAACTATAAAATTATCTATTATATAAGCAATTATTAAAATAGAAATGAAAAATATATAAATTATTAAGCACAATTTAATCAAACTTGATCCACGTTGTGAGTTTCGTTGAGATTAAAAGAAAATAAATAAGAAGAAAACTTTAATCGGGTAAGACCCGATTACGAGAACCTCTTTGCCAACGAAGCTGACATACAGCGCCCCGCCCCCTCCGCACCATAACATGATACTTTATATTATAATATATCTTCCGTATTTCAAACTAAACGAAATTCACATATTTAATATGTTCTAATTATTATGTGTGCAAAAAAACGGAAGGACGATATGGATGGGACAGACGGACATAGCTAAACAACACAGTTATTCGTCCTGATCAAGAATATATATATAATTTATGGGGTCTCAGATGAGATTTTTCTCTGCCTGTTACATACTTTTCGATTTTGCACGAATACAACAGATCCCTTTTAAGTTTTTTAAAGGCAAAGGAATATCAACAGACACTCCAGAATAAAGCTCTCCGTACTATCAATGGATGTGACAGGTATGTCAGAGGTACTACTCTTCACAAGGATCTTAAAATAGATACTGTGGAAAATATCAATTAAATGATAGTCAAAAACAAAGGTAATTTTAAGTTACATTTTCAACCATTTAAAATAAGCAAAACTTTCGTTATTCAACTTTAAAAATTTACCATTTTATTTAGGAGATTATTAATTATTATTACAATATATCAATTACATGCCTAATAACAAAACCTAATCTAAACAAAACTTAAATATCTATAAAAATAAATTATTTGCAAAATAAATCTAACATTTAAATAGAGTTTAGTTTAATAGTCAAAGACTTGCCACTTGCCACTTGTCAGCTCGTCAAAAGTCATAAAAAAAAAATAAAAAAAAAACAAATGTATATAAAAACGGTTTCCTTTAATTGCTGTTGTTCAACGGCTCACAGCTATTTTCTTTTTTAGTTTATTTTTTTTTTGTTTTTGGCCTGATTTTTGTGTACTTGGCATAATTAAAAATTATGCCGGCTACAGCTGCTTGCAATTCTCATGTGTTGCCATGTTTTTGGTTTTTGGTTATTTTTGGATAGAAGCCAAATTCAAGTAGACCATAAAGTAAAATCGCCGCATTAGGGTATACACAACTATTATATGCACTTTACCAAAAACATGCATGCATACATATTATGTTAGCAATTGACTCGTATATGTTGCAAGAATATCCTATACGCCACAGATTGCTAAAGATTGAATTTGTAGGTTGAAGTTAGTACATATATTAGAATGTGGCATGGTTTATACAAACCAAATACACCCGTTTATAAACATTTGATATGCATAAAGATTTAAAAGTAAATTTCGCATATATCTTTTGTGTAAAATATATAATTTTCGATAGATAATTTGCATGTTATTCAAGAATGCATTAAGTTCGAATTTGGACTTTAGTTAGATATAATACATATTTTATGGCCTATATATTTCTGTGGCTTGTGTATACCCTAAGTATTGTATACAGTATATTTTAAAAATATATAATAAATTTCGGTATCGTTATGTAATTTCATGAGAAAGACTATTTCTAAAAAAAAGTTATGATTTTATATAACCGATAACTAATAGAGCGACAACAATCGAGATCGAAGTGTCAACTGAAAAACAACATCAACATAACACATGATATAAATGTGATTCATAAGCTCAATCAACTGTTAAGTTAATAATTTATAATGCAATCAAATCATAATCGAAACTGTCAAAAACGATTTGTACAGATTGAGTGGATATAGCGCCATTCCCCATTGGGTGTTACCTTTAAGGCAGCAGCTCGACAAACGACTGCCAATGTTCATTATAGTTTATAGCTGTCAACTGGAGTACTACTCAGACTCTGTTCTATATAAGTATATATGCATGTATCAATGGACATACACTAGGGAACACCCAAGTCAGCTGACCAGCTGGAAGACTTAACTAATCGAAGACCATATATAATAATCAGAAATAAGTAAATAGAAATCAGACAGACATGTGCGATTCTCGATTTTCGATAAACCCATTCTATATTCCATATACTTTGATTAGAACAATCTCTGCAGTTGTCTACTTAATTAATCGCCATAAAAATACTATATATGTATATATAGAAACAACTGAATGGACGTTGCTGACGTTTCAACTTTCTATATTATCTTATCTTCATACAGCTGACTAATTGTCTTTCAGGCAATCTTCATCCAACTGGTTTTATAGCGAATTCTTCAACTTACATACAATGGATTCTAACAATCTGAATCTGATTCCTAAAAAGTTCATATTTCACCTAATCTGTCATACTTTTTTCGTATAATGAGCAGTAATTGTGACTTACCTAAGTATACGACTTGTAGATACCCTGCTCATGGTCAGATCCACAGCATGTATGCTATATATAACTATATAATTTTGCCTTGGTAACAGTTCCCAGTGCCAAGCGTTAATCAGAAATATAAATTATTAAATTCATTTGCTTTACAGGGTATGAAATCATTTGCACGTGCTTAATTGTTAAGTACTTATATTATTTATAAGGTTTGTTTAAAATATCCCGTGATTGTATATATATATATATTATATATCTAATATCTTAAGTTCAAATAAAAGCAGTCTAAATTAAGATAATATTTTAATTAGGAATTTAAATATAATTTCGATAACTGGATATATCATGCTATACAGTTTGATGACTTTATAAAACTGATTATTCGATGAAAATTTTATGATTTTCCGTGTGTATGTTTAAATGAAGTAAGAATGCTTTTTCATGTTAACTGTCAGTTTGGCAGAAAAAAGAGACCTTCGCTTGGCATGGAAATGTTTCTTTTTTGTTTTTTAGTTTTAATGAAATGTTGCCATTTCATGTTGCATGAAATTTTGATGCGTATTATAAATTAAATGTTATATTCTCAGTGCTCGTAATACTTTCCGCATGGAGCTGTCATGGAAGGTTATCAACATGATGACTTTTGACATAACTTGACAAGAATATTAATAATTTAACGCGAAATTGTTAATTAATTTATAGTGTTTTTGTCTGCAGGCGAAAAGTGTCAATAGGTGTCGCCAGTGTCCATTGTTTTTGTCTATCTTTGGGTATAGTCATTGGTCTCCAACTGCTGAGACTACGTCAACAGCAACCCACGTGGAGCTCTAAACACTTTGGACTGTGCATTTAGATGGAACTGAAACTGTTCGACATGCGATTATACTCATAGATTACTGTTCTGACGCTATTAATAATTTGCATTTAAATATATATATTATATGTAAATAAACTTAATTGATAAAATCGCAGTTTTTTTTTTTATTTAAAAAGTTTTATTTACTTGAATTTTAGGCATAACTTAAATATAATAAATCTCTATTGATTGTAGAAAATTCAGAATTACTTATGCAATCGTTTATAGATTTAAAAGCAAAGTTAAATCATGTAAATGTATATATGTATATATATATATATATATATATATATATATATATATATATATATATATATTAAATAAAGTTGGTTTATATCTTGTTACTTACCTATGCACTATGTATGGAAACTAAACCATCTGATACCAATTGCTGAGATAACCCAGAGCTTTTCAAAATAGCTGTTTTAGCCAAAAGCAGAATGGACACATATAATAATATATCGGTTATATGTATTACCGACGCCTTCGTTAGTGTTAGTTATACACGCCACGAATTATGAATATAATTCTTGAACACATGTTGTTCATTGTTTACAGAACTTTATGCAGCACACGCGCAACAGTAATACCCACACAACGCAATTTGTCAATTGAATTTGTAATAAATAAAACTTGCATATATATTGACATTGAACATTAAAGCCAATTTTTATAAAACGTAATTATGTTAGTTTAAGATCCTTGGCAGAAGAATGCTGAACGTCCAAGCGCAACATGTAAACTAATTCTAGAGCTGCATATCAACAGGTTCCTTAGCTTCCTTGACAAGCGCATGTGCAAAACAGATATAGCGTTTCAAATAAGGTGTAAATTATAAAAATAATACTAAAGTACATTGTATTTCCTTTAAATTAATCAATATCGAATGGTAAATAATGCATGTTCGTTTAATTTGTTTTTTTTTTTTGGGTTAATGGATAAAAATTTTAAAATTTAAATTCTAGCGGGTAACAACATAAGTTAAGTGCTGCCAATTTACTCTACTGAGCTTCATATTAAACAAAATGTAACTAACTGGCAACGCCATGATTGGTTATCGGCGTGTGAGAAACGAATCTTAGCGCGCATTTAAAATAGTTAAAATCAAGTTAGCAACGAATTATTTACATGTAAAATTAGTTTAATATTTTTTACTACAAGTCAAAAAGTTTTCTTAATGTTGACAATTGACAATAATTTTATAAAATATATTAATTTAAAAGAAAAATTATTACCACGCAATATACAAATATGTTGTCTACAAGCTGTGGCTTTAACATGGAGAATGGCTACTTGGAGGGCATAACACGTGGCTTCAAGAACAGTATGCTTAAGCAATCCGATTATCTAAATCTTACGCAATGCGAAAATTTGGCAGAGTTATTTATAGGTATTCAAAACACCGAATACGGTCAGATAACTGAAAATGATGAAAATATAGATGTGGAACACCTTGAAAAAAATATGCGAAACAAAGTTGTTATCCAATTTAACTATTTACGTTTAAACTCAACTGAACCTCTAAGCACATTTTTGGAGTATATACGTTACGAACATATGATTGACAATGTGGCACTATTATTATCAGGTTTAAACAATCATCGACCCATGAAGAAATTACTTTCACTTTGTCATCCTTTGGGACTTTTTGATCAGTTAGAAGCCATTGAATTAGCTAGTAATACAAGTGAGCTATTTAACGCCGTCCTCATAGACACACCATTGTCCAAGTTTGTATCAGTTAATTTTGACAAAAAAGAATTTCGACACGTCGATATAGAAATAATACGTAGCGTTCTCTATAAGTCCTATCTAGAGGATTTTTATAGATTCTGTAAACGTCTCGGAGGCACTACAGCTGATGTTATGTGCAATCTATTGGCATTTCAGGCCGATCGTCGTAGCATTACCATTGCAGTCAATTCTCTTCAAACTGAAATGAAAAATGCACAACGCAGAACACTATTTCCCAAATGTGGCCATCTGGGACCACTTGGACGAACTGCTTTATCCCAAACTGTAGATATCGATCAAGTCCGTCAAATAACTAGTATATGTCCAGATTACGCCGGCGTCTTTGACAGTATCGAGCGGGATACCGATAATCTAATAACACTGGAAGATCGTTTCCTTATACTTGAAGCTAAATTGCATATGCAATCATATTTACAGCAATTTCATTTTGGGGTCTTCTACTCGTATCTCAAACTGAAGGAACTTGAGTGCCGTAATATTATCTGGGTAGCCGAGTGTATTTCGCAGCGCCAAATTGATAAAATCAATGCCTTTATACCAATTCCATTGTATTAATATGTGAATAACAATAAAATGTTAGAACTTATATAATATGAAATTTGATTATATAAAAAAGAAAATTTCAAAATCACGAGAGTCCCCATCCACATTTTTTAAGACTAAATGGGATTAAAACACAAAATATAGTATGTTATATATAAATAAATATGTATAAGTATATCATATTCATTTAATGCTAACTTGTAGTTTGAGGTTAGTTAATAATGCGGTTAGGCTGTAGGGTAAGTCGAGGGAAATGCAGCTCCGTTGCTGGGTGCTGATTTTGTTGTCATTTTTCCCCTAACTCGCAAGCCTAGCGACAAAATCAGCTGAATCGCAGAGGGCATTTTAGCAGCAGGTTCTGAGTTTTCTTTCTTTTTACGAAACTCAGTTTCAATTCGTGATTCTAGCCCGCTAGTTGTGCCAAGATATAAAGATATACAGACATTCAGATGTATATGTATATGTATATGTATATATATAAATATATATATATATATATATAATTTATTTTGATATATAGCAAACGTTACCGAATGAATCATCTTCGTTTATTGTCGTGAGTGTTTGAATATATATAAAAATTATACTTTTTTATTTTCCCGACTTCTTAATTGTCTCTGTCTCTCACTATGTCTTTCCCGCTTTCGCATTGTATGCGTTTGACTTTTTTTTATCAACAAAACTATTTGAAGCTCAATATTAAATGGCAATAAGTCTGTAAATGATACGTGTATGTATATTAACATAAACATGTACACATGCATACATACATATGTAATGTATGCATATAAAGCAGATAAAATTTCCCGTTTTGCCAGAAACTGTTCGCCTTTTTTAATATAAAAAAGCAAAACTTTTCCGCATTTTTCCGCGAGTTCAAATTTCCTGTTCTTGCAAATTGAGCGCCATTCAACTTGCTCCATTCGACTGGGATGCTACTACAGCAGATACTAGATAGAGCATGAGACGAAAACTATTCTTTTCGGTTACTTTACTCTCAATACTTGTAAATCCCGTTTGCCATTTTTTTTTTCTGTTTCAACCTTAAGTTTGCCAACGTATTCTAAGCAATAAATCAGGAAAATAAGACAACAAATACATAAATACAATATTAAAATTGTTTATTTAGAAAAAAAAAGTGAACATCATTAGATATTTAAAACTTGCAATTATTAAAAAAAAAAAATACAACAACCTAAAATGTATTTATTTTTTTTTAATACTTCCCCCTATTTATTTGTGTGTGAAAATCAGAATCACAATTTCAATACAACGGCACCGACGACGGCAAGCAATCATTCCATAACTATAACCATTATTTGTGCCTTCGAAATATAACGACGAAGTATTGTATTAAACGCTTATATACATCTGCAGTAGTTACACACACAACGGCAAAACTGCTTATATATATATATAACACATAACAGTCGTTTGATGTATATAGGTAGGTAAGTATATAGTCTGTTTTTGTAGGCTTTGGTTGCTTTTGAATTTTTGAGTTTCGCAGTATTGAAATCGTGGTGGTGGTTGTTGGTTGAAATTCTGTTCTGCTTCCTCTTTAAATATTAGTGAGAGTCATCAGCTCTCCTCTCTCGCTGTTTTATCTGTGTTGCGTCGATGTGTATGTGTGTAAGTCTCTGAGTTTGCAAGTTTTGTATGTGTGTGTCTGTTTGTGTTTGGTTATTCGACAAGGTGTTTGTGTCGCTGTGTTGAAAAATAGTTAAGTTAAATAATTATTAAACCGCGAGAGTATGAAAATATTAAATGTTTTATCGAAACATTTTAATTTTTTACTTCCTAAGTTTGACATTGTCGGTTTTTTAAATAATCATACACTCAAATTGACTGCCATAAATGAGTTTGTCGGATTTCAAGTTATTAAATGTAATTAACGTTTTTCTTATATTTCTCTTTTATTTCTTTAAAAATTCTCAACATAATAAGCGTAAATTTGTGCCGTGTATTTGTATTTGTCTTACTGTGTATGTAAGAATGAGAGAGATTGAAGCGCGCTCTTGTTTTTCGTGCGCTAGTTTGCGCTCTCGCTTTATATTTTTTTCAGATTACAGTGGGTCGCAGGAGATTTAAATATAATTTGTCAGTGTATATTTTAAAGCAATTGATAACTGTGAAATCTTAATAAAACACTTCTAACTGTAAGCTATGTGGGCGTTAGCGAACAAATTTTGATTTATAAATTTAATCTGTGTTAAAAAACCAATTTTTGAGTTAACTATGAGTTCAACCGGCTTTTAATAAATTTCAAACCACTGTATTGTAAGCATTTTTTTTTATTTTTGACAGATGTTGTTGAAATGGAAAATAGCTGTGCTTTATCGAACAAAAAGTAGTTCGATTTTTAAATACGACTGAAACTTCACGCCTCGTGTCTTCCTTCAATAATATCCTCTTTAAGTTGGTAACCCTGAATTCTATTCATGCAAAATTCAAAATTATGACAGTGCATAAAAAAAAAAAGTTTCAAGTTTCTGTTTTCCAGGGATTGTGTATCAGTTTGAGTTCCTCAAGTTATTTATTACGCATTTCAAGTTTTAATACGCAAATATTAATACTATACATTTATAAAAAAACATATAGGTATGTGTATAAGCATAAACACTATAACACTCCAATTTCTAAAACAATATGACGAAATCTCTATTTTTTTCTACTATAAGTGCCACATACTGAGTCGTAATCGTATTTGGCGTGTTTATTAACATTTTAAAATCGTTTACTCACTATCTCTAAATTTAGTTCAGTTATATACTTATACTACGTATTTGTGACTATGTTTGTCTGTATTGGAGTGCTTGCATGAATGTATATGTGCGAGTTTATTCTTTTTACCTTCCCTTTGTCGTTATAACTCGTATTGAAATTTGTAATCAAAATCGATAAAAAAATATATATTTATTTGCCTATTTTGATTTGAATGTTGAAAAGCTCTCTCAGTATTCAAGTAAATACATATAATACATAAGTAAATAGACGCACACAAATACGTCCACATTAATATATATATATATAAAAGTCTATGTAGAGTTTTGAAAGTATTAAATATGATTCAAATTATAAAAAACTATTTAAAAAAAGAAATAATAAAATGAAAACTTGCTTAGGTCGTAAGTTCATCACATTTTTCATTTAAAATACTGGTTTTTCTAACTAAATACTGGTTGGTAATTGGATTAAATGTTACAAAACTATCCGTGAATTTATTACAAATATTTATTATCTAACTAGCTATTATATACATATATAAAAGATTTCTGTATGATAAATAACTTCTGATTTGTACACTATTTTGCAGGCCTCTTACGTAACCATCAAAGTTAAGCGGAAAAGTTAGATCAATGTTGACGCCGCGGATTTCGGATCAGGATAGCCACAGCGATAGCAGTAGTCTTGTGGGGAAGCACACAGGACATAGTGTCACCACAGTAGCTCCTCACACAAAAATGCGCTTGCTTAGCAAAGTGGAGCACAATATGCGCCAAAACCAACAGAATCAATCCAAAAATTCGGCAAGTAGTCAAAGTATTAACAAGCTCTTGACTACGGCAGCTACCGCCAATGGTCTTGTAGGTGATGTCGATGAGCTGCTGACGCCCATGCGCATTAAAGTTCATATGCCTAATTCTATGGTGCCTGGGGTTGGTGGCAATTTGAATGGTAGTATTAATGGCAAGGATACAATAATCACTCGACCAGAGCGCAACCTGTGGAGCCGTGCTGAAATGCTGGAAATGCTCAACATAATGCAGCAGATGAATGCCTTAGAGATGCTCAATGATCGCAATATCAGAAGTGAACACGTATTCCGACAAATCGAAGATGTGATGCGCAGTAAGGGATATGTAAAAAAGTCTAGCATACAAATCTGGACAAAATGGAAATTTCTTAAGTCTACATATAATACCACAACAAGACATGGCAATGGTGTTCCCAAAGTTGTACCTGAAGAGGTATACCGCGTTCTTAGCCGTATGCTACGTGAAAATGCCAGTGGTAATGCCAACGGAAGTAGTGGAAGTAGTGGTAGTGGCATTGGTAGTGGTAGTGGCATGGGTAGCGATTGCGGCAATTCCATGGATAGTTCCAATGCGGAAATTAAGACGGTGACTGAAAATGATGATGGCAAAGATGAGCTTGGTGTAGAGCATCCTATATTTGGTTTTCGATTGGGCTTGATCAAGCCAGAGCCCATAGACACTGGTAAGTTAACTGATATGAATACATTTTCTTGATGACAAAAACTTTACTTTATAATTTTTGTTATTCAGGTTACGAAACGTCTTTAAACAATGGAAAATCTTCACAAGAGGAAAATGAAGCTGTAGAACCTTTACAAAGTAAAGACAATAAGATTTATGATCAGTCACAGAGCCCGACACAGACGCTAGAACACACGCCTTTTATGGTAACTGTGAAACATGAACCAGAAATGGATTTGGGCATGGATACTACCAATACGCCGCCTCCAACAGCACCGACTTCGCCTTCACCACCGCCTGTTATTATGGACCAAGGAGACCATGATAAGGGAAAGTTGTACACTTCAACTCCACAGATGACATCACTACCACCATTACGTGTTGCCTCGTTTGCCACTGACATTCAAACCAAAGCGTTGTCAGGAACACCTACACACGGTATTCTTCATATTGAACGACCGGTATATCCCAGCAACAAGCTTACTGGACATGGATCTAGTCTTGGCAAAAGCGGTCGAACCATGCCGCTACAGAGCACAAGCAGTATTAACTTTGTTCATCCTACGAGTAAATTAATGCTACCTCGAAGACAGTTACCAATGCGGATACCACGTGATATTAGCGTCCAACCAGCCAGCATGCGTCCGCAGAAGCCAATGCTTACGCGTGAGACGGGCTATTCACTGCGTCCCGAACGGGTTGTTCCAAATCTAGAGCAATCTATATCACCGCCACAATCGCCTTCGCCTCCTGTACACGTCCAGCCTATGGTAAAATATCCTATTACATACGCCTCAACAAGTCGCCAAGCGCAGTTCTTAACGGAGAATATGCAACAAGCTCGCAAACGTCGTCTGAATTACCCACAGCCGTCCCCTGTGCCTATTAAGCTTCAGCGAAACTCAATGGTCAATGATCATAGTCACAATGAGAGTTTTGTAAACAAGAATTCATCTGCTGCTGAAGAAGTACGCAAAAAGCTGGATGCTGAGGAAGCTCAGCGCCGAAAACTTCAAATGGATGAGCTCTTTAAAACGGAGCTGACCCAGTTAGCCAATTCTATGCGAGATGCACAGAGGGAACTGATGAAGGACTTCTTTGAGCAGCAAAAGGAACTTGTCCGCCGTGAACATGAGTTTCAGCTTAGGCAGGATAACCTAGTTATGAGTGCCCTACGTAAACAAACGGATGCACTGGTACGCATAGCTAATGACCTAATGAAACCGCGTACTGACGAAATTCCAAGCACTGTTTCACAACAGCAAAATAAAGCAAAAACTGTAAATGAGAATGATTTGTTATTAGATCCCAATGTTGAATTAAATGAGGCGAATAAAAATTCGGAAGTCGAATCGCATGAAGAACTACATTTGATTGAGGAAAATGATGATGACGACGAAGATGAGGAAGACGAAGAGTGCGAGGACGAAGACATAGATCTGGAAGATGGCGAAGGCGATGACGACGACGACGACGACGACGACGACGACGACGACGACGACGACGACGACGACGACGAGGACGAGGAGTTTCCGGAATTTCAGCACAACCCTGAGTTAAATCATTACGATGATGAGCATCAACAATACAGCGATGAGGAACATCCAAATGAAACAGCAATGGAAACATTTAATTCCGCTGCCAGCGAAGATACATCAAATATTAGTCCGCAGTTAACCTAAATTACAAACACTATTACAAAGTATTATTTAAATAGCTACTATATATTGTTATACCTAATCCTAAAACCTAAACCTTAAAGCAACCACAATCATTCCAAACACATTCCTTAATTTTTAAAAAAGCAAAGAAAGAAAACATAAATATATATATGTATATATATATTCTTAGAGCAAGGCCCACAATTGTTAAAAGACTTGATTAAATTTAAGCATTAAGAAAGATTTAAAAGATAAATTAACACATATATATATATATATATATATATATATATATACTGTTCCGATGAATGTGGTTTATCTCATTCGTTTTGTGCTTTGAGAAGCTAATGAAACATAAAATATACACACATTATTATATGTATATATAATGGTATTCGAGCAATATCAAAATGAATATAGAAATGGAAACCGAATCTTTAATCTTTTGACTGTTTGTACTAATCCAGAGCGATTACACTATGTTTATACCAGCGTTTATTCTTTATATATATTTAAAAGCAATCATTTACGTTCAAATCTTCGGAAATCTATGTAAAAAAAACCAACAACAGTTGTTAAAGGAAGACAGTTTATGAAAGAGTATACGGTATTGAATACCAGGATATTTTTTTAAGAATACCAATTATATTTTTAAACAAGACCAACAGTTGCATGTGTGTTAGAAGAAAGACAGCATCTGGCTGAATCTTAAAGTAATATTTGAGTTTTTCTATCTGTATCATTTATATGTATACCAAAACAGTCAGCTAACGAGATATAAACAAAGACAAAGATAATATGACACATTTAAATAATTTAAATTGAAGATAATTCTAAATTAATCCAGCTATAACCTAAACTATGTTAATATGATTAAATCGTATAGTTACTTTTATTATTGGTTATAGCATATCTTATGGTCAGTCATATGTCATACGTGTACGCCAAAGGGGTTTTTTTTTAACCATATTGAACCCTTCAATCTTTGTGGAAAGATTTGGCTTCCATTTCTTTTTACCTTATTTAAAAAACAAGAAAGAATTTATAGACGCTTTTTAAGTATTTTCAAAATATTTCTTAACAAGAAATGTATTTAATATTGCGATTTTTTATATTTTTTTTAAAACAAAATTTATTTTTAAGAACTAATCCAAATATTAAAACGGCCTAAATTAGCGAGAAATCAATTCTTACTAACTAGCTACGTTTATATATATTTATATATATTCTCAAAAATTTGTTTTAACTAAATACTACTATATATATATATGTATATATATAACTAACGCTAGCTTACAATGTGGCTTTCACTAAAAATTAGTTATGTATGTGTATATATGTGTGTGTGTTTTAGTTTGTTGCACAAGAGTAAACGCCTAAAGCAAAATTAATATACATATTTTATTTTACAATTACAGCTATACTTTTCCCCCTTTTCCCAATTCCCTTTCCACACTTTACCCTAAAATCCCCCTTTTTTATTTTTCTACTAATATATATATATATATAAATATATATATATATATATATAGACCCCCTTCTAATTCAATCCCAGCGAATGCAACGATCCAACACTAGTAACTGCTAGTGCAGATAGCGTACCTAGTCGGGACGATAAATTGGTGTTTTGGGTATAAATTCAATTAATATAACATACTCCATCATGGAATTGGAATCACATTGTTGCTTATGTAGACGCCAGTGTAGGCCTAGTTTATGATAAAGGTGATTATTCTCCCATTCCAGCAATTTATCCAGCGTTAATTGTGTCTGTAAAAATTAAATTTAGATAATTATAATAATATGAATAAGTAAATTAAAGCATAACCGGAAATCAAATCTTACGCGTTTACTAAGGCATATGACGGGCCATAGAGAACAGCCGAGTGTGCAACAACAGCAGACACAGCCACAAAAGAGCCACTTGACATTTAGGGGCAGGGTCTTCTTCAGTATGCCATTGATGCGTCCGATGGTCGCTTTGAATTCCTCAGGGGCAACACGTGATAACAGGCCACAGGGGAATTCAATATTAAATCTATTGCTAAGGCCAAAGCTGTAAAAAAAATATAAAATATATAAGTTTATTATATATATTATATACAATCATTATGTATATCAGAATTCTTCAATTACAATTTACACATAACATTGCAGTCAGTATTTCATATTTATTTTCATTGGTATTATGCAACCAAACAGAGACAGAAATAGAAACAGTCAATTATTGACAACTAGGCGCCAAATGGAACAAGGTCAAGCGCAGAGGTAGTAAGGGTGGCAAAGAGCATACCTAGGCAGACTGATATCAATATTAACAGACAATGCGCCCAAAACAGAAATTGGGTTTGATGATGACGATGAGCCTTGAGCTACATTGCGAACAAAAAAATGTACAGTCAAGCTTCCCTATTGATAAAATTAAAGATCATTTATATATCTTATTATTTTTTTTTATAAAATTTGCTGTGAATATATACAACTAAATTATCACATAAAAGAGCTTTAAATGTATACAAATATGGCTGTTTTAATACAAGCAGATATATATGTAATCGGAGTATATTTCTTACAATGCGATACAAGCATAGTTTCTACATATGTTTATTAAAAGGAAGCTTTACTGTATGTGTGTGCAAGTGTATCTATTGTTTTATATATTTACATTTACTTTAATAGTTAAAAACTTACACAGTCATATTTCCAGCACCTCGAATAATGATTGGCTCGGCCACTGGGACTAATGTCTGATCCTGAAAGTGCTCCAAATCTTCCAGTTGCTCGTCCTCATAGATGGCATCAAAGTCAGAGAACGACATGGCTGTGTTTTAATGATCAATGTTTCTTTAATGATGGGCGGATGACAGGGACGCCCCAGGCGTCACAAAACTATACTCTCCGTTATTTTCAGAGATGTTGTCAACACATTTTTCATTTCATTTACAATTGCATTGATTTACTTGTGTAATATTGTGATGCTACTTGTTATGAATACAAAAAAAGCAAACAAAAATCAAAAACAAAAACAAATCTCAGTCTTTATGCTGGGTCGTCGCCGTTTTGATTGTTGTTCGCTCGAGACTCAAATAAAGCGCCGCTGGCTTTGTTGTTACTGTTAAACTGCTGCTGTTCCTGTTGTTGCTGTAGTTTCTGCTGCTTCCGCCATACGCATTAACGTTGACTGCACTCGGGCGAATGCTGATACGAGATGACGTTGATTTCCTTTATTGCGTTGCATTGAAAAAGAATAGCACACAAAAAAATATATGTATTATATTAAGTTGAACCAAAAACAATTATTTAGCTGATGAATGTGCGTGTGTGCGAATCAGCCAGCATATGCTAAATATTGTGCAACACTGGTGATTGACTGCTTTATTATTATTGTTGTTGTTGTTGTTGCTGTGCGCATAGTAGGGGCCACCAGCAAGGTGCATTCGCTTTGTTTTTTGAGTATTTCGCAATAATTTTTTATCTTTTACTTACAACAATGTGGTAAATATTTTCGCGTATCTCTATCGACAATTTAACTATTTCACTTTATTGTTTGAGAAATAATTTTGAATTTTTCGTTTTTTTTTTACAATTTCATGCCCGCTTTCTATGTTTTGTAATAACGAAAATAGCTTCTCAGCTTAATATTTGTTGTTGCAAGGCGACCAGCTGGCAGCTGTTTATCGTGCAGAGTTGCCACCCTATCGCAAAAGTGAAAAAAATTACTTAAAAATAAACTTGAATTTTACCAGCGGGTTATTATTGATTTATTAATTAGCTAAATTGTATAAATGTGTATATTATTCAGTAAATATATATGTATATAGCACATAAGCGTATAATCTAACTTGTAATAAATAAAATATTGTGCAAAAATTCGACAAATTAGCAAAAACACCAATTACTTAATAGCATTAACACGAACATTAGCGTTTAAACGACAAGGCATATATTTTGAATGGAAATCATTCTACTCCTGCTCCTTACTTCTTTTTCGAAGCACTTGGACTGGTGGATTGAAACACAGAAGATGCTGACATCAAATTTTCAATGTATTGTCCGAGTACCTGGTTTTCGGAACGCAATTTAAGATTTTCACTTTTAACAGAGTCTACTCTTTGTGACAGATCGTCTAATGTGTTCTGCAATTCCAATACTTGGGTAATCAAACGTGATTTTTCCTGTACGTCATCAGGACCAGCGTCAATTGTATCAAGGGAATTATGGGACGAATCAGGAGTTGTGCTACGATTAGTAAATGCTGAGCGTAATGAGTCCATTGAATGTCCATTTGGTATATTATGTGTAGTTGACGGCTCATCATCATTGATAATAACTGAAAGACAAAATTATAATTTTATAACTACATTGAACAACCGGACGCGCCCAAATCCTACAGATTCAGGTTTATTAAGCTCTTACCTTGTGGATCTTCGTCAATTGCCATTATGTTGTCATCATCGTGAATTATTGACATGATGGCTACACAGGAAAATCAAAATATAAAATATTTTTTTTAATTTAATTGGACAAAAATGACACGAAAAAGTACAACTACCACTTTTAGGTAAAAAGGAATTGTCTAACACACGTTTAGAAATTATGCAATACTGGAACTCAATTGAAAATTGTAAAAAGTAAAAAGAAGAATATAATATTTATAAAGGGCTTTTTACTGGCAATGATAACAATTTCATTGTAATTACTTAATATTAAATTAAAAACAAATATATTAAACAATTTGTTTATGGCTATTTATAAAAAAGAGAAAAATTATGCAAACAAAGCTACTAACTTGTAAATGCAAAAATCATTTTTCTACCGCGCTTTAGCTTTGGCTACATCATTAAATACAATATTTGTTCTTTACCAATGATTTAAAAGTCAAATAATTTGTCAAGCTTATAAAAAATATTGACAAGCTTATAAGTAATAGTAAAATAAAAATTTTTCCGAATAATAAATCAATATTTATTAATCGGTTTAAAAATAACTGACTGGACTGAGTTGTTGTTGCAGAGTTGTCACCTGAAAAACATTCGATCGCCGAATTAAAATACACACACGCTTTTTGTCATTATAATTTTTAACGTTGGACTGAAAACAACTCCAACTAAAAATAAAGTTCGAAGTTATTGAAAGTATAAATGTTTGTGATTTATTAAATTGTGAATATTGTGCTGATTTACATTTTACAATACATATCTGGATATTGTAAGACATCAAATGGTAAGAACCAACAGTTACCATTGTGTGAAGTGGGCATAATATTTCTAATTTATAGAGTTTAACAAATATTTTGATACAAGCCTATAATAAATTTAAAGGTAATGTTGATGATTTATTTTATATTTACAATGTCTAATGTTTATTAATATTAATTATATTTTTACATTGACCAGTTGCTCTGTGAAGTCCGCCAGCAAAGACTATTGGCCTTAACAGTTAACTTATCCATTAAAGTTTAGTACATTTCGTTTCAAATATAAGATCAGAGGTAAGATTTTAGTTAACTCTTAAAATATTTAGATAAATAATACGTAATGAATAAGCAGGTAATTATGCTTTTAGCATTTATATACTAAGCCCAGATAAGGTATGTATATATGACATTGACATCGGCGTACGTATACGAACATGCATACGTAACAGTATCAGATTGAAAGAAACTAAGTAATTTCAATTAATTGCAACGATAAAAACAAAATTTGCAAATAAGCTCAAATATGGTAAATAGATTTTTAAAATAAATTCTTTGTAAATATATAACTACATCCAGCATACAAAAAAAAATGATATCAATATTCAATATGCGTGCTGCCAACTTTTTTAAAATATGTTTAACCGAAGGGGCGCGCGACCTAACGACGTGTTTAAATCAATATATTTCTTTAAATTACTAAATAATTTATAATACTTTTAAAAATCTTTTTATATATCTAATATCTTGCATATATATTTCACTATTTTCAGCATTAAACAATCGGCAATCATAACCGTAAAAGTTTTAAAATATTGAAAATTCATGATACTGCCAACTTGGCATATCGAGTACGTGAACACTAAAAAATCCCAAATTAAAATACCAAATTTCATACATTAGGCGCATGATAACAGATAAAATTTCAATTGAAATTAACTAATTATAAATATGAAAAGTAAATAATTGAAAATATTTAAATATTAAAAACTTGTGAAATCAAACTTAAGCAAAAAAAAGATATTTAATTCTAAAACTAAAGCATAATATAAGAAATAAAGGATATTAAAAATAAATACCAATTGCTGGTAAAAGGTGTAGTGATTGGATAAAATGCCAAAAGTAGTGCGGCAACGTACGAATTGTATTGCCTGCAGTTGAAAAGTGTGAAATAGACGCCATTTGAGCCGACTTTGAATTAAAGATTTAAAACTGCCAAACAAGTGCCTGTTAGTAGAGGATAAATTTATTCATTCCATTAGAATGTTGCCAAATAACGTAAGCGTCTCACAACAGAGTCAAGTAAAAAAGGAATTGCCAATGGCAATGCTTCAGCAGATAAAACTGGGAAACAATGCTTCTGGTCTGACAGGTACGATGACTGTCACAGCAGCAGGCCAAGGATTGGGAATGATTCCGAACCAGGTGCGATATATGCCCGCCAATCCACGTACCATAAAAATAAGCAGTTATAATCATAATAACAATAATAATAAGCACTATAATAGCAATAATATTAACAAGAATTCTGCTATAATTAAAAGTAAACTTACGACCATAAATATTGTTCCAAAACAGTTAAAAACCAACGCTCAAACAACAGTATCAACAACAACAACATCAACAACGATTACTTCGCCAGTCCTACAATTGGTTAATGCCAAACCTAATGGCAATGCTGTTTCGTCGCATCTATCTATTATACCGCCCAAAACACTTGTAAATACCACATCCAATACCAACAACAATGCTGTGCCTCACTCACAGCCAGTGGTGATACGACCTGTAAACACGATGACTAAAATAACTGGACAACAACAACCAAATGGAATCATAAGCATTAGAAGCACCAGGGCAAACCAAGTAACATCAACTGCAAATCCAAAAATAATGGCATTGGTGGCATCTAAACCAATTACAAACAGTACAAGTAAGTTTTACTTTTAATTATATAATCTTCAATATATATATGGTTAACTTATAGGATTGATCTTACTCAGTTTTGTATGTATTGTTAATGTGTGTATGTATATTGGTGTGTCTTTTATGTGGGTTTGGTTCGATTCGATTTTGGTGTTAGTTTCAATCCATTTTATTAATATTTGTTCTCATTTTTTATTTTGTTGCCGCTGCGAGTTGTTCATTTAGTTTTCATTTAGTGGCCAACGTGAATTGGCGTTTGCGTGTGTGTATTTATATATATATTTTTATATATGTATACTGCGTATAAATAAGTATGTGTAGTCATTTATTATTACTATTATTATTATTATTATTATTATTATTATTATTATTATTATTAAACCTATTGGAATATGTGGCTTTTGACCTTACGACTTACATTTATAAATGTAAGCGGAAAACAGTTTAAAGTATAAAAATAATCTCTTTATGCAAGCTTGCGGCTATTTTAATAAAAAAACACATTTAGATATTTGCACTTAGTTGATGGTTATATTATAATCAGTTTACTTTTAGCATAGATATCGATTGACAAATACTTTTTTTTGAGCTGATGTCACAAATATTTCGTGTGGCACTTTTAAAACTCAGAAGCTAAATAAAATAAAATGGTGATAAAACTTACTTGCTGAATTTTTTCAATACATTTTTCATTTCTTGTTTATCAACGAATTTTGTGTTTTTCCTTTTGTTATATTTTTTTTATTTATTTATTCATTTTTTTTTTTTTTTGTATATATGCAAAAGTCACTGGCGGTTGTAGAAACACCATGTCAATGATCAGGTTTTATTTGCAGCTGCAGCTGAGCAACAACACAGCAAGAGAAAATAAAAGTAAAAGTAAAAGTAAATGCAAGAAAAAAAGTTATACTTGTTGTTGTATGTTATTTGAGGATAATTTAAAAAAAAAAACTTCTCAAATTTAAAATTCACTCGGCTATTATCGAGCGACTTGTGACTAATTTTTTTATCAGACTGTTAAACATATAATAAAGTACAATAACATTTTGTATTAATTTATTGTTCATATTTCGTTTATTCTCTTTTCTTCCTCTCTTTCTTTTCTGATTTTAGCATCAACGCCCGCAAATTCAGCCGCTGCTACATCACAGATTTCATTTATTTCAAATCCATTGAAATCAGGTGCTCCTGTTATACTAAGCAAGGCTGCTGTGGATAAAATACGCTTTAAGGTTGGTCAAGTGCAGGCAAAGGCTAATTCTGGAACATTAATTTTGACCAAATCATTAAAAAGCAACCTTGCCAATACCAACAACAGTACCAGCAGTACCACCAAGACCAGCAGCACCCCATCTGTACAGCCATTGCCCAGCAATAGTTCTGCATGTGTACAGTCATTGATCAATACCAGCTCCTCAACCGTACAATTATTGCCTAGCAGTAGTTCCGAAACTTCACAATCCGGCAGCAGTGGTTCCACAGTGCAAGAATTACCGACCACCAGCAGCAGTTCTGCTATTCAGCCAATGACAGGCAGCAGCAGCAGCTCGACTGTTCAGCCAAATGTTCCCAGTAGCAGCAGCAGCAGCAGCAACATCAGCAGTTGCAACAAAAGCATTATTATCAGTATCAATGGTACAACTAGTGTTCGACCTGTGCAGGAGAAAACAATTCATCAAGAAGTTACACAGCTACGTCCAACTATTATGCCCGCAACTGCGCCAGCAGTCATACCCGCAGCTATACCTGCAGCCATACCTACACCCATACCTACACCCGTACCTGCAGCCGCTCCGACGCCCACAGCAGTACCTACACCCAAGAGCACATCCACGTCAGTGCCTCTGCCTACCTTAGCAGAAAGAAAGATTACTCCAGTGCCTGCTATCACTTCTAAGGGTGCCACTGTAACAAAAGCCCAAACAACCAGTTCATCTAAAGTGTCTACATTATTCGCAACTGAGCCCAAAGTTTTGTCCAATGGAAGTATAAGTAATCATCAAGTTTTACCTAAGGTGCAGCGATCCAAGTCGCTAGCAGGCAGTGATGATATTGCCAATGTATCTGGTCAAAACAATGTGACTGAACGTCGACATTCGGTAGCAATTATGGCCAAGGAAGTAGATGTTGTGGAATGTTCCAAAACAATTGAAATCATAACGATAGACGATGATGACAGCGAGGAAGAAAGAGAACAGGAACGCAAAAGAAAACAACAACTGCTGCAGAAACAGAAATTACCTATGCCGCAGCTGCAACCTCGTCCACAACCGCAGTTGCGTATGGCTCAGGAAGAAAAACGATTAAAAACTGTGAGGTCAAGAAACTCCACCAGAAAACGTTCCATTAGTAGTATCACCAGCTGCAACAGCAGTAGTAGTAGCGATGTGGAAATGATATTTGATACAATGTCACAGGAACACGAAGTAGGTCAGCCAGTAGCGAAACACTCAAAACAGATGGAAAAGATGCCACAATTAAAGCCTGCCACCATAAGTATTGTTAAGGCAGAAACCTTGCCATTGTCCAAGGAGGATTTTGAAAAATCGCTGCGGTGCGATGAGAATGTTAATGAAACCTCACCCTCCTCCACGTCCACAGCTTGCAGTTCAAACTCAAGTAACCAAAATTTAGGCAACAGCTTAACTGTCACACCCATTACCCGATTACAACAGACGGAAGATGAACAGAAGGTACCGAATCCGGCATTTAACGGTATAAGGCGCAATATGTTCCTAAATTTTGATATGCTACGTTGGCGGCAAAAGAAACCAGCAATACTACAAAACTCCGCATTGCGTTTTGATTTAAATCGTTTCAATCTGCTGCAGGTAAATGAACGCAATGAGTCACGTACTGGACCTGCCCGCTATTTTGAGCGTGCTCTATTTGATCGTCCTGGTCGGCGAAGTAATAATAGATCCCATCCGTTACTTTATTTGTGTTCTCGTTGTAATGGTCATGGTCCTGCATCTGATTTTTTGGCACCACGTGAGTAAACATCAAACTTTTAATTGAATTAGGTCCCTTAAGTTATTGTTTCACCATATATTTGCAGGTTTCTGTTCTGTTTCTTGTGTGCGTCGTGCACATAAGCGACGCCAGGTTAGTGCTCCAAGTAATGCTAATAAAATAGTTCGGACAATGGATGCAAAGGTATCCAATGGTCATGTACAGCAACTGCAACAGCAGCAACAGTTACAGATTCAACAGCAGCAACTACAACATCAACTGCAACAACGAGAAAAGGAACGGGAAAGAGAAAGAGAACGGGAAAAGGAACGGGAACGTGAAAGACAACGTGAAAGGGAACGTGAACGGGAATGTGATCGGGAACGTGATCGGGAACGTGAACGTTGTCGGGAACGTGAACGGGAGCAGAAGCTTACACAAGAAAAGTCAGTAAAGCGTCCGTTCCGATGGACTGAGTACCTGAAAGTTAAGGGCAATGGTGGTGCAGCTCCTATACACCTGTTTCTAAATCCATTTCCAATCACTGCCAATTCTTTTGAACGTGGTATGAAACTGGAAGCCATTGACCCAAGCAATTGTTCATTGTTTTGTATCTGCACTATTGTGGAGGTGCGTGGCTATCGACTAAAACTCAATTTTGATGGTTACTCCAGTAAGTATGATTTTTGGGTTAATGCTGATTCAATGGATATCTTTCCACCGGGATGGTGTGAACGTACATCCCGTATACTACAAGCCCCAAACGGTCTTTCCACGGAACGCTTCAATTGGTATCGTTATTTAGTAAAGACCAATGCAAAAGCAGCTCCATGTGCACTATTTACGCATCTTAACGTTTCTCCAACGCAAACGCAAATAAATGGATTTAGTATTGGCATGCATATAGAGGCGGAGGATTTGAATGATACGGGCAAGATATGTGTGGCCACTGTGGCGGATATACTGGATGAGCGCATACGTGTACATTTCGATGGCTGGGATGATTGCTATGACTATTGGGTACATGTCAATTCACCGTATATTCATCCTTGTGGTTGGCATGAGGGTCGCCAACAGTTGATTGTGCCACCGGAGTACCAGAATATAGCCTTTAATTGGTCCGATTACATTAAACATATGGGTGGATTTGCGGCACCAAAGGATCTATTTAGGCCACGTGACCCCATGGAGTTTCAGGCACGCATGAAACTAGAAGTTGTGGATCAACGTAACCCCTGCCTCATTCGACCAGCAACAGTGGTCACACGTAAAGGCTATCGCGTTCAGCTGCATCTGGATTGCTGGCCGTCTGAATACTTTTTTTGGCTTGAGGATGATAGCCCTGATCTTCATCCAATTGGTTGGTGTGAAGCCACTTCACATGAGCTTGAAACTCCGCCTGGTTTCCAGCAACGTCCATCACCATTGCCCTGTGACATTGAAGGCTGTCGTGGTTTTGGCAATGCCAAGCGAACTGATCTCAATGTACACGCATTACGTGATTGCTGTCCCTATGAACCAGAGAATTGGCGACAATGGCGCACCAAAGTAGTAGAAGCACCCCGAATACTACCTGAACATATCAAACGAGCACGATCACCAAGGGCACAGTCCATAAAAGAAAGTTCGCCACTTCTATTATCCCGCTTGAGCAGCTCAAATTCTATTGATGTCAAATCGGAGAAATCTCTGTCTAGTTCTGACTCAGAACAAAAGCCTAAGGTAAAGATTGAAAATCAGAACCGAGTCGCTTCAGTTGAACTCCAGGCAGACACGGTCCCTAAGGATAAAGAATGCGTTGAGGTACCCCCGCGCTGTCTATCAATTGCCAACTCTATTGTCTCCGAATATGGATCACAGTGTGTACGAAACTATCGCCTTTGGCAAGAAAATAGCTCATTTAACATAGATGAAGTGAAAACTAATCCACTTTACTGGACAAACTGGGATGTATATGAGTTTGTTGAGCGTGCGCTAAAGTCTTCCAACATTGCCAAAATGCTCTTTAGCGCGGATGTCGACGGACGAGCCCTATTATTGCTGGGACGAAAGGACCTAACCACATATTTCAAACTTAAAGTTGGTCCAACTGTCAAACTCTTTTCGCTCATTGTTAATCTTCGGATTGCTGTTGCATCTAAATTTGACACAAAGGAAACGGGTCTTAACTTATTACGGCCCAAAGCGCCAATCTTCAGCAATCTTACGAAGAACGAGCAGTATAAATCTAGCACAGAAAGCAGCCCGAATACATCCCCAAGCAGCATGGGACAAAAAGATGAAGACAATGATATTAATGATAGTACTAAAAATAATGATGATTATTATTCTGATAAAGCTCCTTCCAATTCTAAACCACATCCAAGATATGTGCCAAGTGACGATGAGGATATTGTGTTGGACAGCGAAGATTTTCTAAGCGTTAAACCAATCCACAGCATAGCTAAAAATATAAAAATGGATTCGGATGTGGTCGTGACGATGACAAGAGATACATCTTATGCAACTGTAGCTAACGCAACGTAAAATATGATCAGAAAACAAACTAATCCCAACTTCTAATTACCCAACCTTACAATTTTGTTTTAATTGTTTTATTACCTTAAACATCTTAAAACATTTTACTCAGAATGGCATAGGCGATAAAACTTTACTTAGTTATATAATACTAGTATTAAGATTGTTGCGTTGGATCGGATTTATTTTAATTGATATCGGATACTTTATTTATATAGTATGTTTATCGTTTAAGTAACATGTAACATTTTACACAAGTTCTTGAGTTAGCTCATTAAATAAAGTTTTGAATTTTATTTCAACTAATTTGATCTTTTTAGTTTGGTTATTAGCAAAAGTAATAATTTTATTAATTTTTATTATAATGTTGACTTTTAAATTAATTCAATTGAATATATCTGAATAGAATACTGACAATTTTCACCACTGTACCATACCATTAAGCTTACAATCAAAGACCTGTCTGTGTGAGAACATATGTATCATCATCACTATTATTTGTAAAATATTTTGCTGTTAATGAAAAAATTAAGTTAATATCTACATATAGAAATAAAATGAATCCACATTATTTTGTCCAGAAACGTACAATGAATTGTCCATTAGACAGTCTAGGAAACACATATTGCGCTTCAGGATTTTCTTAAAAGTGGAAAATACTTTGTAGAGATTGTTATTGAATTCTTTTCAATAAATAGAAAATGTAATTAGGTAACGCATACTCTATGAGGGTTACACTGATGTTGGTGATTCTCTATAAGGTGTTTTTATTTGTTTAGATATTATGGTTCTTTTGGTTTCTCCTCGTTTTCTCAGTCTTCTGGTATTTTAGGTATGTCTTTGTTAGCTGTTTTCATATCTGTTGAAGTTATATCACTAGTTTCTGTTTCTTCGGTTGGTAATACTTCTGTAGGTTTTGTTGGTGGTGGATATGCATCTGATTCTCTTTCTGTAGGGAAAATTGTTTGTGTTGGTTCCTCTAATATTTCTTTCTCCGGTTCATCCACAACCAACACGCCATCCGCATCAAATAGCACCGGATCAAAGAGCTGTGTCACCTCAACAAATTGTTGGAAACATTTCGTATTTCCAAAACAAATATTATTAATGTATTGATAACGTTTTAAGCCCAATAGTAATTCATTATCTGGTATGGATTTAGATGATTTCAGTATGATCATTAGTGCCTTCAGCTCCTTTAAATTAAGACAAAGAAAACGGTTCTCATTGAACAATGCCATTGCCACAGGTATAATTTGCTGTGGGTTTATTTTTTAAACAATATCAAAAAAAAAAAATCTATGATATGAAATAAAATTAAATTCTTTACCTTTCCTACCACATTCATTATTTGTGGTATATTTTCTTCGCGAATAACCTGAAAGAGTTTTAGTACATTGCACATTGACCAACTTTGGCTGGTTAAATTTTCAATAAAACAATCAAAAAAGTCTTGCATTTGATATTTGTTTGACAAAAAGATGACCTCATCGCATAATGCAATATTTGTAGTACTGGTATTAGATATCTCATATGTATATATATAGTCAAGCATTAACTCATATGCATCTGGACAAGCATCAGTCACACGAATTATACATTTATTTTGCATAAATTCTGCATTATAGATTAATTTCTGAAACACTTCTGATGCAGATTCCAGCATTATTTTGTGACACGAAAATTGTCGTCCCGAACGTTGTCCGCAAGGACTTATATAACACACATGGAGCTCACAGTCAGATTTTTCACCATTAAGCAACATTTGCCTGCGGCGTAGCTTGCAATTCATTATTATATTCAATTCAATTTGGTTTTTTTTTAATTATTTACAAAAAAATTTAGAAATCTGTCAAACATTATGTATATATTAGTTAAGTCAAATTATTACCTTTGCTCTATTGTGCTGACAAACATTTTGAAAGTCTAAATTTTTGTACATATTATGGAGAATGTAGGAAAAAGAAAATCGTTACCAGGTAAACTAAATGTATTATTTACGGCAAATACCAAAATGAAATTCGAACTTGATATCAAGATAAAGCTATTAAAAAAGGAAAAGATGTATTAGCATCAGAGACAGAACTTGAAACTGGTACGCAAAGTAAAAAGGATGAAGATGAAGGTAATGGTACACAAACAACCAGCAAATCGCGTCGTCTCGTATATTTACGGAATGGCCTAAATGCGGATTGTGAGGTGCATGTGCCACGCACTGGAGCTGATGGAAAACAAATCTGCTATAAGAAATTTCGGTGTCATCGTTTATTTTTGGCAACTGGCTCGGAAAAGCTGGAACAAGACATTTTTCATAATAAAATGTGGAACGGTGTGCTACAGATAAACGGAGTTTCAGCTGAGAGTGTACAAATTTTTCTAGAATATATTTATGTGTTCGATGTAGATCCAAAAAATGTGAATTTAAATTTAATTGGTGATATATTCATTTTATCCTGTGCGTACAATATACCAGAGCTATTAACTAAGTTTTCAGCACAATTGATGCAAAGGGATTGGCCATTAGAAGCTATATTTCCGACTTTTAATTTGGCATTTCGGCATAATATTTTTGATTTAGAATATAATTGCTTAATTGTAAGTTTATTTTCTTTTTATTTTATTAAATTTCTTTTTGTATTTGTAAATTTTTCTTTAGAAAATTTTAGAAAACTCTCAAGAATTAAAATCCGAGAAAAGCCTATTGGATTTGCAAATATATGCACTTAACTTTCTTGTACAAAATTGGTTAGCATGTGAGGTATGTATATATAATATTTATATTATTTAATTAATATTTATTTTTTAGGCTCTGAGTTTAGACGATATAGTTTCTATAGTTCAAGTTTATCAAAAGAAGAACAATCTAACTTTTAGTAATTACGAACTATTTAGTCATTTTAGAAAGATACTGAAATATTTCCCAAACCTGGTACTAGACTCAGAAGGCCTCATTTATAAAGAATAAATTAATTTAAATTGAAATAACTAACAGCAAATAAAAGAACTCTGTAAAAATAATCTAACATTACTTTGGTATTTTTTTGTTTGAATGAAGTATACGTTTTTTTTTGTATCTTAAACGAAACCAGTAGAAGTATGTATCTATTATTTATTTTAGTACATTTTGGTACTGATTAAATGCTGAATGCTACGTGAAGAATTTAACATTTTCTGCTAGTTAAACCAAACAAACATTTTTCTTTTTAAAGAAATTGAGGTAAAAATTATATTTAGCTCAAATATATATATTATTCTATTTCTCATTATAAAAATCTAAATAATATATGTTATATTTGTACTGGTTTAGTTTTCTTTAAGAATCTGAAATATATAAAGCCTTATACCGAAACATTTTGCTTAACATTCACTAAAATGACAGTTGTAGGTGGTATTCGATTACATTGTATGGATTGACCTTGCTTCATATTAGTTGTCTAATAAATAATATTAATTTAAGTCTTTGTTAACCAACAGATAGTAACATACAAATATAACTAAATAAAAATTTTTTAACTATAGCCAGTATTTTTAATTTGAAATTGTTTAGTAGTTTGATTATAATTATTAAAACATTAACATTTTAAAAATAATAAAAAAATTACAGTTCTATATAAAAGATATAATAAATGTATTTAATTTTTATATAACATTTTAATTAATAAATATTTATATAACATATGTGAATATATATAAAACACACCGGGTAATCGAATCAAAGGATTTTCTCAAATGTTGCACATGCATTTAATTATCGATACTTTTATCCATCCCTATATAGACCTCAACTTGTGGTTATTGTACAGATTTTTTCCGGGTGTTACAGTGTAACAGTGCTTAAAAAAAAATTAATTGCATATAGCAAAAAGTGTAAACAATTATTAAAGCGGTACCGTGTACACTAAAAAATAGAAAAAACAGAAAAATTGCACGTTTTTTATTATAGTAATGAAAGTCACTTAATGGTTCGGTTCATAAATTTTCGCTGCCGTCGTCGGGTCCCTCATACAGTTTTTAATAAACGGCGCAATCGCCAAAAGACTCCTACACTTACCACTGTGCAACAGACATAAAGTAATTAAATATTTTTTTAAAGTGTTTTAATATATTTGATTTATTGGGGACATTTGAACTAATGTATATATTGCATATTTTTGTGGCGCATGTTTTGTTTTCTTGTGCACTGTACACCATATCATTATGCGTGTGTGTTAAGTATGTATGTATTGTGTCTGTGACGTTTTGTACACACTTTAGGCGGTGTGGACTGAGACTCAAAGCAGGTCGTTCGATACATATCGATGTGGGCAGCTTATCGATAAGCATTGGGGGTGAAATGCGCGCGAAACAACTGTCGGGGATAACAAAATTATATACAAACATAGATGCATACATACATTAAATTTAATATATATGTCTATAATGAGGAAAAAATATATAAATCACTTTATTTGTTTGCAGTTAATGTTGCGATTCGTTCCTGTTTAAAATCTTTAAAAGTATATCAAATATTTGATAATAAAGAATGGAGGAAATATCCAGTTTAGATTCATTTGGCGCTGATTCAAGTGCCAGGCCTGAATCAGAAACTTCAAAACTGGATGAAGATAATTCTAGTGAAAAAATAGATTCGACCGTAAACCTGCAAGATACACCAGCATCGCCATCAGTTGAGGAGGATGCGGCTATTGAAAGTATTAGTACAGATACAAATATAGTTGAAAAGTCAACAGACGGAGTAACTGGCGAAGGTGAGGATGATTTTGAGCAAGTATCAGAAGGCTCCCTAGACATGGATGAGAGTCAATCACAAGAAAAAAGTGATACAGTAACAAATGATGAACAGGTTGCAACTCCCAAGGCCGACGAGGAAGAAGAAGGAGATGAACCGGAAACAGAATCTGTTGTAGTTAGTGCAAACAACGCAGATGGGTCAGAAAAAGTTAAAGATCCAGATGCACCACAAAAAGAGCAGGATGTTTGCAATGTTGACAGTAAAAATACCAATGACCGTCAACATAGCGATGCATTTGATCAACTTAAAGGTAACGACGAAGGCACTGAGGATGATGTAGATGGTGGACCTATTTCCATGGATGCTATGGAAGTGGATGACGATGATGTCGAAGAAGCTGTAACAACCAAAAATTTAGCAGACGATCAAGTTGCTGATGTTGACGATGTGGAAATGCGATCGGAAGGTGGGGATTCCAAACATGCTGCAGGCGACGAGGATGAAATACCCGATGCAGCTAATCCCGAAGATTTTGATAGACCGTCAGAAGGCAGAGATGAGGTTGACAAAACAGAAGAAGATAATCAAAACGCTACCCAATCCAACGAATTAAACCAACAGGATGATGCCGATCCTGAAACTGATTTGATGGAAGATGCTACCGATCATATGGATGAAGCAACAGAAGCAGAACACGGAGATGGTAAGCTTAATTAAAAACAAAACAATAAGATATACTTTTCTTATGGTTATGTATTTTTTTAAATAGAAACCGTGGAGAATGTCCTTGAACCCGAGGAGTCTGATGTTTGTCTCATACCAGATGATCCGGAAACTGAAGTAACTGAGGCTGAAAAGGAATTAGCACGTGAGAATGCTGAAAAGGCTGCCGAAGAAGAAGAAGCTGCTGAACAAACTCAATCTGCATTAAAATCACCTATCAACGAGGGAATTACTACCACAGATGCTGAGGCAGATAAGGCTGATGATACGGCCAATGTAAATACATCCACTGATGAACTTCCGAGCTCACCAAGTGGTAAGAAGACGTTTGCTTAAAAATATATATAAAACTAGGCAAAGCATTTGACTATAACGAAATACTGCGTATTCTTTGCTCTCTATCTACTCTTACCCTCCAAAACTAATCGCAGAAAATGCTCAACCTCAAGATAAACAAACTGGAGCTGAGGTTTCAGAATGCACTGAAGGTGAGCATGGATCCATGTTGCTTACAGTGTCAATTCAATAATGATATATATTTAATGAGATTCTCCACAGTTACTTTAGCTTAATATATATCACAGCTTAGGATTGAATTAAAGTTAATTCTTAGTAACAATTATTTAATTTTCACAGTGCAAACAATTCCAAATGACGAGGAGGCACCTGAAACAGATGCACCTGAAATTGATGAGCCCACACATGAGGAATCTCCAAATGCTGCAACCGGAGAAGCTGGTGCAGCAGCCAAGGTTATTATTGCCTGGATTGTGGGTAGTATACATAAATGCGTGCAATGCAATACTGAAAAGACCTGCGGATATAGGTTTAAAAATGTTGATACTGAAACTGATGAAAACGAGACGGAGATGCCAATATTCGAATATTTGTGCGATCATAACTGCTGTGATGCACTTTTAGACACAAATCCTGGTAAATACTTTTTGCGGCGCAAAAAGTTCCTAGTCGAAGAGGTTAGCCAGGATGCTACAAATTCCGTTGATGATGAGGAAAGTGCCAATGTAACCGAATCAGTTACTGAAGGTGGACAACAAGATGACAGTCAGACAACCAAAATAAATCCTTGCTTGCAATGCAAGGATCAGAAGACTTGCAAATATTTTCTTCGTCAAGAGCAGGAGACATATTATATATGTAATGATGATTGCTTCAATCTGTTAAACGCGGAAGAGCCGGATAAATATAAACTCAAGCGTCATTCAATACGAGTCCGAAATATTGGTGCCACAACAATACGCTCTCCCAGTAAAAAGCCAGAGTCTAGTGTGGTTGCACGCACCAATGCTGAAGCAGACGCATCTCGCCTTGATCGCATAGAGAGTTTTAGACGACGTTGCGCTGACTGTCAAATGGATATTAATGCTGGTGAAAAGCAGCTCATATGGGAAACAATGGACTTTTGCAATGAGATTTGTTTGGGCAGCTATCAGCGCGCTTTTGGTGGCAATTGTGAAACCTGTAAGCAGGAGGTCAGTTCCATTGCGCTCGGCAAGTATTGCGTACGTTTTGGCTTTGAGGTGCGTCAATTTTGTTGTGCCGCCTGTCTTAATACTTACAAAAAGGGCTTAAAAACATGCTCATGCTGCCAAAAGGATATTAGCAGTGGGCACGAAGGATTTTTAGCACCTGTTGGTGATAAAGATCAGTTTAAGGACTTTTGTTCACAGGCGTGTCTTCGCCGCTACGACAATATGTGCAATCCCAAAAAGAAGCTACGCACAGACATGTGTGGTGTTTGCAATAATGAGAAGCCAGTGCGTGTGGAAATGTTGCTAGATGATAAAGAACATTATTTCTGTTCAAATCCGTGCTTTTCGGCCTTTAAATTTGTCAGCAACGTTAATGCTGATCCTTGCGCCATGTGCTGTAAATATTTTGAACGCAAGAGCTCTGATGCATATACTATATACAGTAATGACCAGCAAGCACCAAAAATGTTTTGCTCGCGTATCTGCATCAATGTATACATCATTGTAAATCGTCATATTGTATCTTGTCAATGGTGTAAGGTTAAGAAGTATAATTTCGATATGATCTACAAACAGCAAGGCGATCAGGAAACACTCACCTGTTCCATCAATTGTCTTACCATGCACGGTGTTAGCTATAATATTTCGGCGCGAACTGTCACCAAGTGCGATAATTGCAGCAACACCAGCACACCCCAATATCATTTGACAATGTCAGATGCATCAATGCGCAATTTTTGTACATATCAATGTGTAATGCAGTTCCAAAATCAATTCGCCCGTGCACCGCTTACGTTGGAGAGTGATTTACCCTCAACATCTCCACAACAGCAACAGCAATCCGATGCACGCGGTGGTAATAAAAATACAGCACCATTTCCCACGGGTCTACCTAAGCGGGTTAAATTGAAATTGCCCCAGCAGACGGTAAGTAGATCCAAAAATAACTTTTAAATGAGTATTATAATAGTTGCTAATTACTTTATAACTTGCAAATTGTTAAATTTATCGATGGACACAAGTAGTTAAGGGGTAAATGTGTTTCTGATCTTCAGAGCGTAATTTTTAACCTTTTTTTTCTGTAACTGTGCCATTTTTTATATTGTAGATAATCCGTAAACTACATCCAATAGAGTATTATACAAAACATAAGCTTAAACATTTTCCAAGGATTTCCAAATCGAATACAACTTATAAACAACTGACAATGCGGGGGGGGGGGGTTGTTTATATTTTCTTTTTTTAGTTATATGGCAACGCTGTCACTGTTACACTACACCGGTAGCATAGTTGTATGTGTAGTGTAAACAATACAGTCAGACCATAAGAAAAAAGATAATAAAATTATTATGTTTAAATTCGATATATAGAATATAGCTAGATAAAATATATAATTATGTTAAACTATTTACAGTCCTCTTCTAAGAACATTGCCGGCGGCGGCGGCAAGAAATCAGCCGGCGGCACTGTTGTCCCGGTCATTTCGACAGTGCAATCACTAGCTAGTGGCGAGACCGAAGCACGCATTGGGAACATAACCGTGCGACGTAAGCGTGGACGGAAAACGGATTCGCCGCCTCCATTAGCAATGAGTCTTGCATTGCCAACCACATCTGGAGATGGGCGAGGCCGTGGACGTCCACGTAAACAAATTGATTATAATATTGCACGTACACCATCGCCTCCAGTGAGGCGAACTGTAAGCACGCCGTCTAGTGAATTTTCATCGGCAATAACGGAAACTAAGATTATCACAGTACCGCCGTATCCGAAGGCAGTACGCAATGTGACTGTCAGTTGCAAGCCCATGACTGTATCTACAGGCGAACAGTGTGCACCATCTATGCGCGATTGTGCCACACAAACGGAGAAGGACTATTCAAACAAAGTTTTGATACCAGTACCTGTGCCCATATTTGTACCACAGCCAATGTGGATGTATTCGGCACCGTTTCCGGTACCGGTACCAATTCCTTTACCCATACCAGTGCCGATATTTATACCAACGACACGTAACACTGCACACGGTATTCTAAAGGAAATCAAGAAGATTCAAGACAAAATGCCCGAAGATCCATTGGAGGCTGAGTTGCTTATGATGGCGGAAATGGTGGCCGAAGAAAAGCATGATTCAGATTCGGATTCCGACAATGAAATTAAACCAGATCCAGGACTAGTTAATCTCCAGTATCAGAGCAGTCTCGAACAACAACAGCAGCAACAACAGCAACAAGTGGTAGATGATAGCGCTACCAGTCACAATCACTACGGTGATGATATGCTACAAATAGCTCTTAAAATGGCAACTGGCGACTATGATAATCATCATCAGACCTCAACTGTTGATCTTGAGTCCACCATGACAGCTAACACGATAACAAGCCAATCACCCATGGGTCATGATATGGGTCAAATGAGTGTACATCATCTAGACCAGCAGCACCACATGTTGGATGCGTCAAATCGGTAAATATATAAATATAATAATAACAAAAAATAGAAATAATAATAATAAATGCCTTTTTCTCATAGCGTTGCACGTGGCCGAAAACGAGGAGGTGGTAGCATCGGTGGATCTGTGCTTGACTCGCCCTCACGTAACAGTCGCTCGCCAGTTAAACGATCCCGCAGCGAAATGGATCACTCAGCGCTCCAGCAACAGTCACAACAGGCACAACAACCGCAGGAGAAACCCGATGCACAAATGTTTCTTAAGTATACTTTTGGTGTAAACGCGTGGAAGCAATGGGTAATGACAAAGAATGCAGATATTGAAAAGAGTTCAATGCGAAGACGACCATTTAAAACGGAGCTCCTACAAATGACCGCCGATGAGTTAAACTATTCACTCTGCCTGTTTGTCAAGGAGGTGCGCAAACCTAATGGCACTGAATATGCACCGGATACTATATATTATCTTGTGTTGGGTATGTAACTAGAAAATTTATTCTAATTTCTATTCTATTCTTAGCTAATCGTCATTCTTTGTTACATTTGGCAGGCATTCAGCAATATCTTTATGTAAATGGACGCATTGATAACATCTTCTATGATCCATACTATGAACGTTTTACAGAATGTCTAGATGATGTTGCACGCAAATTTTCTGTTCTGTACAATGATTCCCGTAAGTTCCAAATTATTCACCATTCATTACTCTTGACTAATATCTTCTCCATTGTACAGAGTACATAGTAACTCGTGTCGAAGAGGAGCATTTATGGGAATGCAAACAACTTGGCGCCCATTCACCCCATGTGCTACTTAGCACGCTAATGTTCTTCAATACCAAACATTTTAATTTAACGGTAAGTTTAAATAATATAAAATATCTTTTAACAACTGTTTCTATTTTTAATCCCATTCTATATAATAATACTTACAGACTGTTGAAGAGCATATGCAATTGTCTTTCTCGCACATAATGAAGCATTGGAAACGATCATCTCAGAATTCTAAAAATCCTGGCACGCGAAATGTTCTGCTACGTTTTTATCCACCGCAGGCGGGCTTGGGTGAGTATTTATTAATTTGATTTGATATAATAATATAAATTTGTATTAATATTTTAAAATTTTGAAATAGAGTCGAATCCACGCAAGAAGAAAGTCTATGAACAACAGGAAAATGAAGACAATCCATTACGTTGTCCTGTACGCCTATATGAATTCTACTTGTCCAAATGGTATTGTGTGAAAAAAAGAAATCATATCAATTATATCAAAAAAAATATTAATTTGCTTGATTTTATTTTTATTTTTTTATAGCCCGGAAAGTGTTAAGACACGTAATGATGTCTTCTATTTACAACCGGAAAGATCATGTGTACCCGATTCACCAGTTTGGTACTCAACGCAAGCACTTAGCCAGGATGCATTGCAACGTATGCTGCATCGTGTTAAAATGGTCAAAGAAATTAATATAGCATTATTAACAACTTAATATTTAGTCCGACAGGCACATACACATACCACACAGACAAATGCTTACACATCCTTATATACTATTTGTATGTGTAAAGCTCAGTTTTAAATGATACATAGAAGAAATCTATAAGTATCTATATTTTTGGTGCTTAGCACAATCCTGTTTGCGGGCAAAACCACCAAAACATAAATCCAGCTTAATTAAGGTAGTCTCTTTCAATTGATAACAATTAATATTAGAATCGTTGTTGTATCTTAAAGGTTTTTCCTAACATTTTAATTATATATATTTATATATATATATATATATTTGATTTAAAAGTTTGTTTTCTATAATTAATTACGCTAGTGCAAGCAAATCATCATTATCGTTGACATAAAAATTGTATAAATTTTGAATTTAAAAAGAAAAATTGAATTTCATCCCCGCATAAATTGATCTGTAAGACAATTTAAGATATTTTCTATAAAAAAACACTAAACAGAACAATTGGCAATTTTATATAGTTTTAGATACGTAAGTTAATAGTGACAAAAAAGAAAATGAAGAAAAAAAGGCAAAATATAATTCAGTTAAGTCATTTCATTTAGTACGATATGTTTTAATATAAGCCATAAACAGAACACGCTCTTTAATGAAAGGATATACGATTCTAATGCGAAATTGGCCAGCAAAAAATCTTAGTAGATAATAATATATGTACATTGATTATAAAATCTATTAAAATAATCAAAGATAACTATATACTATATATTAATGATATATATATACTACTACTACTACTATTATATATGCAGTGTACATAGAGCATATAAACAAGCAACACACACACACACACACACACACACACACACATATATATACACACACACATACACACACACATACACACACACATACACACATACACATATACACATATAAACTAACATTTAGTCGCCCACCCTCTATCGCGCTATTGTTTTAGGTGTTTTTATTGTAAAATGCTGTAATCCCTAATTAAAAACTAATTTTAATATAAATATATACTATGCATAAATGTAATATTTTAAAGTCTAATCAATGGGTCATCTATCGCCAGATATAACTACACAATGCAGCGGATGAGATCCATATTAATGTAAATTTCTTTACAAACTTTTTTGTTTTTATTGACAATAATATGCAGCAGTGTAATTAATACAAACATTATGAATCAAAAATGTTTAGTTGAAACACAACTCAACTTTACGCAATCAATACAAAACAGTTAAAAAAGTATGATTATTTAAGATTAATATTGTTTTGCTGCCACTATATATTTATGACATCAAAATTATGTTATATTCCTGTGGATTAAATATGTTAGGGATGTGGGGCTGCTAATAACGTGTTGAAGGCGCACTGTGAGGCATTTCGTTTGTCTTTTTTATTGGTTCCTTATTTATTTTTTTTTTCTTCTGTTTTTTTGTGTATTTTGCACACTATGCTATTTGTCGCGTGTGTATCCGCTGTTTACCATTCAGCATCTCCATTAGATTTTTGGAATACATAATCCTTGCCGCGCATATTCATAATGCCATCTTTGAGATAAAATTTCCACTTGTTGCGTGAACGTGTAATCTTTACAATTACTGTTGGTTAATAAATCTTCTATATAATATTCGGAATTACTTACTTTATCATACTGGCAAACAATAACGTTATCTGTATCAAAAACTTCAGCAGAGTCCTCGTCAGTGACATCATCTTCACTGTTGAGCGGTTCCTCTTCGGCTGCATCTTCGTGTTCAGCATCATCGTCATCATCTTTGTCCAAATCATCATCGTCATCGTTATCCATATTATCATCACTTTCCTCACTCTCATCCTCTTCAGATGAATCTAAGGCACCATCCAGTTGTTTAGCAATGGCTAAATTTTCTAAAAAAAGGAAAAAAATATTGCATTCAATACACTAATGGCTATATAGTCAAAATTACTCACTCTGATGATTAGCACTGCTCAGTGCTGCATTGACGTGCTGTTGCAGCACAGATGAGGCTAATGTAGTGGGCAATGTCATAATGGATGAAATCAAATGGGCTGTTAATATTTGAGTTAACTGATTCTCCTGCAGCGCGGATGCTGGCACTTGTATAGTTAGCACACGAGAGTCAGAGCTATTTGAGCCAGGTGGCGAAGGTAGTGTAATCTGTGTGAAGATTATTTTAATAAGTTGCTAACTGGTTTACTACCAAGTAAGAAATGCATGTACTTACATTAACAGGCATGATACGATTGGGATCCAATTGAGCCACAATTGGTATAGGTGTCTGACCGCCACCAGATGCTGTGTTACCGCCACTGGTTACAGGTTGTTGCCTTTGCATTGTCGCACCTGAAGTAGGTTGCAGCGGTGGTGGATTCTGTGATGTAATTTCCTGTTTAATGACACCTGTACCATTTTTTATACCACTGCCAGTAGCAGCAATAGCTGGTGACTTCCCAGGACCTAGTGTTGTCGCTAGCTTGTTGCCGTCTGTGCTTGAGTTGAGACTAGCTGTAGTAACGGTACTGTTCTGTTGGGACGCGGCTGCAGCGGCAGCTTTTTTGGCTTTGGCATTTGCTGCCTGCAAAAAATCAAAATTATTAATATCTTCGATTTAATAATTGGAGCAGCTGGTGGCTACTGCATTACCTTGGTGCTCTGCAGAATTGATGCGTATGTGTTTTTGTATGTATATGTGTGAAGTGTTTGTGATACATGTGTGTGTGTGTATATGTGTCGGTGTAGTAGTAGTAGTAGCAGTTACATATATATTTAAAGCAGCAGTCAGATGACAATGATGCACATTTGTTGTTGTGGTTGTTGTAGTTGTAGTCGATCAAGAGCGAGAGAGAGAAGACCAACAAAGCAAAGTTTAAGTATTTTTTTGACATTGTGTAAGGCTAATAATGCAGACATATACATAATCACATATATCTATCTATATAATAATATATTATAAAAGGTGACACGCGCAGCACATCGATGAATGGCCTTGGCAACGATAACACACCTTGCTTACCTTTGGATTGTTGGCCACAATGGCTGGTGGATGATGACCCGGCTCGCCCGGTTCTGGATTTAATTCAACCGCCTTACTTGCTAATAGCTTATTACGCCAGATCTGTTTCATTTCTTGCAGCACCTGCTCGTCCACACCCTCATCCAGAAAGGCATCGCGTACATTTGATATAACATCCTCAATAACGGCATGATATACTTTCAGCTGTAAAAGTGTCAAAACAATTTATTAACGAATCTTTCAATTTCAATAAATATTTTTTTAGTGTCAACCCGCAGAGAGCGTGTATTCCCTTCTTATTATATGTAATACCTTAAAACCTGAACAATTGTCAGCTCATTCACCTTCTACACATTTTACCCAATACACAGTTGGCATACAATCGACATGCTAGCAATAGAGGCTATTGAATACATTACATTGATTCATGTTGTTCTAGTAATGAAGTATGGTAGGGAAGTTATTTTGTTGCCTATTTTTAGATGTACAAAGTTTTGCATAGTTGCAATTTCAAATGAAAAGCGTAAGTAGCAACTTTATATTGCGAAAGAAAATATGTGTATAAGTTTGTGTGTACTTAGTATGTGTTTTAATACGAATTATATTCGAGTGCTATTTTTGATTACAAGCATGACCGCTTCACCTATATATATTTATATATATATAAATATATTTATATATTACCGCCCACATATGGATAAACAAATGCACGTATATGTACATAGGCACACATTTAGATTCACGGCAAATACGCCATACATACACAAGTTACTATCAGAGCTAAGATAAGAAGTCGATGCTGATAAGTGATAAATGCTGCAATATTTATAACCAAATAAATTCCAAGGCGCACCACTTTCTTAAGAACATATGTTTGTAACACACGCATATATAAAAGTTTAAAATCCTTCGGCATACCGAATTCAACACGATTCATTTACGGTCACGCACACATGGTCTTACTTGAGGCGGCAGACATACCGCCGCCGTCTCTGGGTCGTAACCGAACAGGCATACATACCAAAGCGAGTCCATGCGCTACAAATTGAGGGATAACTTTCACTTTTGAGGGCAACAATTTTAAATCCATATGTTACAATTGACAATAGGTTTGGTATAGGGAAGAAAGTAATCAATTATTAAATGCTTTACCGAGTACTTTTATCAAGCTTAAACAGTGTGTTCTGTTTTTTTAAGGCAGATCTTTGTTGTAGAACATTTAAAAATAAAATATAAAGAATTAAATACGCCTTACCACTGAAGTTTGACATAGTGCCATTTGTACTTTTTTATCAGCCATTTTGAGGCTTTTTATTTTTATTTCTGGTTATAAAATAAATACTGCAATTCACGTATAACTTTTATAAATCTCAACTACGAAAAAAATGCGTTTCGTCAGACACACAGATTGTGACAATCATTCGAAGCAAAAACACGACTAACAAATGTGACCGTATCCTGTGATGTTATGAATACCGGTAGTGAAACGTTGCCAGAGTTTTACATTTAATTTAACAACAAAGTCATAGTAAAGTGATTTTTATAAGGTATTAATTATGTCTTAATCATGAGTTTTAAAATAACGTATAACATTAAAAATATATAAAACTAGAATATTTATAATGGTTCTTTAATACAAAATTATATACAAATATACTTAATAACACAATACTTTTAATAAAGTTATATTTGTACAATTCCACATCCAGTTGAGAAATAACGCTAATCATATATGTCACAATTTTGTCTTTCACTATTGAATTCAAGTTCATCTTCATCATCATCATCGTCCACAGTGTCATCAGGCTTAAAATCAATGTCAGAATCATCCCCTTGAGAGTAAAACGGATCCTCGTCTTCAGTATCTGAGAAGTCTGCATTTGCTGTATTTTGCATCTGGATCTTTCGCTGGCGTAATCGATTTTTAATATTCTGCGCAGAATTGACTAAAGTGATTGTCCTTTAGCTGCTGCATCTTGCACCTACATCATTTTACTTACAATCTGGTGGATGGGAATAATGTTGAAAATGAACTGGGTTGCGACGGTAGCATAAATTTCCGAATGGACATGCTGGCGTGCCAAGAGGAGGAGATGGATAATTGGGTCGCCTATAATCTGAATCACCAGGATGTGCTTCTGTATTTCGATGCATCGGGTTACGCCTCAATAATAAATAAGGGTAATTATAATACAATATTGATTTAGGGCATTAAATACCTGTAGCACCGAACACCAAACTGACAGGACGGACGCAAAGTGCTTGATGAGACTGAAGAATCTGCTTCTAAAGAATGCCTATTTTGGCCAGTTTGGTGCTTTTTAACGATATCTGGTTTATCTTTGACTGATTCAGTTTTTACGATAACTGAGGATGCCGTATAGCTGGTACTAGCGCCGGCCGATGAATCATAATCTTCGTGAAGAGGTTCTGTTTTTATTACTTCCGTTTTTATGGTAGTTGTACTGATATTATTACTGGGATCAATATTATCAGAAGTAGAAACGTCAGTTGGCTCCGTCTTCACCAATACATTGTTTGATGTTGAGGGTTCATTGTCATCATCTGATTTTGTACGTTTATTTGATTCATTGAACTCCTCAGTATCGGATAACTTCCGTTTACTGGGTGTTGTTGATTCCGCACTGTTTGACGGTTCATCTTTATTAGTGTCTACTGGTGCAAGTTCATCCGGTTGCTGTTGTACTTTAGAATTCATTGTTCCAAAAGAATTGAAGGAAACATATAACACACCCACAATTAAGTATTTCACAACGCAAAAGCCGCGATTTACGTTATCAAAGGGATATCGATAATTAGCCAAAATTTGGTAACGATATTTTGATATTCGATAATATTGCTATTGCCGCTAAAATTTTATTTTATATAATTAGTTTTTTAAGCACCTGTACCACATCGATACATTTACTGTAGAACAAATCGTTGTGTACTGATTCAATAAACTTTATAAATGTTTTCACTTTTAAATAAATAAAATCACAAATGTGTGTGCTAAGGTCTAGTTTTTTAATATATACGTTTTTCTGTTTAAACATCATTTATTTAGTCAAGTGCAATACAAATTTCATATAAACGCATCTTATATTACAAACATATATTTTAATGAAATAAAAGTATTTCGTGTAAGCTTATCTAATTAACACTTACATCATATTAGGTTCCTTATGCCTTTTATTTACTTTATTGGGCAAGTTTTACTTAAAACTATCTTAATATGCATTGTTTATATGGTATGCGATAAAGAACGTATACGAAACGCTTAGCTACTATTCGTCCTGTCCAGTGCAGAAGCTTCTAGAAGTAGCTGCATTATGTTACTCTTTGTTAGCTCGGATGTTTTATCTGATAATTGCCGCAGTCTATCTGCAACAAAGTCACCAAAAATTTGCGCTGAGTCTTTAAGGTTTCTAACCGCAGTTGTTACTGCACCGACAATCATATCTTCATCAACTTGGTGATCAGAATGGCTTGCAGATTCATTGGAAAACAAAGCCTGCTCTGGTTCATATAGTGCTAGACTTTCAATAATCGATTCATAATCAGGTCCGGTGCTGTTTCTGTTTTCGGATTTTATTGGTGATTTATTTTCGCTATTTCTTTCGGTGTTGACTCTCTCACGTTTTACAGTTATTTTTGGCTTATATTCAAAGTCTGTGTCTACTGAAACTTCCTCTTCATCGTTACTCTGCAGTTCAAAATAAAATAAAAAAAAATAAAAGCTTTTAAATTATAACATGATGCATACCATATCGTTTCTTTTAACTTCAACTCCCAAGTTTCTCTTCATATGCTTTTTTGTCATGGCGTGAGCGCGTAAATCACAAATTTTAGTATTAACGCCACATTTGCAGAAACGACAACGCGCTCTATATGAGTCTTCTGGATCTCGTCGAAGCCATGGTCTAAATTCGGGCATATGTAGCCATACTTCCCGTAATTTTTGCTTGTATCTTTTCATTTGTTATAAACAATTTGTACTTGCTGCGGGTACAATAATTAGAATAGTGATGGTAGTAACAGGCCGATTAGTGGTGGCCCACAATATATGCCGAACAATCGATATCAAAATTGTGTTTAAAAATCTGTATTTGATTTATTATTTGTTTAACTGTTGATTAAAATGTTTTTTAATAAACTAATTAAACAATTTAATTTTTTTTTAATTTATAGTTCAACTTTTAGTGCGAGTAAAATATTTTAAAAAAAATGTACATTGAAATTTCGATAAGTAAAAAAGCCACTCAGAAATATTACCAGAATGTTAACAGTCACAGAAGGGTAGAAAAATACATCGACAAAAGTGTTTCCCAGCACTTCGTACATACAACACGTGAAGTAAGGTATAGGCTTACCAAGTATATATATATACAGAGGTATATACTATTGTGTTTTTAAATATTAAATCAAAATGAACACGGCAAAAGAAAAATCAAATGACAATGATGAGTTAAAAAATCAAGGCCATTCAACAGACGTTGAAGAGCAGAGCAAAGAGGTTAAAAATGCCCCAAAAGAGAAGAAACCAAAAGTTACAGCAGCCTTGGGAAAAGCCGTTGCTAACGAGGGTACAGACACCGTGAAGACTTTATCAGATGAGGAAATAGCTAAGATTGAGTACAAGAAAGCTAGAAAAGCTGCAAAAAAGCTGAGAAAGGAACAAAGAAAATTAGACCGAGCAGCAAAAAGGGAAAAAAAGGAAGAAAAAAGAGGCACACAAAATGAGGGAGATACACATTCTACAGATGATAATGAAACCATTGAGAAACTGTCAAAAAAACAGAAGTCGAAGAATGAAAAGGATAATACCGATTCAGGTTGGTTTTTTGTAAATTTAAATTGGCCTTGAAGAAAAACTCTATTGCGACTTATTTTAAATTTTAGACGATGTGAAACGAGTTCGGGACCCTGCTGCCGAAGCAGCCACAATATTTATTGGTAATCTACCCATAAACACGAAGCGTGTACAAATAGTACGTTTGATGCAGCCATTCGGCACAGTGCACTCAATACGTCTGCGCACTGCAGGTGGCCAACAACTGTTTAAACATAAACAACGCAAGAGAGCTGGCTCCTTAAATGCATATGTAGTACTCAATAGTGTAGAAGATGCTCAAAAGGCGTTAGCGTTAAATGGAACTGAATTCAAAGACAACCACTTACGTGTTACGCCTGCAGCAAAGACTAGTAGTTTTGAAGGAGACGAGGGTAGTGACGAGTCCAATTTATCAACTGAAACCGATGTTAAGCGCACTATATTTGTCGGAAATCTAAAATACTGTAAGAAATTTTAAATGTAATTTATCTCTCGTTGTTAATAGTATATTTCTGTTTAGCTGCCAATGTGGAGAAGCTACGAGAAATTTTTTCCAGTTGCGGTGAAATAGATTACATACGATGTCTGCAGGATGGTGAGAAGGGCTGCAAGGGTGTTGCATATGTATGTTTTAACCAAGCAGACGCAGTCGGTTTGGCACTTGAGTTGCACGGTACAATGCTTGATGAAAGGCCCATAAACGTGGAACGCTACCTGTTGAATAAACAGGGCGCTAAAAAGACACGTGATGCTCAAGCAGAAGCAGCTCAAGCAGCAGCAGCTGGGCCGTCAACGAGCTCCAATGGTCCAAGTGCAACAAAACGTATGGAGAAAAAGGAACAAGGGAATGGAAAATCCACATCAACCCAAAAGCCTGCACCTAGTGTCAAGAAAACCGGATTCCGTGGGGTGAAAGTTAACGCCATTAATAAGAATAAGAAAACCCAAAAGAAAACGAACCCCAAATTGACCGCTTTGGCCAAGAAAATTGCGCCAAAAGCCAAAAATTAATATTTATTAAGTAAAATGGTGTGAATTTAATTTACTAATAACTTTTAACTTATAGATGTTGTGTTAATAGTATCTCGAAGATTTTCGGTGATTACAGATAAAACACCCACTTGAATATCAATAAAGAATATAATAAAATAATTTTAAACCAACTATTTAACCTATTAGATGCATATGAATGCAATTTTTAAAGAGTATGGTCGAAATGAAAGGATTTCGGCTACCGAAAAATGTTTAGGGTATTAATTACTTTTTGGTACAGCACTTATGTACTTTCTCTAATTTGACTTGTTATCTGAGAATCTCAAAAACCAATGTGGTTAATTGAGATGCATCTTTAAATTTTTTCTATTTTTATTTATCCTCAGAGCTACCATGGAATAACTTTTAGAATTAACATGAAAATTTTTGATTTTTATTTAATTATTCGAAATAGTGTTTTCATTTGCTTTCTGTACATTAAGCACTCGCCCATCTAGAAAATATGTGTTTTGGTTGCAGGCACTGTTAAAGGCATCACGCTGACTGAATACTACGAAACCATAGTATTTTGACAGACCCAGATGTTTATCGAATACCACCTCAGCATTGGCAACATGACCGAAACGTGAAAAATACAGCTTTAGTTCCTTGCTGCTAATTGTCCAAGGTAAATTTCCAACAAAAAGCTTGTAACTATTTCGTACTGCATTGCTTGACATGATAGTGTGGTATCTACGACTTCCTTTTATTATTTAAAGTTATGTTTCGTTGCTTATGATTCTTTAGTAAATCTGCGATTCTGTTACATACGCAACTAAAAGTATATTGTAGTAAGAAAGAGAGCAAGGAAATTAAAAAAACAGATTGAGTATAACCGCTATTTGTGTTTACCTTGGTTTACTGCTTTTATACCGATTTGGTTCTGATAAGGCGATGCTAGTAAATATAAATACAATAAAATACTACTGTTGCTTAGACTAATTTTCAACATTTCTTTTAAACTTAGATTTTTGAATTTTCAAAAAATATACAAAAATTTTTACCTGTTAACCGGTACTATTTGTGATGTCACATAAAGAATTCGCCAAAAATTAGTTAACAGCGCCAATTTGAGCATGAAAAATGGGTTAAGCTGAAAATATCTTTCAACTTGTTTGTTAAAGATAGTTATTAAATCTTTTTTTTTTTTTTAAAGAATTAAACATGTTTTGGTTATGAAATAAGTGAATCATTTTAAAGTTAGTTAAATAAATGATCATCATGTGAGGCAATTCAAATTTTCTGCAGCATATTCGCTGTAACCGGAGCTGGCCACACAGAGCACGGGCTACGAAATCATTTTACCGCATAAGCGTTTATATTCTAAAAGCAAAAAGCATTAAACTCACATAAATCCTGATTCTATGAGAATGGAAGACGGCCACATGAGGGAAAAATGTTCAACTATAGACCATACCATACAAGATGAAGAAAGAAATTTTATTTGTGGCGTAATCGAGGGTTTTTATGGTCGCCCATGGACAACTGAGCAACGAAAAGATTTATTTCGCAAATTAAAAAAATTAGGCATGGATTCTTACATGTATGCACCTAAAGACGATTATAAACATAGAGCATATTGGCGGGAGCTCTACACAGTTGAGGAGGCAGATCACCTAGCAAGTATTTAAACTCATTCTGCTATTATTTTGTGTGCCATTCTGTTGCAAATTAAACATATTTTTAGGTCTGATTTCGGCTGCTAAGGAAGCTGGTATTGTGTTTTACTATGCGTTATCTCCGGGACTGGATATGACATATAGTAGCCAAAAAGAGACTGCGACGCTGAAGCGTAAGCTGGATCAAGTGTCACAATTTGGTTGCGAAGCCTTTGCATTACTGTTTGATGACATTGAATCGGAGTTGTCCAAAGCTGATAAAGAGGTTTTTCAGACCTTTGCAAATGCCCAAGTTTCAGTTACCAATGATATTTATACGCATTTAGGCAGTCCAAAGTTTCTCTTTTGTCCAACTCAATATTGCGCCTCACGAGCTGTTCCGACTGTTCGTGATTCCGAGTACTTAAATACTTTGGGCTCAAAGTTAAACAACGACATTGACATATTGTGGACTGGTGATAAAGTAATATCCAAAATTATAACTATTGATTCAATACGGGAAATCACAGAAATTTTACGACGACCGCCCGTTATTTGGGACAATCTGCATGCTAATGATTACGACCAAAAACGCGTATTTCTTGGACCTTATTCGGGACGTTCACCGGAGTTAATAGCCCATCTACGTGGTGTTATGACTAATCCAAATTGTGAGTTCAATGGTAATTTTATAGCAATACACACACTGGCCTACTGGTCACGTTGCAGCGTTGATTCAAAAATAAACAGCTCATTGAGTGCCGATATCAAGTTGGAAACAGAGAATGATAACGAGGATGACTTACCTGTGGAATGTCTTTCGAAAAATGTATACCATCCACGATTAGCTCTCAAGTAAATCCATTTAGATATACGATTTTGATCTTGTTTATATTATCACACTATTTTATTTTTAGAAGTGCAATTAATGAATGGCTCCCAGAATTCTTCGTGAAAAGAGAAGCCTGGGGACCGATTACTAAGCCGCAACCTCAAGTCGAAATGGTTATGCCAATTATTCCCATAATACCTTCAATCAATACATGCATGAGTCTTACCACAACCACCACAACATCTACAAATACGCGCACAATGCCCGAGGTGAACACAACACAGTTGCAAGCGTTAGCCGATGTCTGTAGTACAGTAAGTTCTACGTTAGCGCCAATTTCAAATCCAGTGATGAACTCATTAGTATCACCAACTAAAGTTGTCACCAATGAAGAGATTATCAATCCAATACCTACAACAGTTGCGTCTAATATAGAATTGCCAAAAACGATACCTATTTCTATAGTGCCCGTGGCCATAATGGAAGCCAAGAACGTAGAGAAAAACCTAGAACTTAATTGTGCATTATTCGATTCTGAAAAAAATATTGATCCGGCAGTAGAAATTAATGAAAGCCCACCAAGTAAAATTGACAGTTCACCCGTTTCTGAAGACATTATTATTGAGGAAAAGCGTGAAAACGTGGCAAATTTAGTTCTCGAGACAATGATTGATGAAAATAGCCTAAGCTCACTAAGCGCAGGATTAAATGAACCAATGGAGTGTAGTAGCAGCATTAACTCACAGATATCACCGAAGGACACAATTAAATTGGGTTCCGATGATGTTGTCATGGAAGAATCGGCACATGATATAAATGTAAGTTTATTATTTTTTTCTATATATATTAAAGAAAACATTATTTGTAAACAAAGATTTTTATTTATTATTTATTAGCTGAGTATGAATGTTGAAAGCTCGTCTTCGTCGTTGGTTTCCAATGCTGAAATGCATGAGGCACAGGAGGAAATTGATCTGGAGGCTAAGTAAACACATTTTTTTTTCATATTATTTACAGTTTTGAAGTATTAATGTATTTCATTTAAGATCAAATAGTCCGACCAAGATAAGCTTAGAGGATTTAAGTCTGCTTTGTGATCTGTTTTATTTACCGTTCGAGCATGGCACCCGTGGATTGAAGTTGCTCAGTGAGTTTCAATGGCTTAAAGTTAATGCAAATGTATTGATTCAGGATCGTGGTAATAGCAGTGGAAATGCTGTTAAGGTCATCAAGCCCGAAGTCAGTGAATGGCTGCAACGTTGCGAAGGCTTCTCAATGCTTTGCAGTAGCGTTCAAGAACTATTGGTCAAAATTGCAGACTGTGACAATAAGGAAATCTGTCATGATTTATATGCATATGTATGGGACATATCAGGTGCATTGTCATTGCTTAATTGTTATGTGAAGTGGCTGGCACTAAACCATTTTCCACAAAACACTTCTTCTTATACGGAGGGCAGCTATACGTGTAAGTTCAGAGGTGTCATTTTAATAATTATAAGTTAATAAGTTGTATTGCGTTGCGATTTAGGGTTTAGCAAAGGTTGGAAAGAAGCGTTTATGTCTGGTGATCAGGAGCCATGGGTATTTCGCGGTGGACTCACTGCCGACTTGCAGCGTTTAATGCCTGTAGATTCGGGCAATGATTTATTTGTCTATAAGTTGCCGGAGCAACCTACAACTAACTACTACAATTTACGTCCTTATCGGAATGCAGATAAACAACAGGTTTATAACATCTGTACACGCTCATATATGGAATGGCAGAGTGAGGCGGATGGGGATGAAGATCTGCTTCCCTCTCAGTTGGCCGATATCGTTGCTGATGCCATTGTGGGCCCCCATATAACCCTACATCCAGAGTTATGCTTTGTGGCATATGATATGAACGAGACAATTGTTGGGTATGCTTGCGCCGCTTTGGATGTAAATATTTTTAATCGAAATGTTGACACTTGTTGGTTGCCCGACATGCAAGAAAAGTATCCAAAAGATTTGCTTGAATCTGATACCGACGGTAATACAAAACCACATAAGCTGGTGGCACGTTTTGTGGAAATGTTCCACAACAGTGTATCATTAGATTGTCCAGCCGAAGTGTTTAATTCTTTTCCGGCAGTTCTTACCACTGGTACACTAAGGCAGGCAGAGCAACGAGACAGTGGCATTGCCAAACGACTTTTAACTGTCTTGCTGGCTGCAGTACGAGCCAATGGATGCTTTGGAGTTCATGTTTGTATTTCTGACGAGGACAAAGAAGAAATTGGTTTCTACACGAAGATTGGATTTGTTGAGATCCATCAAGATGACACTAAGAAGCACATCTACTTGGGGCGTCGTTTCTAGCAGTCGACTCTGAAGTCGCGTCTATTCTTGCTCAAACCACGTTGTTCATCTCCTCTAGGCAGTGTTAAATGAGGGTATCAACTCATTTAAAACTGTCACCGGTGTGTTGTTTTTGGCTACATGTTTTCTTTATTGTCTATTCTTGCACCTCCTATTTACATTTGTATGTGAATATACCTACTGTTTAAGTCTCTTTGATATATGTCTTTTGTATTATCATAAACTATTTTATAAAGTCCTCGTACTGATTAATGTGTACGCGTTTCTGCGTATTCTGACTGTCCATTCTATAGCATTTAATTCTAAGTATATGTACTTGCATAGTTCTCAATTTGCGCAAAGCAATAAAACTTAATTAATTACATGTTAACTCGCATTTTGATTATGTTTATTATTACCAAGTTTAGCATTTAGATTCTGTTTGCTTAAATCGTAAAACCACACTGTGTTGACACCGTCTTCTATAATACGTTCTGGCTGTAGCTGTGGCAATGGAAAGCGGCAGGCAATAATTTTAGCATTTTGCGGACATTCGGCAATAAGTTTATGCTCTAGATCCTGCATCATTTGCTCAACGCCAAAGATAACGACATAATTATAATCTTTAATATTAAACTTCCATAAGTCACGACAAAAGAAACGTGATTGTTTGCTAACGCCATAACGTAGAGATGCAAAGCGGGAGTAGTACACTAACCATGGGTTGAGCTCTACACCATCTGTTTTTAAAGATTTCACATGTTGAGCCGCCGCTAGAAAAGATTACATAAGTAATAAAATAATAAAATAAAATGAAAATGGTACTATAAAGTAATTTACCAACAACAATACGCCCGTCTCCTGAACCAATGTCCAGCAGATTTCCACGGGCATTTTTTGGTAGGAAACGTAGCACGTTTTGTATTTGTTCCGTCGTTGCCGGTACATATGGAACACAAAATTTTCGAAATGCAGGTGCTACAAATGATGCACATATAATAGACAGTCCAATGCCTATACCACCAGTTACGCCAACTAATAGTTTTCCACCAGTTGACATGCCGGGCTTTTTAACCGATTTTTGTGTGCTTTCATTTAATATTTCCATTATAATTATACTTCAGCAATAAACTGATATCTTTTCGACAAAAACAAAACACAGCTGTTTAACAAATCATAGGACTGCAACTAAATAAATATTATTGATTTTATACACCACGGCCATACAATTTACCCGGCCTTGTTGAAATAAGAGTATTCAAAGTATTTTAATCTATTAAAAGATTAATATGTTTAATTCAATGAATATTAAATATATTTAAAATAAATTATGTTTTCGTTATCGATAATAATAATTTATCAGAAATTCAGGGCTACTAAATGAATTGGAATCTAAATTTATCGGTATCGCCACAATACACTGTATTTGAGTCAACATATCATAGGTACACACTTATGTTTAACATGTGGCAACACTTTTTTCAGTCGTAGCTTCCTATTACAATTTTTCACGGGTATTTATGTGTTTTCCATTAAAAATTAAAATAAAAGCGAGAATTAATTAAAAGAAACTGTGCAATAAAGTAAATAAACGTTTGTCGTGCTAAGTTGTATGTGCGCGGCGTGTAGATTCGTTTAAATTTTAAAATGGCGAACGTAAGGGACAGCGACACATCACTGTGGCTGCATAATAAACTGGGCACATCAAACGATTCGTGGATAAATGGTTCAATATGCTCCCAGTTAAACAAAGAGGTTTTGCGCAACATCAAAGAATGTTTTCCCGATTTGCAAACACAGGTCAAATTGAAACTACTACTCAGTTTTCTGCATATTCCGCGCCGTCTGGTCGAAGAGGTAAATCTCTTGTTTTTCTTAGTGTTGGTGTAATACTACCTAATGAAAAAAGTACACTACCATGTACACGCATACACACGCATACATGCTCACCTTCAACCATACATGCTGCGTTGGTATATTAATACAGGATCTATGGTGTTCCGAAAGTTAAGATCTAAAAAAATATTAAATTTATAATATGCATAAAATAATAAACTACAATTTTAAATATGCATTAAAATGCAAATACATAAAATACAATGAATGGTATCTCAATCAACAGATACATACAAGTGTCTTGTTTTGTTGTTTTTTAACATATAAAAATAAAAATTATTTCCCGCCACTTCTGCGCGAGCGACTTTGATTACATATGTGTGCGTTAACGTATACGTGTGTTTATTACGGTTTATGTGTATGTGTACGGTTACATTTATATATATGTATGTGTGTTTATGGCTGTGTGCCCTGTGGGCGTCAAACGGGTGGTCAACACAAATCTGTTGAATACCTCAAATGTCATCAATTGTTATCGAAGTTGTTGTTAAATACTCTCATTTGTGAACTACGAATAAACTTAAGATCTTATTTATATGAAGAAGAATTTTAGTATGCTTTAATGTAAAATGAAGTAAAATTTTTAAATAATTATTTTATACATTTTGCGATTTATTTAATTATATATCTTGTGATAAAAATTTAGTCATAAACAATTATCATAACATGTGTATAAATACGGCTGTTATCTTTCTAAACAATTTGTTTACTAAGACAATTCATTAATTAAGTTGTATGTATATATATACAATATAGGATCTGATCTGTCTATCTACACGTATGTTGGTTATCTGTCCAGTTGGCAAGTACACAAAAATGAATCGTTTGCTGAATTTTCTTGTCACTGTTGACAAAATGTTTGAACATACTGCAGGTTACTCAATACATTAATTGGAATCAAGATAGAAAAGTTTGTAATATTGATGAATCAATAATAATAAATAAAAATTAAAGTATAACTAAACTGAAGCTGGATTTGTAGATTGCATGCATTGTTGAATGTCTGGGTAAATTGAGCTTGTGAAGTTTTGGTAAATCAAGAAACATAATAATATGAAGTTAAACAATCAATTAACTATTTGTAGTAAATATAAGTAATATTCTGAAGTATTATACAAGTAATATATGATTTAAATAATCTTTTATATATATTTATTGGCATCAATAATAATTCTTTTTTACTTTAATCATAGTGGAAAAGCGAACTGGAGGAGGTTATCGAAGTGGCTGGCCTCGATTCGGAACTGTGGGTCTCCATGCTGGCTGAGACAATGAAAACATTTCCAGCAACTAGTTCGCTAAATACAGAAATCTCTGATTATGAGGATACTCGACCCATTTTCACAGACATGGTCAATGACTTGAGAAAATTAGTGACCAAGCACTCAGATTTGGGAATGCTTCCGCTAGAGTGTCAATATTTAAACAAAAACGCATTAATGTCAGTGGTAAGTAAATAACGGCTAGAAGTAACGCTTATAACCATTTAACCATGACGGTATTTTATTCAACAGGTTGGACAACAGCCGGCGGCAGTAAAGCATTTCACACTTAAGCGAAAGCCCAAAAGTGCCCAGCTACGTACGGAGCTGTTGCATAAATCAGCAGATGCTCAATCCTCTTTGAAGAAAGTGTCTGCACCAACAATACCACTCCGTTCACGGGGCATGCCCCGTAAAATGACAGATACAACGCCATTGAAGGGTATACCTTCACGTGTGCCCACTACGGGCTTCCGATCGCCAAGTGTGCCAGGGAATGCGCAGCGACCAAATCTCAGTCGCACTCCTGCTGGTCGTAAGGATGGTGGTATTAAATTACTCGAATTTACAGAGCAACCTTTAGGTTATGCGGCTGCCAAAAAACGTAAGCGTGAACAACAATTGGAGGAACAGCAAAAGAAACAGGAGCAAAAGCAACAGGCTGCTGCAGCAGCTGCTGCAGCTGCAGCTGCCTCTAACAATAACAACGATACAACGGCCACAGATGCAGTGGCAAATGCAAACGGCGGTGAAACTCCAACAACACCCACATCGGCTAACAATAGTTTTGAAATTAAACTGGAACCACAGCTAAATCAGAGCAGCGGCAGCTTGGATGAACCCACAGATGACGATTTCAAGACACCAGAGCTAGTCACAAAAACGTTGCCACCTGAGACTCCAGAGACACCCGAATATGCAGCTGCAACGCTTCAATTTGCCCAGACCACAACTGTGGCTGCTGCACCAACACCCACGCGGACAACTAAAGCCGAGGGTAAATCAAAGACACCCAAGGCAGCAGCTAAGCTAAATAACAACAACAGCTACCACAACACGCCCAAGCGCATCAAGCAAGAGATTGAGATTAAAAGCGAAGAGATTATTGTGCCAGCCAACATAAAAGTTGAAAAGATAGAGCCTTCCTCGCAGATAACACCCACCAGAACCACACAGACGCAGTCAGCAGCATCGACGCCAACGTCAACCCCACAACGTATTATTATACAACAACAGCCAACACAACGTGCTCCACATTTACTTATACGCAGCACGCCACAGCAGCAAAAGCGTCTTAACAATAACCTTAGTTCGGCTACTGTAACAACAACTACAACGGCAACAACAACTGCCACAGCGACAACAACCGTAGGCAACACGACCATTAAAATGGAAAAATTAGACATTAAACCAATGTTGCGGGCAACGGCGTCTTCCAGTGCACCAAATACAAGCACCAGCACCTCAACTACTACCATATTAACGCAACAGCAATTGAGGCAAGCCGTTAATCCACTTGCCAATTTGCCAAACAACATCTCTGTTAAAATAACATCGGCTAAAGCCAAGGCTGCAGCAGCAGCGGCAGCAGCTGGCACCAGCACCAGCACGAGTAGCAGCAGCAGCAGCAGCGTTTTAAGTCAACCAACGTCGCAACACCAACCAATATTAATCAATAGCTCCACACCCGTTATACTTGCGTCTTCGCCAAGTGTGCAGCGTGCGGTATGCTGTGTAATTTTTAAATTCACAAGTTTCCTTTATTAATTTGTCATAACTTCCTTTACAGAAACCGCTTATTGCAACTAGCAGCGGAACAGCTACAACTATACCAGCGCAGGCTATTAAAACAATGCCGTTGAGTCAACTTAAGACGGCTGCAAATAGTGGTCCGGTCATAATATCGCAAACTATTATACAACCAGCAAAGAGAGCGCAACAAATACAACAACAGCAGCAGCAGCTGCAACAAGGAGCTACGTCTAGTGCTGCAGCTGCAGCACAACATCAGCAACAACAGCAGTTGCAACAGCAACACTTGATAACATCCGCGCCACAGCCACAGACAACGCAATACATTCTGGCTGCACCACAGCCACAGCAACAACCTACGTTGCCCACATTGCCAACGTTGCCTACATTGACATCGTTCACACAAGCGCGTTCGTTACCACAGACAACTACGCTCTATCAGACTACAGCCGGCGGCAGTAGTGGGCAGACTCCAACTAAGATACTGCTTAAAACAACTAGCACATCGGGTGTGGTAATGACGCCGTTAAGACAGCATCAACAGGCCACGACGGTGGTGTCTAACAATCCGCCACCACTAGTAGCTACTACAGCAGCTGTAGGCGTTGGTCAGCAAACACTTAACATACAAAACGTACAGCTGCCCAACAGACCAGTCACCATACAGCCCGCCTCACAGGCTGCCCAGCAGCAACACATGCAGGCACAATTGCAGCAACAGCAACCGCATCCCCAACACACAATTGTAGCGAATACAACCGCCACGCAACAACCAAAACTCTCCCAAGTGATCATGCAACCTGGCGGCACCATTGCTGGCAGCACATTAAATGTATCGCCAACGGCTGGCAAGAGCAAGACCATTATACTAACACAAAAGGGCGTCATTTTGCGAAATATTGGTGGTGACATGTACCAGCAGATACCCATTAGTAATGTTAGCGGTATACCAGGCTTAGGTACTGGTACAACATTAATGACTACAACGGCGGCAGGTCCGCCTAGCTTAGTTAAGACCACGTCATCAACAAGCATTCAACCGCATACCATACAGCTTCAGCAGCAACCGCAACAGCCTGGAAAGCAGATGATGCCCACATTAATACCAACCAATTCAATTGGGGGTCAGCATGTCATTGTGCAGCAGCAGACACCAACAAGCGTTATTGGAAATGTAAGTCTGATCAGCAATGCTGCAACATATAGTAGAATATCCATAAAGTTTTGTTTCTAATGCACAATATAGATTTATAGGTTTATCTGTATATGCTTATATACATAATGGAAATATTAATAATAATTGAATATGATTATTTTAGTCCACACAGCAAACCATTATACGGCCGGTCATGACTAATGTGAGTGGAGGATTGACCACGCTGCCACAGGGTCTTACGCTAATACAGCGTCCTGGCCAGCAGCCGCAGTTGGTGCAGGTGCAGGCGGCGCCAAACAGCACTCAGCGTACAATTATAACGCAATCAGCTGCTTCGGCGCCGCAACAGCAGCCGCGCCAACAGCAGCAGATATTGGTACAGCATAAGCCGGCTCTGCAGCAGCGTTTGGTCACCTCAACGAGCACACCGACCGCGCAGATGCAGCAAACCAACAATACAACAATACCACGAACAGTTCAGGTGCAGGTTACCCAGCAGCAGCAGCCACAACAGCAACAGCAGCAGCAACAAACAACACCAACAGCTCAGCAGCAGCAACAGACTCAGCAGGCGCCGCAAAGGCGTGGACTTTCTCTTTCGGTAAGATTTCTCTATTTCAATTACATTTCAACCAGTTCTAATACTCCAATTAACTCCCAACTTAGAACGAGCACGTGCATAAGGCACATGAAATGTTCCGTAAAGCGAATCGCGTCTCCCGACCTGACAAGGCGCTTATTCTGGGCTTTATGGCAGGCTTACGTGAGAATCCGCGACCTAATTCAGAAAACGTTCTGGTCATTAAACTGGGTGAAACAGAGGTAAGTGTGCAAGTTTAACCAACATTATTTGGTTCAATTAGCTAACTATATTTTTTGTTATAATTAGGAAAAAGTACAACAGGAAGATGGAAATACATCTCTTTGCCTAGTGGAATCGCACATTCGATTGGATTACAACACCGGTGAATGGAAGACATTCCAAAACTATAGGCTACAGGATCAGGGTACGGCCTCATAGTCGACAAGGGTCATACGTATAGTACGCAAATAGGCAACTTCGTCTTAATCATGTACTATTCGTATTCTCCACTATCATGCCCCAATCCACTTTTCCTCTCCATCCCCCATATGATATGCTGCTGAACTGGTTCTTGTTTTGGACTTAGTGTTCATCATTTATCATATATGGCCAACAGCTTTCGCTAATTAGGCTACTAAAAAAATAAAACCATTTCCAATTGGAAGTAAATTGACTAAATGAAAGAAATAACGTAATTTAGTAGCTGTACAGTTTTTAGTATATAGTATAAATGCTAGCGCTTAAAATCTTTAGTAATCACGCTTAATAAACACACATGCATACCCCCATAACATACACATCAACATAGATAGGTTGGAAAATTCATTAACATATAGACAGCATACGTTCACCTTTGACTTGAAGTGCTTCACTGAACACCAGGAAGATGTTATTAAAGTTAAACGTAAGAAAACGTCAATGACAAAAGTTCAAACTCAATTTATACCAATACATTCATAAACACACACTCATCCACAGACATACAGTCACACACATGCAATCAACATACATCCACACATTTAGAACATATACATAGATACATAGATATTTGTATGCAGATTAAAAAATATATATATAAATATCTATATATATATAGCATTATGTAATTAGTTCTCGATTAAAAAAAAATTGTATAATTAATTTAGCATGAAGCATATAAAAGTTAAGAGCCAAGAAAATAGCTCTCACTATTCATTACATAAACAAATATTAAATATTATGAATATTATGAATATACGTGAAGAAAATAAAGAAACAACAAAAAAAGAGAAAAAAAAAAATAAATAGAAACAAAAAACAAAACAAAACATTGGAAAAAGCAACCGCAGCAAAATATATAACTTTAATCATGAGAAACAATTTGTGTAATAGACTAGAATATTATCTACATATTTATGGCTTTAATGTTTAATATTGTCTACCATAATTATATATATATATAACCGCACGATACTATGAAAATAAATAAATGAAAGGCTCCAACAATTTTACAAAAAAAAAAACAAACAAAATATAAAAAAAATATAAAATAAAAATGTTTCCTGTAAGGCAACACAATAACCAAATCATTTGCAAACCCAGACACTATTATCCTGTCGGCATTAGCTATTTATAATTAGTTGGTTGCCACAGGTGTGTGTGTCCCATATTTAATAAACATTTTCCATTCTATGTCTGTTAAATAGCCAAAAACACATAATACTTGCAAATTATTAAACCAATTGTGAATCAAAAAATTCTCTTAGGATATAAACTGGAATGTAATTCGATGGCCAAGGATATTATATGTATATATTCTTGGCATGAATCCTTGTTAGTTGTATCCTAACAGAATTTTTATTAAACTAAAGAAAATAATGTAGACTTTTTATGAGATAAAGTAGCTTCTACCATTGGCCAGTACATATAGTACACATCTGATCATAATATTTATAATAAACAATCTGTTGTATTAAACCATAATTGTTATTGATTATTATTATTATTATTTAAATTATTTATTTTTTGTTTAATTGCATTTGGAGCTTATAACTAGTCAACATTGATTGATGAAATTTTATAAGAAGATGCCTAGGGCTAATACTAGATGGTAGAACCTATAAATTACATACAACACAGGTGCATCTTAAATTCATAACAGATGGGAGTTTGTAATAAGTCGTTAAGAACTCTAATTGGACACCTCCTTCCAGTTGACAATGGCGCGCTGTTCGTCAGGCGCATCTCGGAATGGTCGGCTGCCATCGGAACTAACAAACTCATTCACTTGATAGTTAAGCAATGTCTTGTAGTGATATACATCGGCCAGCTGCTGGGTTAATGGGCTGGTGTTGGTGGTAAAGATGCCGGCGAATTTCTTCTCACGAGCCACCCTGAGAACCTCATGCTCCATATAGTGCATACAGGCAATATTCTCACGTGGATTCAGTGACTCAGCAGTGCCCATCATAAAGGAATGAAGTATTTGATTAAGACCCTTCGGCAAGTAGTTGTCACTATAAATTGATCGGATATATTTGTTAGTTAAACATGAAGTAATAGTATATCCTTTTTATATCCTTACCGTATAGGACCCTCACAGTGCTCCAGAAATTCAAAGACAGTCAATAGTTTTGAGGTGATCTCAACTTCGGGTTCATTGCGCGCATCAAAGTTCAGAGCTGTGCCAATAATGCGTTCCGTATTACGATCGTAGATCACAAAGCTTAGATCTCGTTCCACTACAACTGTCCAAATGTCCTGGGGAATAAGGAAAGTTATAACCATTTGCATAGCTAAAGAAGGATTTGAAAACCTACATTAATTATGTCACTGTAGTCGGTGCGTTTGACACCAGGCTTAAGCCACTGTTCCAGGTCAGCCTTGTTGTAGAAACTGGACACGATGATGCTATATGTAATGGATGAATAATATATTATATTATGCTTGGATTTAGTAAGGTTATGTGTACATACTCGATAACATCTTGACGATGCTCCAGCCGCAAAGGTTCCGCTTCCATTTTAAGATGCGGACAGGCATTAAGTGTTTCCTCCTCCAACTGTACTGAATCATGATTGGCAGCCATCTTTTTAATGATATCACCCAGATTTTTGGCTGCTATGAACTCTGAAATGCCAATGTTGTAACCCTTCTCCCGCAGCAATGTTACTGTAAATATGGAGTTCAAGGAATTGCCACCCAGCTCATAGAAATTGCTATGAGGTGACAGGCTAGCACGTGTGGACCGTCCAATTACACCTCCTACTGTCTCGAATAAATCGCGTGCGGTTAGCTTAAGCTCCTCAGGCACCTGGGAATAGTCAAAGTCCAAAACGATGCTTGAGTCGCCCTCATTATTGTTAGCTGTCTCATAGGTCTTAAGTAGAGCTTGGCGATCGATTTTGCCATTAACAAGTAGAGGCACATGCTCCAGAATGATTACTTGTGGCGTCATATAGTCAGCCAATTTATCCTTAAGCCGGCTTTCCAGCTGCATTTCCGTGACCATGGGTGCATCATCACGCAACTTAACAAAGGCCAGAATGGCTTGATCCACTTGTCCAGCGCGATAGCAGAGCACGATAGCCTTTTCTACCAGAGGCAATTCGGCTACGTTCTTCTCAACCTCAGACAAATCGACACGATGTCCACGTATCTTAACCTGAGAATCGGTACGACCTTCATACATAATGCTTCCATTCTTCAGAGATCCATAGTCTCCAGTACGATAGAGACGTGCGTACTCTATAATGAATATAGTTAGTTAAAGGACTACAAGATATTGTCGATATACATACTCTTCTCAACAGCTAAAGGATTCTCTAAGAAGCGCTCAGGGTCACGTCCGTTCACATAACCTGCGGCTAGATTCAAGCCAGAAGCAAATATCTCACCAATTTCTCCATTCTTGACCGGGCGGTAATCCGAATCCAAGAGATAGATAACTGTGTTGGATACAGGTATACCTAAGATATGTAAAAAGTTAATATATGGATGTTGTAGTGAGTGATGGGCATTAGATAGTCTTACCAATTGGTACATTATCATACAAGCTCAACTGTTTCTTGCTCTCACAGGTGAAGTAGGTAACATCACCCATGACTTCAGTGGAGCCGTAAAAGTTGTAAAGGCGATGCACTCCCTCATCAAAGTAGTCAAAGAAGCTGCTGGCCAGCGGCACTGCCAAAGGCTCACCTGAGCAGACCCAGATCTGCAGATTGTAGAGCAACTTTTGGGCTGAACCGCCGCCTTCCATCTTCAAATACATAAGAAGGGATCGCAGCAATGTGGGCACAAGTACAAGTCGTCTTATCTTATACTTTTCCAACAACGCAACCAAACGTTGTGGATCCTTGGTGACTGCCTTGGGCACCACAAGAATTGCCAAACCACACATTAATGGGCCCCAGAGCTCGGCAATGGAGTCCACAAATGTAAGTGCCGTCTTAAACACGCCCACTGTCTCATTAGAAGTGTAAGGAAACGTTGTCCATTGCCACTGGAGACGGTTGAGAATATTCTCATGAGGCAGACGCACACCTTTTGGCACACCTGTGCTGCCTGATGTATATAAAACGATAGCAATATGATCGTTGCCACCGCGTAGCATTTCCTCCGACAGCAGATTACCACCGTTCAACTTTAGAGATTTGGCGTACAGTTCCGTAACAGATAGGGTGGGTGTTCCTTGAAAGCTTTGAGCATCGATGTCATCGTCACGGAGCACCATAGTGGGTCGTGCTTCAAGAAGTATATGGTGAATGCGATTTGCCGGAAAGCTGGGATCAATAGGTAAATAGGCAGCTCCTGACTTCCAAATGGCCAACAGAGTGGTAACCAATGCTTCCGATGGCTGCATGCAAACGGCCACAATAAAGTCACCATCGCTGTTTGGCTGCAAGAAACGTCCATGGGTCTCCTCTACCAACAGACGTGCCGCACGATTTGCGCGCTCGTTCATCTGACGGTAGCTGCTCTGGCTGGGCGCCAGACTTTGACCCTGGCCCTGGGATATTAATGCCACCTTGTCAGCATGTCTTAATTGCTGCTCCTCAAAGATACGATGCAATGCTCTTGGCACAAAGTCCTGTTGATGTCCCTTGACAATCGAAAGCTGTGGCAACGAACCCATTACGATACCTAAACAATATCAAATACTGAGGGTAAGATCGGCTTGCTACTTTTTATGTTTATATATATATAATATTTTATAGAAACTTGTTTCAATAATAAATACTATTATGGTGTATACACCTTCTTTTAGTATTACACAATTAAAGTTATCGCTACAAAGTGCTAATTACATACATATTAATATATACTTGCACATATACATACATATATATATATATATATATATATATACATATATATATATATATATATTGGTAATAACAGACTGTCAATACTAATGATGGCTGCTAGATTAACGATTAACGCTTCCATTTGCTGTGTAAGCTTCTGGCTTGACAATTAACGGCAAGCTGCTGCTCATGCGTCTAGTTGATCGTTAGAATATACTGTATTACAGCAGACAATATATGTACATATATAAAAATTAAATTGATTTATTGCTGTGTCGTGCTGCTAACTCGAATATAAGTTACAATGAGCTTAAAGCGACTTTCTTTTTTCATCTCACGATCAACTAATATTTTTTATTAAATAGGAAAATCTATAAAAATTATGCAGCTTAGCTGAAAGCAAACTGTTTGCAAGTTCGACTTAAAAAAAAGCATCGACAGCAACTCATCACCTTAGATATTGATCGACTAATGTTTTCCTACGGAACGAGGCTTATATACATCACACATAATTCTGCAATGAAGTGGACAGATTCGGTTGTAGAGAACAACTTCAGGGGACTGCCTGTTGTGAGAACACTTTGTAGCTTAGTTGACTGCAAACTGTTCTCAATTGAGAATAGCTCAACATGATTTAAGTTGTTCACATTATTAATAAAGGGGAAACTGGGGAACCTGTCTATACTCATCTACTAGTTTAATTGAAATAGCAAGTAGCAAAATTTTATTACAAAATGCAATATTAGAATCTGATAAATGTGTCTAAGTACTTTAGAAGTCTATGATATAGTCATAAAATTTTGATTACATTATTTGTATAGATAATATAATTTCCTAGAACATTTTGTTTTATAACATATTTGAGTTTGTTTTTAATGTCTCATTTTGCTAATGCATCTCAGTGGCATTGAAGTTTGTACTCGATTTCTATAAACAAATTATATACATATATATATTCAAAGTAACCAACACTCAATAAACAATCACTTGTAAATGGTTTTTTTTTCGCTGTACGACAGATAGATGAATTTTTTGTAAAATATTTAACTGCTGAAAGAAGTATTTGCTAATCATTAAGATAAATATTGAATAAAAAATAACCTGTCTTTAAAAGATAATTTTGCTTCTATGAGTACAATAATTTTTTGCATGTTGCTACTAAATGCTACTGAATTATGGTTAGATCTTTACAGGTTTGTGCAATATAAATTAAAATTTAAATTGATCTATAAAAAGATATTATAGAGATTATTGTAACGACTATTATGGTATTGATTAAAACAACTTATGGACTTATATATTTAAACTCAAACGTCAAATGAAATGTTTTGAAATATGATTATCTAAGCCGTTTGGTATCAGGCTTATCAACTAAATTCCTCATGTTATTTTTAATTGCATTGAAATAAATTACAGCAGCTCTGTTCTTATTCCTGCCCCTCATCAAAAAAATAATGAGTGTAATTTAACTGTCGGACTAAGCTAAGCTGGAGGCCTTTAGGCTATACTTGCCGCATTTTCATGGTAATAGCATAAAATTTAACTAAATGTCATTGAATACACAACTTCTGGTTCCGTGGCTCAATCACACTGAATTTTTCTCCGTCTCTTTTCCACTCTCTGTGTTTCTGTTTTTATTTTATTTTATAGTCGTAGTAATCTGTCGTTGTTACTGTGACTCCAATGTCAAGACAATCAAATAAATATAAGAAAGATATAGTGTGGCGTTAAGGTAATTACTTCTACATCTGTCCTTAGTCTAGTTATATTTCAATTTTAAACTACCTTTAAATTAAATTCAAAACAAAAAAAAAAAACAAAACATAAACTCATTAAAACCGTTTAAATTATCAGCTATAAGTGTTATTCTTATTTTTTTCTATAGAATATGTCGCTCGAATTGCTTTAATTAGCTCACATTAAGGTGGATCAAGTCGTATGGCATTGCATTTGTCCAGGAAGTAAAAGACGTATATATATATTATACTACAAATTAATTGATTTATTAATTCATTTCCGATTCCTATCCTATATAATGTACTTGTGTGGCTCTATGTATATTTAAAGAATTATTATAGAAAATGCGGCCAATTGCTTGTTGCGAAACAAGTTCCATTGAAAATTGCGTAACTTTACAAACTGAATATTTGGCATCAATTTATTTTTTGTTTTTTTTTTTTTACCAATAAAGTCGTTAACTGTATGAGTTCAATTTTTTAATATTTTAAAATATTACTTCTTTCAAACTACTTGGCATACATTTATGACAACTCCAAAAGAAACACAGCGCAAAAGTTTTGTTGTAAAAATCTACTCGTACGTATACGTAATACGTCGGAGGTAAAGTAATAAGCTAAGTCAATGCCAATTAAATGCTTAGAGAACATTTCCCAAGCGCACATTACGTATGCGGCGTGTGGGCTCAATTAGTTGGCTATGTTTTTAATGTACACAAACACACACATATATATATATATATACAAACATATAAACGTAGATTTATGTGAAAAATACATATAAGAAAATATAAACTTGGAAGCAACAGCTAACACTAGTTCTACATTATTTTTTTTTTGCAATCCCAAATGGCAAAGCTTATCAAATAACTGCCAAAAAGTTAACAAAAAGTTATAACGAAAACCGTTTAAATTGCAATTAATTTAAACATTAAGACTCATAGTTAACATGTTAACGACAAAGCCTTACTCTTGACTGTTATATATAGATAATAATCAGCTCTGCCTACTCAATTTAACACATTATAATTATAATAGAACAAGTATTTGCGGGGCTTGGTCTAACATATCTGTGAAATCAAATGAATTTAAAATAAATTAATTAATTGTTACTCTAACAGCTACACCTGTATATAATATTAATATATATTAGTCGGAACTAACATAATAGTTAGAAGTGTTAGAAGTCAATGAACTTGCTTAGAATATGTTAAATAGGTCAAAAGCTGCCTCTTTAATACGCATACAATAGTAATACCCCCAATTATGTTATAGTGTGTATGCATGTATGTGTGTGTGTGTATGTCATGTACATTTGCATACAATACGAGCTGTGCGCATGTGCTGTATAGCTCTAAGAATTCCATATGAGTCTATCTATCTGTATGCACATCTATTCCATTGTTTTGTCCGTTTGCATTCTTAAGATACAGCCGCTCACTTTGTGCCAAGTTTATTCTTAGCCAAGTTTGTTGTTGTTGTTGTTGTTGTTGTTGTTGTTTTTGTTGGTAATTTTGCATTTGACTTTTCACATCATCGATTTAATGTACCGCATCGCATCGTTGGTTCTGTTGATTAGGTGAAATCTAACGATGATTTATAGTTTGTTGTGTTTATTTTATGTTCTGTGTTTTGTTTTGTTTATTTTATTTATTTTTTTTTTGCTCTGTTCTTTGGTGTTTTGTAGTGTTCTGCTCCAAGTACAGCAATCAGACAGACATTAAGTAAAGCTCAATTGAAAAGTATTTAAAGTTATACGATACAACATGGTATATACGTAATTTTCCGTTCCAAGGTTATATATGAGTTTAGAGTCTTGAGGCTTTTGGAAAATCGTTTCATAATTATCAGCTTGCCATGTAATTTATAATTTACATAATAACAAATTGAGTTTCGTTAAGGTGTTTTTTTTTTGCTATCGAGTGACCAAGTAACAATTTGTAGATCAACAACATTGCCTAAGGTCACTTACTGTTCACTCAGTCTGTATGTCAGTCTGTATGTCAGTCTGTATGGAGTACTCCAAAACCATTCTCAAATGGGGGATAACATGGTTACAACTATATTTCCGTTTAAATGGTTAATTTCAATAGTTTGTTACTAATTAAATCCCTCACTGTTGGCCAACGTAATCATAATCATAATCATAATCGTATTCGTAATCATAATCATATTATCGTCATGTGAATTTTCTATATATATATTTATAATTTTTGTTTTCTTTATCTGATTTTAGTTTTTTGTTATTACTTTTTACAGGCAACTGCTGTTTACTGTTACTGTTTGCAGCTCTTGATTTGCTTAATTGAGTAAAAAGTGTCCAATTTAAGGCATGGCAGGGTGCACTGCATGGCATGACCTAGGTCTGGATATAGTATGTATAAGCATTGGGCCTAACCAGAGGGGACAAACATACACAATTCGCTGTTTTTAGTGTTTCCGATTGTGAGTCAATTGAATGACAAATCAGATCTGAGAATCTCATGCTGTGATTTTTATTTTTACTGTATAAATACGTATATCAAGTATTCTTCCTCTCTAAAGTGAAACTTTTCATTGAATAATCCCAAAACAACTAACTAACAATATTTATACTAAATATAAACAGCAGGGATTGATTTTTTTTTTAGTTCATTTTAAACATAATTATAGTTATTTGGATTTAACTTAATTTATACTAAATATTAACTCAATAACAAATTAAATCATTAACTACTTAACTCATCTATATAAGTACCAAGAACTAAACCATATATCATATTTATCTCTTACTTCTGCATATGCCAATTTAAATTATGTCTAAGAATTAATAGTTACTAAAGCGTATTGCAAAATGACTCAATTCTTAATGTAATTCATACTGCCAGCTACAATTATAAAACGATTAAATTGAACACTATCTAAATTATGTATACGCAACGTAAGCAGCTCATTAGTCAAGTGATTGCTTGACATAAATTTAATGTCATTTCATTGGTCTTAACATAAATCGTTTAGATATAGTTATAGCTGATTCTTGAGTGTTTTCTGTTTTTATATGTATTTTTCATAATTTACTAGCAAAATGTTGTTTAAGAGCCTAGTGTGAAATACAAAATTTTTCATTCTAACCAAAACTTGCTTTAATAACAGAGGCAACAATAACAACTTGTCTGTTAAGATTTAATTACACATTGTTTGTTGTGTGATTTTCCTATTAATTTTTATGACAATTCGCTAATGTTGCGTTAATTATACAATAATTTCCTTAAAGCAATTGATTTTTGTTACTTTATACTTTTAACAACATTATTTTGCCTTGAGTTTTATTTACCATTTGCATTTGACACAAATTCTTAAACTCAAAAAAATTCTTTACTTCTTGTCAATTAATTTTTATTATATTTAGTCTGGTAATTACTAAGGAAATATATATTACCTTAAGAATATTAAAAAAGTCTTAAAAAAGATTTCTTCTACCTGGTAACAGTTTACAGCAGAATTAGTGATATCATAAGGTCTTTCCCCTGACAACTGTTGATATGTTAATAAATTTGTCATGTCATCAGACATAGTTTGTATATGTTTCAGTTTTATATAAGTTAATCTATATTATAGTGAGAAGAGTTTTAATCCACATGTGAATCAAGTATTTTTTTATGGGTTTTCTTATGTACCATGAAATTTTACAAGTTTCGGCAAATAATAAAGATATGATTTAAAATATAGTTTTAATCTAGCCCTGCTCTGATTACGTTTTTATGTGTGTGTGTTTTTTTTATTGAAAAATAATGAATTTGATTTAATCTTAACTAATTTCACTTGAATTTATATTGGGCTGATACTAAATATAATATTAGCAAATCATTTAGTACACTTTGCTGCCAAGTTGTGGTCTGTTAACTAAAGTTCCTTTTTGTTGTTTTTCCCCTTATGAGAAAAACAGTACACTTAGAAAAAGGGAAAATACATTCTACTATAACTTTGGGTGCATTCTAAAGAAATGTTACTGTAATATGCACACAGAATTATGCAATTTTAATTTAACATGAGAATTATTATAATTAGCAACATTTTTGCGATTAGCTAACTTTGCATGCAAATTACGAAGAAAAAAAAAATATTATTATTTAAATATTACGTATACGTACTTATTGATTATTAAATAACTTTTGAGTGATTTGACTTTAGGTTTTAATTTTATTAAATAATATTTTTAATAGTTTTAATATGCGCGTGTTTATCTTCCAGTTTAGTTAAAATGTTATTTTTTTTTATGTTTTGATATGTTTTTCTTTCTGTTGTATTTTTTTGGGTTTTCCAGCACTTGATACACTTCACTTGGCTATTACTAAATATATATATATATATATTTATTTATATAGTTTTGTAAATTCACTGAGTGCTTCAGGGGCAGCCCAAAAAATTGTTATTGATAATGTTAGTCTTAACGTATCATGGAACTCGTAAACGGCGCTCGCAGACTAATCAGAACCTCAGCATGCGACTAACATTTATATGCCACAGAATGGAACTGTCATTGGCAGCGCAGTCGACGCTGATGACAGCTTCGGCTTCGGTTTTAGCTTCGGCAACGGCATTGGCATCGGTTATATGGCATCGTGTATTGCCTTTGCTCTTATTCGTTGGCGCTGCAAAATAAATTTAACAAAAAAAAATAATATTCAAACCAGTTCCTGCTCCTATGCCGAATGCAATTGCCTTTTTGCAGTTCGTCTAGCTTCATAGTGGCGCATTATCGTTTGGGTTTGTATATAGCTGGATTACCTTATAGAGTTAGTTAATTTAGTTAGTTAGTTAAGGCATATCGTTTTTTATGAGTTCAGTGACGTAGGAAATGAAATCAAATTCCTTTCAATAGACAATCGCTAATTGGTCAACCAAACACAATACAAAATGCTTAAATGATTCGCGTTTCTCTGCTCTGGTCTGGTTTGTTTAGTAGTCGTGGAAATCCCTTAGTTGTGTATCAGCTTGTGACGCATAGTAGAATATGAATTAAAATCTAGAAGAAGAATTGGCAATTTTAAATTAAAATATGAATGAATGTCTAACTATACTCTATTATTAAATTAAAAGATTCTCGTAAAACTGAATCAAATTTGAAAGACGGGGAAATTTGTTGTCGCTTGTTGTAACTGTCACTATTCACTTCCAGTAATCGATCACTCAGCGATTCCATACACGTATAGCAATTATAATTAAACATTGGAATTAGATTGAACGCTTTAAAAGTTAAATATATATAGTATATCGTATATTTTATAGTATAGTATAGTATAGTAAATATGACCTTATGTTTTTCATTATAGGAACAGTGTGAAATTTCTTGCCCCATGTCGCCTTTGATCAATCATATAGAAATAAAAAGAACACAAAAAAATATTTATATAATAATGTATGGGAAATTAAAAAAATTAAATTAAATTAAACTTGCAACGATTCTTTATAAATAATGCATACATTTTGTTTATGCATTATGTATATGTATATATATTTATTAATATATATAACTATATGTATTAAATAAAAAGAAATCAAACAGTAGCTAAATTTGAAATAAGAAATTAAACTTATATACAAGTAAATAGATTTGCATTCGTTCTAGCTAGTAAATATATAATTAACATAGAACAAATACTATAATATATATCTGTTGAAATGTAATATTGCATGTTACGAATATGAATTCATATATGAATATTCAACTATTCATATTTGATTTATTCTGTTCACTAATTGTCACGCATAGGCGTTAATTTACATATCATAATATCATTTCTGCTTATCGTTTGACATATTGAAGTTAATGATTAAGATTATTGATAAACCTTTAACTGTACAAAGCTAAAACAAGCTCACAAACTAATTGCCATGATAAAAAAAAAACAATTACGAAAACAAATTTTTATTATCTATTTGCAATGATATTGAAAGTAATTAAACGATTTATGTTTTATTTAAATGGATTTGTGTTATAATTTCCTGTTAATAAAATACTGGGAATTTTTTATATTTGTAATATTTAAGTAATTGCATTTGCACTTCCTTTAATTGTTTACAATTAATGTTGCAATTGCATGTCTCAAATTTTAAGTATGTAACTATATTAAGTAAAGTTAAGCTTTAAGTATTATTAAGTTCTTAATGAATCGACGTACAGCCGAACGTATTAAACAATTGCTGCTATATAGACACGATAATTATGTTCATTATGATGAGTATAGTCATTAGTAGTACAGTCTATATAGTAGTACTAAGTATTTACTTATTGAACAACCCTCGCCTACAAATCTGGTAGGCATTGAGGAATCAAAGGATACAATACAAATGAAAACGGATCGAGAATTATAGTATATACTCATGGGATTGTATCAATAGACACAATATAGTATAATTAATTAAATAAACTAAACTTAAAACAAAATAATAATTAACTTCATTGAAATTTGCTGCCTTTGCCAAATGTGTCGTTATCGATGATCAATTAATCGGTTCGAATTTAATTCTAAATAACTTAAATAATTGGCTTAATAGGCGTTTCAAAATCGAACATATTTACCATAATATACAGACATAAATACATCGAACATATTAAGGAATTATGAACATTTATTTAAGATTTTTATTTAAACTAATATTTGTTGATCTTAATAGTTTAATTAATGATGTATAGCGGCAATATTCGAATAGATTCAATTAAAATGTAGACAAAGATCAACTAATAATACGCTTAATAGATGTATTGGCAGGTGATCATTAAAGCTTATTATCATAATATGGGAATATACCCTGACAGATTCTATAGACATAAACAATTTGGTTCATTGCACCAAAAACTTTGCTAACGTCAATAACCAGATAAATCTCTATAATTTTAGGCATGATAACAGGTCCAGAGCTTAACTGAACCGGTTGATTCTCACATGGATGGAGCATCTTCCTATGAGGCAGGTGAGATCCGAACAGGTGTGATCTCTCTCAAGCTAAATACGGAATTGGACTACTTTCTTCCGCATATTCAGGTATTTAAAGTCAATTATTTATACAAAATATATAAACAAATAACAGCTGAGAGCGAAATCAAGTTGAAATTTGTTTTTTTTTTTTGAAGAGTCTTTTATATGTATTGAAAAAAGATTTATGTTTTAACTTTAAGTTTAATATTTTAAAACTAATAAATAAATATACATCACTTAGATATGCGAATTAGCTATAGGTGGAAGTAGTCTTTACTAAACTAGTTTATATATTAGCCCTGTTATTAAATTAATTTTAAATTAGTTAGCAGATATCTTAGCGTAAATAAACCAAGTTGTACTCACCTTCAAACACACATAAGAACACACATGATGTACACAATAGTGAGAATTCAGCGCATTTCCGGGTAATCAGCAGCTTCTCTGCTGCCTTTAGAATATCTTCTATGATTATTGTCCACTGAGCACATTGTTAATTCATACATTGTTCAGTTAAGATCGACAACATAGTTTTTGAATTGTATGTTGTATTGTTATTATTGGCTATAATAAGGTGCCATAAATCGTAATTTATTTGACAGAAACTTGATCTGTGTATGATATATGGCTTTATATATTTTGAAGCCAAGTTAGACAAGAATACAGAGAGTTAGCTGATCAATAATGGGTCTGTCTACTGTCTACTGTTTGTTACAGTTTTAAATAACCTTTAGGGTTCATTATTACAGCACGTGTTGGGTTCCTTTACCAATTTCAACCATCAGCCAACTCTATGCATAAACCAGTTAAAAGTTTGGCTTATAAAGTGGGTGCGGTCTAAGCCATTAACAACAATGGCTAGCAGTGCTCGTAGCCAAGTCACGTTTCAATAAATAAAAACCACAACAGCGACGGGCAGCGGGGAAGCTTTTTGGTATTCCCCAAAAAGAAAGTGTGACGCATCTGGCATCAATTTATTTTTTTTATTTTTTTAATGATGATTCTTGGAATGAATTTGTCTTTTTTTTAAATTTTTCATTTTTATATTTTTTTAATTTTGCTCCGTTGTGACGTCGTTTATTACGGAGCAGATTGACTTGTTTTTTTTTTTAGTTTTTCTGTCATGTTTATTGTTGTTTTTTGTCAAGTTTTTCCCTGAGCAAAAACCGACAACAACTCCATTTTTAGCAACAATCACAACAATGACGAGTTAATTTACAGTTCAGCTTTAAAATAAGATAAAAATAGTTTCAACAAATGTATACCCTATATTTTTTTAATTGTCTTTCATGATAAACAACTTTTCTCTTTTTCCAATCTATAAGGAAAACCAAAAAGTTATTATATTAATGATCAATCAAATCAATAATAATTAATAAAAATATATTTTGATTGGGCGTATTTATTATATATAGCTATCATATGATCGATCAGTTGAATGTCAGTAAACAACTTTATTACACGACAAGTTTTTTATTTCGGATAAGACCATTTTACACTATCCGTTTGTTAGGGTATACATTGTATATATTTATACATATATATAGTATATAAATATATGTGTATTGCTCTTGTTTATTCAATTAGACATTTCGACGGCTTTAATTGTTTACCAGTTTGGCTAATCTGGTGTTCATTTGTGTTTGCTATGCGCGTTTAATCCGCACCGAATTTCATTTGATTAGTTTCAGATATTGCTCATACGTCATGTTAACCATGACAATGAGAATTCTTTGTTAAACATTCTAGCATTATTTATGGGTGTAATGTACCGAATACATAAATGCAACTGTGTTGGCGCCATGACCGCCAAGATTTGTTTCGCCTTTGAATATTTTTTGTTTTCCCATTTTGAAGGGGGGGCGGGAGTTAAGATGCTTTACGGAAGTGTTACAGTATGACAACAAAATACCAGTAATAGCAATTAAATTATGATTAGAGAGTGTCAGTAGGGTGTCTATTAATAAATGTTAGGTATCTTATCGTAATACACTTGTTCATTTAAGCGTAAGCAGCTGCACCTGTCAAACGGCTGCAACAACTTTCAATAAAAAGCAATACAAAATTGTCGCAAAAATGTTAATCAAGTTATTAAATAGGCCAATCTACCCCCTGGCTTACAATAAATCTATATATTTATATATATTTGTATATATATTATATAATCGATATATGCTTATATTTCTTTATAAACTCAAGTAGTTTTCACACTTTGTAAGGTAGTAGCTAACATAGTTCGAAATAGGCGTAAAAATTTGTTAACTAAATGCAAATTCCATAAACAGTAACAACAATCTATTCCTACTCCTTTCTATTTTGTTAGCTTCAATATTGATTTGACGTCTAGTCAATTAAATTCGATCTATAAATTATATTTACTATATGTACTAAGCCAGTTTAAGTGTTTCTTTTTATTATATAGTTTGTTGTATTGATTTCCAGAGATATTAATTTGACTCAAGTTATCTGATTTTCATTAAAACTTTCAAGTAAGTTAAATACATAATGCGAACGTAATTAAATGCTGCTTTTATGACATTGAATTAGGGCTTGGAATCGACATTCCACCTTCAACTTCTTACTTAAGAATTGGCTTTATATGTACACCTATAAATATATATATATATATATATAGATATATATCTGTATGTTGTGTACCATAAAAAAATGTATTCACCATTCTTTAAATAATTAAAAAATTAAATGAATAAATGAATGAAATTGGCACAAATTAACTAGGTGTTAGACAGGTGTAACTTAATGGAAAAGTCAGTCAATAAGTGAGCCAATGGTAACACGGTTTAACATCTAAATCTACAATAAATATAAAACGATTTCTTAACATTTAAAGCTTACTTAATGGATACTAATAAACACATATGTAAACTGATAATATTTAACCAAGATTCTATTTCTTTTAAGCTTCATCTGGACCCCTACACATCGTCTCCATTGGAAAATTAATGAAGTAAAATAAAAATGTTTTAATCTGAATAGAATATGATTGATTGGATTATATTGCATTGATTCTGATAGTCATAATCACCCTGTGCTGTTAATTCAAGACACAATCAGCTTTTACGCATTGCTTCACTGCACTCTGCCGCTCCTCTCTCGCTATGCTCCACCCTGTGCTGTGTACTTGTCACGCTCAATTAGCGCAACGTTTTGTTTGTGCGTCCATTCACAAAAGCGTTTATAGAGCTTTTGCGCGCCAAAATGAATAGCCGTAAGCATAGTTGAAAAGCTTAAGTTATTGGTAAGTAAAAGCTTTCTCATAATAAGCTTTTGATTTTTTTTTTTTTTTCAAAAGTGTAAGTTAAGCTAGCCGGTACAATTTGCGGCTACAATATGAAAATTATTTGATAGAAAATGTTTGTGTTTTTAGTCTTTCGGAAAACTTTCCGTCGAGCGGTTGACTGGATCAGTTGGCCTGGCCTAAAGCATTAACTTAAAAACATTTGGCGCGTTTTGCCATTTAAAACTAAATGTATTAAACATCACAGAAAAAAGAGAAATATAAATTAACACAAATAGCCGGTGATTGCTTGCGCTTTGTGACGGTACATCAACTGACTGACTGACAAGCAAATCAACGCTGTGGCAGTGGCAGTGACAGGTGCAACACACAGAAAATTTTTTGGGAGCACTTGATGTGTGGGTGTAGGGGGGGGAGGAGTATGCAAGATTTATGTGTGTGTGTGTGTGTGTGTGTGTGCGTGTGTATGTGCAAGTATCTTCCTATATGATTATTATTTCTTGATGCACTTTGTGTCTGCCATTAATGTCAACGCCGTTGTCGTTGCCGCTGCCCCTGTGGTTGCTGCTGCTGTTGCTGCAGTTGCCAATGTTATTGTTGTTATTGTTGTTGTCGTTGTGTTAATGTTTTTAATTTTAATTACATGAAATACATAAAAAGAGATGGAATTTCTTTAAGTGTTGCCCGTGAAGTTTGACAACTGAATTGTATGCAATTGCCACATACCGTCGCAAGCTGTTAAATTATACACAAAAGTTAAATAGTTCAACTAAGTTTTATAAAGATAATATAGCTACCATATAAAGCTATATAAAATCGTGTCTGGATTGTGCCTTTCCTTTGGGTAAGTTACAAAAAAAAAAAACAAAAATTAGGTTAACGGCGTGAAAGTCTTATGATTTTAATGTTTTCTCTTATTATTATTTGCTTAAATGATAATAAAAAATTTGCACTTTGTTTGATAAACATAAACTGATAAAGCATTAAATAGAACTAAAAAAAAAACACTTTATCTCAGATATCTATAAGCTTTTATAACATTTCATAGTTTATGCTAGGAATCATATAGCAAATACTATTTAAACGCACCTCTCAAGAAGCTGTCACATTTTTTTAATACACAACTCATTAAACTCATGGCTCCACATCGCTCCAAAGCACCATTTGCATATAGACGTGTTTTAATCATATTTATGTACCCCTCACCCCGCTGTGTAGCTACAGTTTGTGCTTAGACTAAATGCTTAAATATCGTAATTAATGCATATTGGTGATTCTCTTGATAATATTGATTTCAAGACGTAAATATAAACATTGACAAATTAATGCCATTACCAACTTAATGCGAATATATATATTTGATTCCAATTCCAAATCGCAAAGTCATCATCCTCCTCTCAACCTGAAACTTGAAGTAGTTACTGTGAATGTTGCACTTGAAAACTGTGGCAGCCTGTTTTTCAAATATCTGCCACCTTATCAGACCTTGTGACGTACTTCAAGTCTCCAATACATATTAATATACCCTACAATCTATATATTAATATAAATGTTTTGATTAAGAGTTAAGCATATGCTTAAACTCATTGTCCTAATATACATTATATTTTCTACTCAAAAACTATAATTTGTGCCAAAACTAACTTAGCTGAGCAAGTACAAGGAGAGCAACTAAAAATCATTTATTTGGTCTATGATTAAGTACTTTTTAGGCTGTTTAATAGGGTATCTTTTTGTCACGTACTTATGTCTCTATTTGTTTAGCTGTTCCATAAGCCATATGTGCTCTATGTAAACCTTGACATTGGCTTAGTGACAGTCAAAAATAAAAACAAAAAAAAAAGAAAATATACAAAAAATACAAAAATGAAAACAAAAATACAAAATAAAATAAAATGAAGAGCAGTACAAATTAACTAAGTCTTAATATAAGCAATTGTATTGATGATGTTTATTTGTTTAAGAACACATCGTCATTATCATTGGCATATCATTAAATACTTGTACTTAAATGCAACATCTGTTAACTCTTTTTCCAGGGTATATTGTTTACAAAATATTTTATGCCAAACACATTAAATGCCGGCCAATTTTTATTGTTTATAATAATTTTTTGTGTTTTGTGTTTTTGTTTTGTTCTTTTGTTTTTTTATTTCTGTTTTATTTGGCCTGGCCAAAAAGTGTTTGCAACGTCATATAAACGAGATATATATATACATATGTAGGGGCAGCCAGTTTGATATGAATATGATATATGAAAATTTATTGCGTATACGCTGTGTAGTCCGATGGTTTTGCGTGTGTTCTTTGTATATTTTGGGGCATTTTACTCATGCAGCGCAAGTCGATTTGGCTATCATTTTGTGACTTTATTCAGTTATCACATACACACACACACACATGCTCAAAAGAGGTATAGAAAGAGATAGAAAAAGATTTTCGTTGCCAAATTAAATGTCTTTATTTATATAAATTCTGATTTATGCGATTCGCTTTCATGTTGCAAATTTATCTTTGCTATTCTTTCGTTTTCTTTTGGCAGCATCTCATTTTTTATGCCTAATGTTTTGCCTAATTACGTGCTGGAAAAACAACAAAAAAAACTAAAGGGGGAAGGGGGAAAAACTAGAAACTGTATATAAATTATGGCTTATCTTTGAACTGCCGAAGAGTCAATACCCTAGCTATCAATCAAATTGCATTTATGATTATTATCGCCCAAAAGTATCCATGAAATATTACATCGAACTGTTTGAGGCGCCTCAACAAGTTGCCTCAATTTTGTTTCCTCTTTGATTATTTATATTTGTTTGTTTGCACAATTTTTGAAAAATATACAAAGTGCTTTGGTTTATAAATATTTCATTACAAACGTTTAGATATGTGCTATAACATAAAATAAAGTGATTTAGTTCCCACTTAGACGATTCATTTCAAAGGAAACATAGATTAAAATTGGACATATTGAGTCAGTTCATTATTCATATTTAAATTCTTAGAATATACTTTTTTAAAATTCGTTGCAGATTTTATGCAAAATTTATAATACCCTCGAAGGCCATTAAAGAGTATATAAATCCACATACGTATATATATATAATTGTATATATATGTATACAATGGGGGTCCGTTCAGTTAGTCAAATGTCCATTTGATTTGCCAGACGCGTGTAAGACCTTTCGAATATCTGTTTTTGAGGGCGATCGCCTGCACGCCGTTTGAATAAGAAATTTCTGTTTCATTTTTTGTTATTGTTATTGTTTCATGTGAGTCACGATTGCGAAAAAAAAATACAAAAAAATAAAAAAAGACAGCAAAAGTCAAAACAATAAGTAGCAGAATGACAACAAATTTTCATCATGAATTTCTTTTCAAAATTTAACTGAAACTGTCACACGGTTACGCAAATAAAAGGCGCGTCTTTTGGGCCGTTTTTATTATGGGTTGACAGGGCCTATAAGTATTAAATTTGGTAAGCAATGCATTCCCAATGTGTGCTTAACCCAAAATAATAAAAAAAAACAAAAAAAATAAAATAAAATAAACTATATTTATGTTTATATTTTTACTATATTTACATTTAGAATTTCTTTTTTTTTATTTTATCTATATTTTTTTTCCGATGTGCCAAATAGTTTTATGGCTTAGTTTTCCATAGAACTTTTGGCGAGTGCGTTTTTAATAGCTGGTTAAATAAACAGCAATGCCATGATCCAATTTTATGGTTCTGACTGACTGTAAATAGTGTTAGAAAAGGGACTTTGGTATATAGCAAATAAACCGTGACCTAATTTGCTGTACTGACAATTATTGATCTTGAATATGTTGAATGTAAGTAGTATGTAGCAGGCTGGGAGAATGATAATTATTGTTAATTATCCTGCAGAACATTTAACTTATTTTAAGGTTCGTTTCTGATTCGATTAAGTTCAATTCATTCATTCTACCAGCTGTAATTACAGTGTTAAGTATCAAATGCCGTGCAGCAGGAAAACAATTCGAAAATATTCCATCGGAAGATACTCTGTAATCAAAGTTAAACTAAAAGAAATCCTTGTTATGTCCAAAGGCATATTATCATTGTATTAAGGCTAGTATAAGAGTCGGTTAAAAAACAATTTTATTAAACATTACCCATAAGCCATTGTCCTTGAGGATTTACTACAATTAGATTGCCGTCGAACAGCTGTATGAGAAACTTGATTATGGTAATCCAATGTCCTTGTTACCATATTATTATTTGTGAGCAGCGTACTGAACTTTTTTATAGCTGTAGGAATGGTCCTTTGGGTAATGTAAACTTAAATAATAAAGGACCTTTAACATTTCTTAATCGAATTTCTCTTACCCCCAAAAATATAAACTTCTGTTTAGTAATATTTTATTTATACGTTAAGAACTTGCCTATACCCTAACTAAAAATTGCTGGGTATAACAATTATATAATCAGCTTTGTAGGTGCCGTTTGTTATTTTACAGTTGGCCTCCAATTTGTTTACACTTGACTCAACAGACGCCGCTGAACTCCTAGCCAGCTAAGGAGTTCTTTTGAGCTATCACATCTGCCCATCCATGAACCCTCGCTTCTTTGTTTGTGTCTGTGTAATTCATTAGGCGTATATTGTGCTAAGAGCATTTGCATAATTATGCAATCACTTTTGGCATACTTTCACATTAGGCACAGACGGGCTGATAAACAAACTTTACACCTCCATTCCCCCCTTTGGCCACTGTCCCTATGACAACAAGCAAGAATACTTAGAAACCACTATAAGGCGGATGGAAGTTAGTCTAAGGTATAGACAAATTTGTAGACATAGACCAGACCCAATTTGATTAGCACTCGCATACGTAATGAAGGCCAAGTTAGTGGGGTGGCCACCTCACACCTACACACACACTCAAACTCACACCTGCACACATACCCTTAGCACCTAAATAACTTCACTTATAGTTCTGCCAGGGTTCTCATCGTTCAACAGTGTACGTGAAGCACTTAATCATCGTCGTGCTGCCTGCTCCATGTGTGTTGCTATATATATATATATATGTGAGTATGTGTGTGCGTAAGGTATTTTTGGAATTTGCTACTTGAGCTCATGCATGTTTGTTGCTGTTTTTGGCCTTTTGGCTCTTAATTAGAAGTCAAGCGTTTGCTGCCAGGCAAAGGTCGTTCTGACTGTTTTTTACGCAACACGTCATATGTGTGGGTTTGCATGTGTGTGGGTTTTTTTTATGATACATCTTATTGGCCTATTTGAATGCAGCTACTATGTTAAGCGCTAACAAATGAGTTATTAACTTTGTGCCAAGACTCGCAACTAGCTACTCGAAGCAACATATGCTTGTAGAAACCTTCTGTGTGCCTGCTTGTTTAGGATAAAAGATAAGGGATAAAGGACAAAGGATAAGGGATAAAGGATAATGAGACTAATAATAATGAGAAGGACTATAAAGATGCTGAAATAGCTGGCACGTTCTTTTAACTGAGGTTATGACAAGGTAGGGCATCAAAATAACTAGGTTAAATGAAACATAAACCTTTTAATAACTATCGATATCGATATGTTATCTTATCGTTTTGTTGGTATATGTTAAATTATTGTTATGAAATATAGTTATTAACTATTAGGATTTGTTCTTATACAGTTGTACAGAACATTAAGAACAAAAGAAATCGGAATAAGTTATCGATATTTGAGAAGGAAATGCGTTCATTTATATCCGGCAGACCCAATCGATACTTGCATATCTCGAAATAAATATATAAGTGCAAATATACTATCATATTCATATAGCTATAGTATTCATTACGTATGCATTTCACGCACGAAACGTCACGTGTTCATCTCTAGTCAAAGCTGCGTGAAAAATGACTGCGATTTAATAAGGGAAAATCTAACTGCTTCTAGCAAGGCTAGCCAAAAGTTAGCGAAGCCTTTTCATTTGTCAAAGAAAAGTACTGCCATATGGCGAGTACCTATTTATAATGCTTAAAATTCAATTGCGCAGTTAATTTAACAATATATATTCATACTGAAATAACTGTTTATATATATAGCCACACTTAGGCAAACAATTAGAATTATATTTTGCCTAAAGATTTCTGTTCTTCCACCCCCACCCAACTACTGATTGGCCATAATTAGATGCTTTTGTATTAGATTCATATAAATAATTTGTGTTCGTTTGTTTTTGTATGCCTTATGAATACTATAATCAAGTGAACTATTTATAGCCTATATACTTTGTTTTGTTTATTGATTTAGGCCATTATGAATTAAGACTTTTGCTTTTACTTACAGCAACAAAAATCAATTGAAATTATATTAATAATCTAAATTTATATATATTTATTTAGGCAAAAAAGCAAAAGGAAGTGAAATATCCTGCATTTAATTAAATAACAAAAAAGTTTTCTATTTCTTTAAGAAACTCAAAATGGTGTCAGAAATTCAGTTAAAGACTTAAAGTTTAAAGGGTAAACTTAAATCAATAAATTGTAGTGCGAAATGTCGCAATTGAATTTAAAAGGACTTTATAGTCCTACACTCCGGTTAATCCAATTGAATCCAGTCTATTATTATATGGCTTGCTCGACTTAAAGTACGCCCTAACAGAACTTTTTTGAGGGTTGAACTTATCTATTAATTTTGATAGATAATATGCTTACTTAAGTCTATTGGAAACATTTATATAGCTTTATCATATTGAGCCAGTCAAGGATACAGGGTATTAATTTACATATCCTTGACAAAGTATCTATCTACATGTAAGCAGATAGGCTGTTTATAAAACTGTTTTTTTTTTTGTATCCTTTTGCATGCGTATTTGTCTGTATCATACAGATTATATACCAATGCTACACCCGCTATACCCCTCTACACCCGGAAATGCTGTGTCGTTGGCTCCTGTTAGAACCTGGTTACATTTTCTCGCTCGTCTCAGCAATCGCTGACAAATGAGCCACAGGCTAAGTAACAACTTTCTTCGTCATTAGGTACAAATTGTTTCTGGGCGCAACAGTATATATATATATATATATATTTGTATATAATCATATACTGTAGACATATCTTAAAAACCGGGTGTACATACACTACACTTGCTCCGTATTCATTGGCGCCTGCTTCCGACTGTCACGCCTCTTTAACGGCACTTTTGAATAGCCTCCACGTGCCCAACCATTCTACCCCCACACACTCTCTTTTTCTCTCTCCCACTGTGCGTGTTTTTGTTTCCTTTTACAATACGAGTTTTTAAATGTAGTTATTTCTGACACTCGATTGTCCCCAATTGTGTCCCCTCATCCTGGCCTGCATTTGCAATTCTAATTGCAACACAGATGTCCGTTTAATCTGAAAAACGCGTCTAAACGACCAACCACCCAATAAACACTGTACCCCCACACTACCTTGAGCCTCTACCCGCTGCTCGTAAAATATGCTTCGACGCGTTCCAACGCGTTTTTCTGGTTTGAATTTCATCCGAAAAAAAAACACAAAAACAGGAAGAAATAAATACAAAAAGAAAAAAAATAAAAATAATAATGTTTTATGATATTTCTTTCTTTTTTTTTTGGATTTAGTCTGAAATTTATATCAAGTATCGCTTATGTTCAACATACGAATACAAATACGTATTTGAATTAAAATTCCAATACAGTAAAGATTCACATATGACAACTTTTACATATTAAAACCAAAGGGTTTCAGGTGTCAAACCTAGAGCTCCTTTTTATCTCTTTGTAGATATAGATAAATATATCATTCATCAATTAAAAACCTATGCAATCCTTACTTATAATTATAATGAACATTTATTTGAATAGCAACAAGGATATACTGAAAAGCGGCTGTTTTCCACGGTCTAATCTTGTGACACTTTACACCAAAATAACCACAGATTATTTAAAATTAATATATTACTAATTAATTAGGAAATTGCCTTTCTTCTTCTTTTTTTATTGTTTCTTCTTTTAAAAGAAAATAAGAACTCGATTTATTCTCAACATAAAATGGTTTTTATTTATGAGTGTCTACTGTCGTCAGAGAAATTCGCAAGTATTAAAAGTTTATTGTACATTACATTTTTTTTAAATATAGAGTATACATTTTGATATATAATCTTTGATCTTTTATTAAGACGAAATCGTTAAAAAACACTATATCTCCAATAAGTATATAAAACATTTAGTTGATTCTTTGATGAAAAGCTGTTAGTGGCCTTAACAAGTTGATTCGTTTGTACTTTGTTTATATATACTGTATTTAAGCAGAGATATCAAAGATGAGAATTTAGTTTAAATTTAGACTCAGTGAGAAAACGAGAGAGAAAGAGAGGATGATAGAGAGAGCGAGATTGACTGAATGAAGCATGAAAAGTTTTTATGATGCAATCTGACTGAGGAATCCTGTCATCCTTTTCATTGTCGGATATTAATAAAAATATTTTCAAATATACCATATGCCATTGAATAACGGTGGTATGAGCAGGGTTACAAAGTGTTTAATTTACTGATAAATATTTTTATTTCACAATAAATACAATTTTGATGACAGCACTTGAACAACGAGTGGCCAACACCAAAGAGGCCATAAAAAAAATTGTGGCCAAAAACCCAAAACACGTTCGCAGTCATTTGCACTTGTGTCCTCCGGTCATTCTGATATTTTATTTCAATACCCTGTATACAAAATTCTCATAAAGAATAGGGTATTAAAAATGTAGACAAACTGTATTTAAACAAATCTAAACATGCCTAAATCTTTATATGGCTAACTGAACTTTGGTTAACACCCACACATTGTCACAGGGTGTATTTTAGTCGTAGAACTCGTTTAGAACATACTTATTTGAATCTTTACTGTGCATTTGTTTTGTTTCTTTCTTTTTTTTTGCATATTTATAGTCAGTGGGTGGTGGTGATGATGGTGGTGGTTCATAGCAGTGGTTCAGTGAACTCGTAAAAACGATTTTGGCATGCCCAAAATGTGAAAGTGTATCACAATGCTTATGGCTTCTGGCTTATGGCTTACTATGCAGTCGAGCAGCTCATTAAATTGCAGCTAATAAAAGGCAACAATTACCAACACTTGGATGGTATCCAAGCACAAACTGTTCCATCAGCTTGTCTTTGTCTTTATGACCATCGTCAGTGGATCAACTTGATGTTGTTTTAAATCTCTAACTGCACTCAAATTCGCACACTCTGTTAGCGTTAAGTCAACATTTGCTAGTTAACAGCAGTTCGTAATTGGAGATGAGCAACATCAGCAACTCGTGTCTTGATGGATTCTCTCTCTCTCTTCAACTAGCTATAATATGATTCATTACAATCATTTATCTTTGTTTTAGTTGAATAATTAATTGATTTGCTTCTTGCTTTGCCTTAACCAACAACAGGTTCAAGCTTAAAATAATCCCTTTTCAGATTTTCTACACAATTTCCAGAATGTCCTTTCTTTCAATCCTAGTGCAATAGTTTCTGTACTTCATCGAAGCTTCTTCACAGGAAACTGTGTTAGTTGTATGAAATGGAGCATATTTGTTCTTTGTGCCCTTTTGGTCATTGTGACTTAGTTTTATTATGATTTTTATGGTCCCTTTGCTGCTTTGGAAAATTGTTATTTGGGCAATCACGACACGCACTCATCTCTATGTCATAAGCGGTACTTAGAGGTATCACCCTTGACTGGTCTTAGTTCTTGGTTGTTGTTGGTTATGGCAAATGTAAATTATCAATAGCAGCAGCAGCAGTGCTGACGTCAGCTGCACGCACACTGACACACCCAACGCCCTACGCCCCACGCCCTAATTTACTATGCGCTTTGTGGGCGTGCACTTGTCGTCCTTTACCGCATTGACAAATTAAATGAAATGCCAGGCAAGTGCAACTTAGGTTCCTCCCTAGAATGCCATAAGTGGTTGCGTACCCTATTCTACTACTATTTGCGGTCGTTGTAAAACCTTTTTGTTGTTGTCGCTGTTGTTGTTGTATAGAAGCAGCCTTAAGTTAACGATGCGCTACTCAATAATGCGAACGGATGTACGGCAAACGCCATTTTTCAATTTGTGCGCGCCGGAAATGACAAAGCAGTCACAGGGATAGCTGCTAATGCTATAGCCCTGCACTACATTTATATTCCTTAGGAAGCACTTTGAAGCATGTAAATAAATGAAATTTTTCAAGGAAAAAGTATGAGCAACTTCTTTCATCTAAGATAACTTATTGCATTTCCCACATGGACGTGGATCAAGCGATGCCTCAGTGAAATTTGATAACTCTGAAGGTCAACCAAATGTGACTGCAGCATTAGCTACCATATACATATTCAAACAGTCAGAATGATTTATACAAACACATACATATATATAAATATATATATGTGTATCAAAGCAATTAAAGTGTCTTTAGCGTCGGGTGTCACAGGCCACCCACAAAAAAACTTTTTTTTCTGCCTTTTTTTGTTATGTTTTCAATTTCCACGCAATCGTAAAACAATAGCGAATGCTATCTATTCTATATATGTGTTTATCTGTGGTGTGTCTGTATGTGTGTAAGTGTGGGAATTCTTACAGCGAACAAATAAACAAAAATAGCAGACAACGTCAACAGCTGCCGAGTTTCCCGACCCGCAGCAATGGTCGCATCTCTTTCGCTTTGAGCAACCAAATCTACAACCGGCCCGCGGACAGGAGCGATAAAATGTCTGCCTGGGGGCTGCTAGATGGGGCCAATGCCTTATCAATTCCAAAACTACGCTAAATACTTATTTACAAGGCAAAGGATATCATTTTGCTCATCTGTTATTCAAGCGGCAACATAGCGTATGAGCAACCTTAAGTGAAGTTTCGCGTTAAAAAGGCAACGGGCCAATTGTCGTGGCGCTGATAAAGATGGCTACACCAGGGACACATTAGTTAAAGACCAGCTTTAACTGTACATACATATATACAACGAGGTGTACTTAAAAAGTAATAAGTAAGTAAGTAAGTATTGAATAGAAATAAAGTCACACAAAGTAAAAGGATTTTCTGCAATTCCACATAAATTAACTGAAGCCAGGCTAAGTTTTGAAACACACCTCGTGGTATATATATGTATGTGTAAGTATTATATATGGGTGCGGTATAGTAAATAGACTCGTAGCATTGTCTGAGAGTTGAACAAACAGAAGCAGTAACCGTAACTCTCTAAGACTCAAGTAGTACGAGTTAAGGATATGCAGGGGTATAGGGATGCAGCAGGGATATTGGACTGGACAGTGAAGTCACATAAATAAACGCAAGTGGCAGATACAGCCGCAGCATCAGCAGCACCACCAGCAGCAGCTGTGAGTTACACAAATATCCTTGACTTGCAATGCACAAAAGGATGCTGCGTTTAGATTCTCAGCTGGAATTTAAGCTATAAAATTGTAATTGAAAATAGCATAGAAAAATTCTCATGAACTGAATATGGTTCAATCAAAGTTGTCACATGCTACATTCCTGCTCCTTCCATATCTTTCAGATCCAAATACAATAAGAAATATTTGAACTGTCGATAAAAAATCTTTCATTTTGTTGTTAGTTTTTGTTATTCTGTTCAAATATTTGCGTAAGCATAGGAAAAAACTAGAAATCCTTTTTATTTTTTTGTTTGTTGTGTGTCGAAAAAAAAGTCCTTGAACTTTTCGATTTGTGTCCATGCCTTAGTTTTAGCTATACATAGCAATTACAATCAATTTCAAAGTTTATTATACACAAAAAAAAACTAAAAGTAAATCAATTCATTGTCCTAAACTCAATTTTTATAAAAATTGAAAAAAAGGGGGAAAAAATACCCTATGGAAATAACCATAACAAATGTTACTTTGATCTAGCTAAAGGCTAATTGCTATTCAACGGACAATTACTCCTACCCAGGACATAGGTGGACATGCACGTTAGCCTTAGGACATATGTCAATTTGTGGCTTTTATAAAAGTAATTTTCTACCCTAGCACCTATTAGTTACTAGCTTTGCTTTTAGCCCCAACTAAAAGCTGACTAACCCAGCACTTGGTGGCTTCAATTGAAAAACAAGCTTTTGGTTTTACGCTGCTTTGTTCGCCAAGTGCTTTGCCCCATTGTTTGGCTCTTATGGGTTGTCGGTTGTCAGTTGTTATTTCTGTTATTGTAGCTATTGTTGTTGTTGCTGGTTCCACACGAGCGCTGATGTGGCATGCCAACTAGTTAGATTAATTTAGCTATAGTCGCAAATACAATTACGAGCTCATTTCAATTTATTTAGCGTACAACACCCCCAACAACCGAAAAAAGTCACAAATATTGAGGGTTTTGCCACTGACTATACATGTCCCATAGATCTGCCAGCAGTTGTAACGGGAAAGGGTAAGGGGAATAGATAGAGGAAACGAGGTATTAGCTGGAAGTTGCAAATTGAAAGTTGCGTGCTGGCAGCTCCTTTTTTTATTAAAGTCTCAGCAATGTGCTTAAAATCAATTTGCTTGACTGACTTTTATTTATTATTATACAAATATGTTTCCTTTTATTTTTACTTTTTTATTTTTTTTTCTGGTTTTCTCCTTTTTATTTTAGCCAAGTTTGCGATTTGTCAAAGCAGCTCGATCCATTATTGAACGATAAATTGATTCGATATGCGTGCTTCTATGCATATGTGTATGTGTTTGTGTGTGTATTAGTAACAACTTTCTTGAACTTGTGCTGCTGCTATTGATGCTTATTGCTGCCTCAAATTGCCATTTCAATGTTAATTTTATTAGGGTGTCAGCTATAAATTGCCTTCAATCTTAAATACCATAAAAAAACGTAGCAGCCCATACACACACATACACTAAAAAAACGTATACACACACACATATATATATATATATCACACACTTGACATATTCTTACTGTAACGCTTCCATTTGCATTATCATCAACAGCTTTGAACCTTATTCAAATCTCAGCTAAATGATATCAAATACTTGGCGAAATTGCGGCACATACACTCACACACACACACGTATATATATATATATGTCTAAAACATTAGTGTATATGTAATAGACATTACACACACACTGAAATAGGCAGCCCACAAGTTATCCATCAAACTGCCAGTCGACACTCTACATCAACACGCTCCTCGACATGTAAGCAGTTGGGATTTGGTCGTAACCATAAACCGTTTGAGATTTACATGGTTTGTGGTTACAGCTGTTGTTGTTGTTGGTGTTGTTGTTATTACTGTTGTTTATACTGTTTGTTATTGGGACTGTCCATGAAAATAGGCCCCAGCTCTTGGCTATATATTGCTTACCATATGGAAAGTACATCCGGTTCCTCTCTATCTACTCTCATCAACTTTTGAGCGCTTCATTTGTCTTTTTGCTTAGAGAAACTTTTTAAATCAATTATGCCAAAACAAAATGGCTGCCACTGGGCAATTTAGATGCTACTGCGATGTTGTCCAACCCTTTTACTGTCAAACACTTGACCAACTCTTGATTCATCCTGGCCTAATGGCCATTGTCAATATCATTAAAGTCACATTTTTAAGCCAGATGTGCCACAAATTGCCATGTTATGTCATTTTATTTTCACTGGGTACATTGAACTGTAACGTACTGTACCGTAATGTACAGAAAATAACTCAAACAAAATAAAAAAAAAATATATGTCCACACAGCTGCACAAGGACAGCAAATGAGTTTGCTAAGGATATAACCTAACCAATATGGTGTTCACATAATGAATTTATCAAATTAATCAAAATGACGCTACAAACAAACAGACGGAAGTCCTTGTTAGTCTCTAATCTATGTACGTATGTGTGTGTCTATATGTGTGAGTGTATATTAACTTATTTGTGTGATGTCGGTTGCTGTAAGCATAACACAATTAAGCGTCACAGGACTTGAGCCAGGAAAAATGGAGATTTAATAAAGACATTTGCCAAAGAAACAGCTTTTCTGATAATCGTCGGTTAGGCAATAATTCACATAGCCAACAGGGTTGTCATTAATTATTAAATATTAAAAAATAAAAAACAATTTTTCAATTTGCTTTGGTTTTTTTTAAGTCTATCACAAAGTTAACATATTTTAAATAAAAGCAAAAACATTAATTTAAATTAGTTTAAAAAGCATAACAAAAATTAAAATATACTTTCTTTTAATATTAAATGAAATTTGTGTTGCTAATATTATAATAAATATATAATTAGATTATAAGTCTGCAGTAGAGTTGTCTATAATACAACTTGCTGCTAGATTCAACTTAAAAACGAAAAGTAATTCTATTTTTCCATGGACTTGACAACCCTGAAAGCAATTAAAATACAAAGGATTTTCGGGATATAGGATAGCATGTAGCCGGCGATGGGAGAGAGGTGCTAATCGCATGGTCACATGTTTTAATGTTATGTAAATGACAGCGCCTAATGAACTTTCGGCTCATTATGATTATCGTTAGTTAGCCACTTGGTTGTTTGGTTGTCTTGGTCAATGGCCAGCCAGAGTTTAGGATGCTGTTACTTAAATGCTAATCCCAGACTCTTTTATTACTACATCAGGCAAGGCGTAGTCGTAATCCAATTGGCTACTGGCGTCGGAAACCACAACACACAGACGCAAACTCAACCAGAACCCAAAAAAAAAATCCCCACTGATTGATTTGTTTAATGTCGCTGCGGGGGTAGGCCGCAGGAATTAGAAGGACACCGTAAATTTTTTTTGGAGTATCCGTTGGGTAACTTAATTTCATTAGCGCGTATTTAAGAGCCAGGCAATATAGGACCTCGTCTGCTCGTGCTCCCTTAAGGCGGGTGAAGGCGAGTTTACCAGCCGCCCAATTAAACCACAGGCGGTTGCCCATTGGGTGGCTAAATCGAAAAATTTGGTTGAAATACGCACTTAACGATATCGAGATCCAGGCGATAATGTTGCCAAATGTTGCGTATATAATTCTAACTCATTGGGTTTGAGCCTTGACACAGGACGACGACATTGTTGAGCGGCAGCCTCGGCGTCGCTGGTCCGTCACAAGCTGTGGCCAAGCGTAGGCAGCGACCACGGCTAATCCTGACCAGCATCAGTTCGAGTATACTGCTGCAATTGCTGTTGCTACTGCTAACTATTGTTGCTACTGTTGCTACTGCTACAACTACAACAACTTACGATACAACAGCAACAACAACATCTACAATACAAGATGCTATTGCGCCAGAATCGAAGACGGAGCACACTGAGCTATCCCGTGGCGCTGCTAGTGTTAGCCATGGCCCGTACAACACAACTAATAGTATTCCAGCCTACAGCAATGACTACATCAACAACAACATCAACAGCGTCAACAACTCCAACCTTAACGAAACCAACAAAAACACAAATGGAAATGCCAGCGCCTTCGATAAAAATTTGGTCCAGATGCCTCCACAGATTCCATCGTATATACGCACAACCGCCATGTTCTTCTGCATAGCCATAATGTTGCTAGGTGTCATTGGCAATGTAATGGTAAGCATATATGGTATAAATATGGTACTCCTCACGTCTCTCCCTCTCTTTTTCTGACTGCTTGCAGGTGCCCATTGTTATTGTTAAGACTAAAGATATGCGAAACTCCACAAATATATTCCTTACCAATCTCAGCATTGCCGATTTGCTGGTGCTTCTGGTCTGTACGCCCACTGTGCTTGTCGAGGTTAATACGCGTCCAGAGACTTGGGTACTAGGCCATGAAATGTGTAAGTTCCAATTAGAATTTTTAAGTATTTTATAATATTATAATTAGTTTAACTTTTATTAATTGACAATAGAATGGAATTTCCATTTTTTATAGAAAAATATTAATGATAAAAAACTTATTCCAATCAAAGAATTTTTTTTATTGTAAACCAGCGGCTTAGTTAATTAACATTTTGCATTTAATGCGGCAAAACATTAATGCGCTCTCCGCATATCTCTTATGCCCTTTTTCCTTAGGCAAAGCTGTGCCATTTGTGGAGCTAACTGTGGCCCATGCCAGTGTACTAACCATATTGGCTATTTCATTCGAGCGCTACTATGCCATCTGTGAGCCATTAAAAGCCGGCTATGTCTGCACTAAGGCGCGTGCGATACTCATCTGTGTCCTGGCTTGGGGCATCGCTGCGCTCTTTACGAGGTAAGTGTTTTGCCCTCTCTCCCACTTCTTTTTCGCTGTATCTGTCTACTGTCTTCAGGGGCTATGACCTTGACTCAATCTCACTTTATATTTCTGTTATTTAAAATACTAAACTAAATTCAAGTATTTAGATTTTCTTTAAAAAAAAAGTTTAATTCTATAACTTATACTCTATACTGTATATAGATATATTCATTTGCATGTTGTTGTTGTGGTAAATTGTTTCTACTTCTTTAAACTCTTATTACTAAGCTTCTTGTTAAAGTTTAACAGCTAATTAAACATTATTTCAGCATTCAAATAAAATCATAATTTGACTTACTCCTTAGAAAATATACTTGCCTTTCTTATAAATAACTATTTATATATAACTATATATATATATATATAACTATACTCCCACACACTATATTACGCACATATATATAGCCACATTAAATATTGATTTAATGGTTAATAATGCTTTCATTTTGTTTTCTTTAGTCTAAATTTATGCAGTCAAGCATTAAGTTCCCTGCTCATTAATTATAAGTGTCAATCGCTGCCATTTTTAATGATTTGTATTTTGTTTTTGTTTTTCATTTATTTATTTTTTTTGTTGTTCATCTCTTTTGTTGTTGTTCTTGTTTTTGGTATTTGCTATTTGCTTTTTGGTCTTTTGTTCAGCATCTGAACTTCTCCATTTAAATGCTAAGCATTGACCCATTCACACACCATTCACACTCTATTCAGCACCGCCATCATTCTAGCACTTTTCTCTTTCTCCTTTACAGTGTTTCTATAACTTGGTTTTTGGTGTTTCCAGCTGTCCAGTTGCCTAGTTTTACTTAACTTCCGGCTGTCCATTGTCCAAGCTGTCCTTATCAGCGAGGCTGTCATCTTTAATAAGCAGCAATGTCCGTTATATTCACACTCGTATCATGGAATTTCATTTCATTGACAGTTTTGTTGTATTGTATTCCTAAGGAGGGTCAGCGACCCTTTTTAATTTTGCAAATCTTGCTGTGCTCATAACAACAATGAAATAAACAGTACCTTCTCTGAATGAATACCCACAGCAGGGAGGTAACCTACATTAGCTTGGGTAGGCGTGCTCCTAGTGCTGCGGCTTTTTTCCTATTAATTATGCTAGCAATAAGACTACCACAAGGACACACACAGCGTCCGTAAAGTCTATAAAGTCCTGGCACATATATAATTCAGTTCATCTAAGTCGTTTAGACTGTTGACTGTTGTATTTCATTTCCTTGTTCCTTGATCTGGTAGCTTGTATCTATTTACATGTGTGTGTACTCTATCTACTGCTGTGCTCTGACTTTCTTTTCATCTATTTTGTCTACATTCGTCTCTTACTTTTCTACTATCCATTGTGTACTTCTATATGCATCAACTGTTAGACTACAACAAGATTATGTTTCCTGTATGATTTCTCTCTCTCACTCTCTTTCTCTCCTCCTTTTTGTAGCCCCATACTTTGGGTGGCTGAGTATAAACTGGTTGAGTATATTGATGGATCATCGGTGCCAGTTTGCCTGACGCAGGCCATTGGTGTATCCACAGTTGGTTTTTTTCTGATGACAATATCTGTGTTCTTCGTGGTGCCATTTTTTATACTGGTCATCTTATATGGCATCATTGCAAGGAACCTCATCTCTAACCAGGGTCCCATGCTGCGCGCTCGTCCCACTAAGCCGGAACTCAGTCTAAAAGCCAGAAAACAGGTGGTTCTGATGCTTGGCGCCGTTGTGCTTTCCTTCTTTATTTGCCTGCTGCCCTTTCGCGTGTTCACGCTTTGGATCATATTAAGCACGGATCAGACGCTGCATGATATGGGATTGACGCGTTATTATAGTCTGCTTTACTTTTGCCGTATTATGCTTTACCTTAACTCAGCAATGAATCCCATTCTCTATAATCTAATGTCCACAAAGTTTCGTAAGGGCTTTGCACGGCTTTGCCATAATACAGGACGCTTTCTTCTACGACTACTCACATTTGGACGCAGCAGTCGCAGTGCAACTGACTCGCGCGGACGCAGTGGTACCCTGTCCACCGGAATGGCCACAAACACGAACTCTTCAAATGCAACAGCTGCTACTAATTCGAGCATTTTGTCGCGTAGCTCAAATCGACGTAGCAGCGATGAAATTAGTCGCACACGCCTTAAAATAGAGCTTCATATACCATGTGGAAGCGAATTGGAGGCTATGACTATGCTGAAGAATTCGGCTTTATGCAGCAAGCGACGTGACAGCGATAGTATGCTGCTGAAAAGCAAGAATCCGCAACGCCACAAGCCACAAATCAGCTTCGATGAAACTGCGGAAGGCGCTTTGGCTAAGGAAACTGTAAATCTTGCCTAACGCTAGCAGAGTATGTACACGGAGCGGCATTCCGTGTACAGATGATAGGATGGGCAGTACATGAAAAATGGTCTGTAACCCGTTTACACTTACGGTTCACTTGGCTGGAATATGGCGTGGCTGGCAGCTTGCAGTAGGCAATGGCAGGCAGCAGCTGATCCATTGGCTACGCCTATACAAATTGCGTTTTGAGCGCTTTTTGCAAGCATAATCGATTCCATTTAGATGTTGACAGCCAGTATTGGTCCTTATTTTAGCTATATAGCTATTGCTTAAGCTATAGCTAGCGCCTTGGACATTTCCGGACAAAAAACAATCAATTTTTCGGGCTATTAAACTCGAATGAATGTGCCAAAGATAAATAACAGCAACGACAGCCAAAGCAGTACAACAACTAAAGCAACAAATCCAACTATAACAGCAACTAAAGTAACAACTAGTGGCAACATAAGGGGGCGGAACAGACGAGACGGGCGGTCTGACATTAAACGGCGGGCACATGTTAAGCACACCAAATGGAAATGGCTTAATATGCGTTTGGGCAATGATTTTCGGAACCCATCAAGACGTCGGATAAACATGATTTAGGTGTATTGAAATACATAGTTTTAGATCCCATACTTTTACTCTTTCTTTCTGGAGTTTGTTCGCCATTTAAACTCCATTCCAAAATGGCTACCATTACACGAGCGGCCATACATTAATATTAAAAGAAGCAAAAAACTGTTGCCTACTTTGTGGCAGTATAAATAAAAGAACCAATGACCGGGACCATAGGTATAGTGATGCAGGCTTTGCGGCAGCACATATAATATATAATATATATAAACAAAGCATTAAACTTACACACACTTGCACTAAATTACATACATATACACACATATATTATCTACAGCATTAATATATTTATATTTTACCTTGTAAATCTATAGAGGCACACAATTTGTAAGTAAATAAATTGTATATATATATATATACTATATTTAACTATAATTTATTTTTTTTAGTTTTAATTTATTGAAATTTTTTTCTATAGTTATTGAAAACTTTGTGCAGCTTTCGCAACATTTATTGTATGTTGTTATTTATAAAACTAGCAAGTAGAAATAAGCAATTTTATGTACAATAAGTAGAGCAGACAACATCCGCATCCGTTTCCGTTTTGGTACTTTGATTAAGTTGAGTGGTTATTCAATTGGTTCATATGTATTGAATGTACATATGTATTTATGTATGTATATAACTAGCTGAATAGTTTTTGAAAATTGCTTTTCTTTTCTTTTTATTTGTTTTAACTTTTCAGACATATTTACAAACAAAAGCAACAAATAACAAATGTCCATTGATTGACTCATCTTTAACTATATAACTCTTGCAGTCCCATCATTGCCATATCCAACTATGCCGTGCAGCCTTATGGCGATGGCACTGATGCCCCAGTCTGTTCTACATCTGCCGAAGGATTCTGGCCCACCTTTTACTTTGTGGGCACCATAACGCTGTTTTTCATTGTGCCTTTCGCTATATTGGTACTCTTGTATGTGGCTATTGCCTATAAGCTGTTGCGTCCTAACAGCGCATTCCATAGACCTACATCACCCCAACCACAACAGTCGGCTGCAACACCTGGAACAACTGGAACAACAACTGCAACGGCTAGTACAAAAGGTAATAGCCATCAGCAAAGCAATGGAATGCGAAAGCATCGCAAGCAGGTGATCTTTATGTTGGTGGCTGTTGTGTCCAGCTTCTTTGTGTGCCTGTTGCCATTTCGCGCCTTTACACTTTGGGTTATCACAGCCAGCAATGATGATTTGGAACAATTGGGAATAGCCAGCTATTATAACCTCTTGTACTTTTCGCGTTTCATGTTGTACCTCAACTCGGCAATGAATCCCATTCTGTACAACCTTATGTCGTCAAAATTCCGCAGCGGCTTTTGGCGACTGTTGCTTAGTTGGTTAGGACAACGACCACATCATCATCATCATCATCATCACCACCAGCATCGTCATTTGCCAACGGATGCGGCACGAAGTCTACGACAAGCTACCCGACTTCAGAACAATGAACCCGGTGAGGGTGCAACAGTATTAGGAGCTGACAATACGCAACGCTCACGCCGCGCATTACGTCGCGAGGCTACATTTCTAATCAATTCTATATCCACATCATCCGGTACTGAACGCAACACATCCTCCACATGGCGCAGCAACAGTCTCTCCACATCCGTGGGACTAACCGAACGTGATCGTAGTGGCCTTGGTGCAGCTATCATTGCTACAACAGCAGCCACAGTAACAACTGCCTGTCTACAAGAAAGAAGCGACAGTAAAAACTAATCCAAAATAAGATACATCAGTATGAAATATTATAGTCCATAGTCATAGTTAATAGTTTTGTTGTAAAGACTGAAGTACCTCAGAAGAAGTCAATAAACGCTAGAAAATCCCCTTTTTGAAAATAAAACTTGTCCCATCTTATTACCAGCAGTATCCATAAGAAGTCCAATGAGTATATATTGGTACCATAAGTATTATACAACTGAAGAGTTTGACAACTAAGGAAATTTATGGTATGTTAATAACATATTTTAGTTATTATAATTGTGCTATAAGATTATTTGCAAATAGTATTTAATAATTTTTTAATGTTTTTTGGTTGTAAAATTAAAGTAACAAAAAAGTTTTAAATGAGTTTGCATCTTAAATCGTATAGCTTTGTTCATGAAATTTTTATTAAACGTCGTATCATCATTATCATCAAAATTACACTATTTATGTGCCTAAACAAATCCTACGCGTTTCATTATCTCAGAATGCAAAAAACACACAAATTTTGCTTCTTACGTTTTTTGTTTTTGTTAATTCTAAAAAATGTTTTTTTTTTCGATTTACATAAGTAATTACTACAATAAGATGGATGAGATAAGTGGCGAGCTTTGTTCTTGAAGATATGATTTAAAATATACATAAAAATGTCCTTATGTATGTAATTGGTGTATTACAAATAGCAGCAGATACAGCAATTTTTTTAAAATCTTCAACCCAAAGCTATAATAAACGCAGTTATCTTTTTATTATTTTCATTTATGCATATATATGTTTAATAGTAATTGGTATCTGTATCGGTATTTTTTATCATTATATCATTATAGATATCGCGCTGCTGTGGTATATAACTCCTTAGTTTAGGTTAGATTTAATTTTTATGTTTAATTTCTACACCATTTCACTTTTTCATTTAACTTTTTGCTTTGCTTTGCACTACTTATGGAACAGAACTATTGAAAACGAAAGTTTAGTGATAGATAGATAGGATAGTACATAGTGTATCATTATCCTTTGTTTATGCCGTTTGCCTAATATACATATATATGTATATATATATATATATATATATATATATATATATTGATATATGTATTTATGAATATTTGAATTTTGAGTAAGTATTACGCAAAATATACAAATATCATATACATATGCAAATATATATATATATATATATATATATATATATATATCTCGTATTCTTTCAATACGCATCATTATTGTTATTATATAATCAAATTTTTTTTATAATATTATATTTACGATTTGCTTGATGTTTATTGTTATTGTTGTTATAGGTGTGTCTATGTGTGTTTGCTTGATTTTCTTTTTCGTTTTAATTTATTATATTTAAATTTTGTTTAATTGTATAATAAAATAATGATTCACAATGAGAGTTATTCAGCAGCAACCAGACTTGGTATTCTCCACTGGACGTCCCTGATCAATTTTAACTTTGCTAGCATTATCGGTGGCGCTTGATGGCGGGCCAACACGATTCTTAATTTCGGCGGCCATCGTCATGAATGCCTGTTCAACATTGGTGGCACTCTTAGCCGAAGTTTCAAGGAATGGAATGCCTAATTGATTTGCGTACTCCTGTAAAGTAAAAAATTATAAGAAAAATATTTTTTTAGTCTATATATACTTATAAAAACTTATTCTAATTACTTACCGCAGCTGTGGTATGGTCGACGACTTTCTTGGTAGTCAAATCACTTTTGTTACCTACTAGCAACTTGTTGACATTTTCACATGCGTATCGTTCAATTTCCTCCAGCCACTGCTTAACATTGTTAAAGGACTCCTGGTCCGTGCAGTCATAAACAACAATTATGCCATGTGCACCACGATAATATGATGAGGTGATAGTACGGAAACGCTCTTGTCCAGCAGTATCCCACTATAATAGATTCATTAAATAAGCTAGACTAAAAAAAAAAACAGCAGCTGTTTAATGCTTACTATTTGCAATTTAATTGTTTTGCCCTCCAATTCTATAGTTCTAATTTTCTGCAAAATAAAATATTTTATATTAAGTTTAAATATATATATATGCATGACACTTACAAAGTCAACGCCGATTGTGCTTATATAGCTCTCTGTATATGTATCATCTGCGAATCGGAGTAGCAGACAGGATTTTCCAACACCTGAGTCGCCGATCAACAGCAGTTTAAAAAGATAATCGCTGTTAACGGTGAAACAATAATGACAGTATGTTAAAATCTTATTTGAATTATGTATGTATGCTTTACTTATATATATATATACATATATATTAACAAAAGGTTGTCAAAATACTCGTCATGTTTGTTTATCTTATCGCACACACAGGTATAGCAACCTACTTTATCCAATCGCGTATAGCAATTTGATATGTCTATCAAGGACTACCCTTAGGGCAACTGCATATCTATATGTATAAGGATTAACATTAACATCAAAAATATAATTTAAAATATGAATCTATTATTACGTAGCAGCAAACGGACGACAACAACAGTAACAACACATACAAAAACAGCGACAACAGCACCAATACTGTAAAGCAGCATTTACCAGTCAAACAACAACATAATATACGCTATAGAGGGGGTAGAAGACGCTAGGCAGGTGACTCATCCGCCCCACGAATCAGCAGCGCGACTGAACTGAACTGAGTAGCAATGGTGCATGAGCATGAAGGGCGAACGCAAGGGCTGGGCTCTGTCAGCAACATTCACAGCCACTCGAACCAACTAAAAACAATCAAAGATGGATTTCTCTCAATTCTCAATGTACAAAGTCTTTTTGCAAGCCAAGTAATTATGAAATATATTTATTTTACTTGTTGCAATTTACTTATTTTATTTACATATTTTCTGTTTTGAGTTAAAAACTTAATCTGATGTTTTCTTTTTTAGTCACAACGCACAAAATGAAATACTCGTTTTAAATGAGTGGGGGGTGCTGCTAAGACTTTAGTCGTCGTGGACGTCGCAAAAATGACGTCGCAGAAAAAAATAAAAGTCAACGACAGTTATGGAACGTAAGTAAAAAGTTGTATATTTTAATAATTGATTTACGCGCAATTAATATAGAACTTACTATTCTGGATTCATAGATGACATTTTTTTGGTTGTTTTTTGTTCAAATTTATATTAATTTTTTTTTTTGCCACGAACAATTATTCGATATCGCTAAGCTGTTCGTTCACTGGCGGAGTCAGGAGATTTTTTTATATATGTTTGAACGGCCCCTTAATATTTCACTGCAATATAAATCACGCGCACTGTGTTCTGTATACTTCTAAATTTGTTTGTTTTTCTAATTTCTATTGTATTTATTGGTACGAATTTAGAGGAAATTCGATAATTTCCACAAATTCGACAGCCGAGAACGAGAACAATGGCGACTGAAAAAATGACGAAGTGGCATTAGTGTGCTAAAATATCGACAGTTTTATAAAAGTGTTGAAAAACGTACCAGTCAGGGTTACGCGATTTTATTCTTATATATTATCAGTTGCTTAGTGGGCGGTAACCACCTAATATATGTATATATACATGTTCATATACATATTTATAGGCATTTGTACTTTCACATACATTTATACATAATTCCTATCAAAGAATACTTCCGAAATAATTTTTAATACTTGCATATAATCTCTTAATATAAATTATTTGATACTAAACACGTCATTTTAACATTTGAGAGTTTTGCTTGCATATATAGAACACATGTATGTATGTAGATAAATAGTACATAATAGTATAAGAAAGATTCGATAAGCGGGCAATGGGAATGCATCGTTTTAATGGGATTATATTCCCTATTCCAATGAGTTTAGTGTAAGCAACTGTTTCAGAACTTTCGTCTGTGAGGTCTCTCGTATCTCGCCAGCCAAAAACATTTCATCTACTACACTATACACTTTATAGAAGTTAAAAACGAGATCCAGCTCGCAAACATTATGGAAATATTCATTGAGTACTTCCACAAAATTATGAATGGCTTCCAGATAGCACAGATTATTGTCATTAACATCCACACAGATGCAGAAGTAAAGACCCGCATAACGTCTATATACAATTTTAAAATTGCGAAACTAGTGGGTTTAAAGAAAATAATTACTTAAATATTTAAATAAGTATTTTCTTAATTTAATATTTACCTCTACAAAATTGGTATGCTTGGCATCCCGAACGGTAACCACTGCATGAACCTCTTCAATAAGTTTCTGTTTTTCATCGTCATCAAAGTTCATGTACCATTTGGCTAGGCGAGTTTTGCCTGCACGATTTTGTATCAATATAAATCGTATCTGCGAAAATATAAAACATGTTAATTTTTATTTGTTAACTGTGTAACCAGCATTCTTACCATTTTGCAGCAGCTGTTTAGGTAATTACTGTAGTAATTACACGGCTATTTACAATTTTCAGCTACAGACGCAGAGAAAAACTGATTATGAACAAATGTATATCACTTTTGCCAGGGATGGCAACAGCTGGTAAACAGCTGATGAAATGAATAGTGCTGCACAATGTCCGATAATAGTTAAGAGTCAGTTGGCAACGCCACTGTTGAATTCGACTACGAAGTTTTCACTTTTTATTTATTTAAGCCCAATTAAAAACTAGTCATTAACACTTTAATTACCAAAAAAAATGTTGACGTCGCGGTTGAATCTCAGGCCCTGCCTTCAACTACTACGCAGATGTTCCACTACATCAGTGTATAGCCAACAGAAGGAGGCAACGTTTAAAGCTCATGATCCTTTACAGGCTCAAGCTTTAAAGGAGCAATGCATTTTGGTGGACGAAAATGACAAAGCATTAGGCGCTGCTACTAAAGCAGATTGTCATCGGGTGGAACCAAACACAGGTGATGTTAAATTACATCGAGCATTCAGTGTTTTCCTTTTTAACGCTAAAGGAGATATGTTAGTTCAACGGCGGTCCTTGCACAAAGTATGTATAAAAAATTTAAATAATATATTTCTAAACCAAGAATGCCATTTTAGATTACCTTCCCAGACACATACACGAACGCTTGCTGTAGCCATCCGTTGCATGACATAGACCAGGAACGACAGGAGTCAAATGCACTTGGTATTCGCTTGGCCGCTCAACGGCGTCTTAATTACGAGCTAGGGATACCAACACATGAAATTCAACCAGAAAACTTTCACTATCTAACTCGCATACACTATGCTAACACTGGCGACGGCGTCTGGGGGGAACACGAAATTGACTATATTCTCTTCCTTCAAAAGGATGTTACATTAAAACCCAATGCCAATGAGGTCAGTGAGGTGCGCTATTTAAAACGCGATGAAATTGACGATGCTGTCTCTAAATTTAATGCACCATTGACCCCTTGGTTTTCACTCATATTGCGTCATCGCCTCAAACAATGGTGGGACAATTTACATAGACTGAATCAGTTTGAAGATCTACAAAATATACAACGCTTTTAAAAGTATATTTTAAAAATATATATATAAAAGGTGATTGGCGTAACAGCAAACCAAAAATATTTGAGGTACCTTAACTTTTATTTAAAATTTTTCACTTTTAAATTCGTGTTTAACTTTATTCAAATGGAAAATAGTGTTTCTGTCTGTGCGAACAAAGAGCACAAAGCAGTTATCTCATGCACCTCCGTTGGTTGAATCAGTTCATTTATAACGTATATATAATATCATGTACATATATATGTATGTGGTATGTAATTTGATACATGTAAATATATTATAATAAAATATATAGTATATGTGTAGCATGTGTGTATGTATATTCATAGCACTAACTAAATGTTGAATATTATAGAAATATTTAGCTCGTAAATGATCACATAACGTTAACCATAATCATATCATTATCCATTGATATAAATATATATATATCCTCAAATCGCACAGTCAGCGTGCCTCTTAGGCCCGCAACGAACAACAAAAATAAATATTTACAACAAATAAATTGTACTACAAAACTAAACAGGGGACCTAATAGATTGGCATGCAAATAACCAAAACTAAAATAATAACCCTTAAACTAGGTACAAAACTAATATATTAATAATAATAAAAAAACAAAAGCTGCAGCATTGAACATTTAGCGTCTCGAAGTGCGCACTTCGATGTGTGAAACGACGAATCCGGCGCCACCGTTCACTTGGCACCACCTTGGCACCGTTTTCGGGAAAAGTATAAGTAAACAAATGGCTTGTTTACGTAATACAAACAACTTAAAGCTAAATTTACAAATTTGCAAATTTGATATAAATTCACACTACTAATACGAGTATAAGCTTAGGAGAATGAAGTATGCATACATGTATACGTTTTTCTTGCAAATCGCATGCGAGTGCGTCGTAGTGAGTGTTTAGAGTTCGCGTCAGGGTGTATGTGTGTATAACTAAGTGTGTCTGTGTATATGTATATGTTTAGATCAGGTTTAGTATATCCTGAATTCGATTAGTAGTTAAGGCACATGGTGTGGAGTCTATCGTAAATCTCAGGCTCGTTTCAGTAATTTTCATATATAGATATATACCAGTTTCTGGCAAACTTTAGGACAAACCGAATAGCTTTAAGGCGTTAAAAGCAGTAGCCAAGGCGACTTCATCAGGGGTTTTTTTCATGAATGCAGCAATCATTTCCACAATTGCTGGCAAACTGCAAGGCTCATTTCTCTGAAAAGTGCAATATCTAAAAAAAAAGAAAGATAACTATAAGATACAGTTATTATAGATATCATATTTAGCTTGAACACTTGCCTATGTAAGTATAGCAATGAACGTTCTGTGATACCACTTTTTACATGTTGCGGTAATTTGGAAGCTCTAGTATTGGGATACATAAACGGTGCATCAGTTTCGACTAGCAGTCTATCTAGTGGCAGCGTTCCGTTTTCCAGCAACTTACGTACGCCAGTATCTGATTTGTCCTTGCACAAGTAACCAGTTAGGCTTATATAGAATCTTCTATCCAAGTACTTGACTGCCTCCTCAGCGGTGCCCATAAAACCTCTGATAATCACGGGCGGTAAATTCTCGAATCTAAAATATAAAAGGATCGTCATGTTTAGGATTAGTTGTGATAGTTTATATTATATTTTATACTTGTCGATTATTTCGAGTACATCATTTTGAGCCGATCGCTCGTGAATCAGCAGAGGTTTATTCAAGCGAATTGCCAATTGCAATTGTTTAGCAAATATTTGCTTTTGCACGTCTGGTTCGGAGAAGTCACGCTGATAGTCCAGGCCGCATGGACCAACAGCAACACATTCCTGTGCCTGTGCAATATGTTCGAAGTCAAACCAAGTTGACGGCTCTTCAACAATGGACTTCGAATCGTGTGGATGTATGCCAGCAGTCGAGTATATTATGTCGGGATAAATGCGCGAAAGGCGCAGCGCTTCCTTGCTTGATTTAACCGAAGTTCCATGTACCATTAATTTCTGAATACCTTGAATTGCACGAGATATAAGTAAAGAGAAAGTCAAAATCAACAAATACATCCAAGTAAGTTAATATATAGGTGCATACAAATGTTGCACACTAACACTGACACACACAAATACATGTTGCATGCTTATCGCCCATGTAGCTTGACCCTATTGCCAGTGCGTTCGAAAACGCGTTTATTCGATGACCAATTGCCTCGCCCAAAGACAATTGTCTCTTCTTATTATAAGTATGTAGCACATTATTTAATAAACATTTATATATACATAAGTTTATAGGTACCTGAGTCTCTTGCTCTTTGAATGACGGAATCCAGATCACGGCTATATTTTTTATTAGTTAAATTTGCGCCTACATCGATGACTATAAGGTTCTCAAAACAATGCTTTATACTATCATCAATGTCCAGTTGCTCCTCTCCGAGAGCAATCGGTGTTGCGGCCACCACAGGAGCTTCTAGTTTCTGTTGTTCCATAATAGTTTATTTGTGTGTGAATAAAAATAGAAATGACGTAGACACCAAAATGATTTGTCTTAGTATAATTTAATTAGTTTTAGTAACCACAAGGAAACGCGACGGTGTTGATAACCGTAAAATGAATATTGTTTTAATTTCGAAACAAAGTGACCAATTAAGTAATTAACAGTTGAACGTTTAAATTAATATAAATAAAAACAATTCCCCGACACAAACTACGACTGCTGGCTAATTGATATCGATGGAATAAACCGAATATCGATGAGATTCTTTATCGATTACAGTTCATACAAAAATACTTGACTTTCGATACCTTAGATAAACAAAACGCACTATCGGTGAACATTTCAAATTAATTTTTCTGTATCATCAGAATTTGAGAATATAAGCTTAAACAGACTTCTTGAAAACCTACATAAAAGTTTATTGCAAAATTCTGGCCTATCAGAATTCTAGTTTAAACAATGCTGCCATAATTTTTAATCTGATATTTTTCTGTTTAAGGTGAATAGAGATAATGTTACAAAAGCAATAAACAAAAAACAAAGTATTAATATTTTATATTTATTAAGAGCTTTGTTAACAGTTGTAAAATATAAAAGAATTAAGACAATTTTTATATAACATAGACCAAGATTTTTAACGTATTCAGTTTTGGTTCATTTTAGTTATAGGCTACCCGATCTAAAATCGCTCGCCAACCGGTTTTATGGTCAGCTCATGGATTTGTACATTAGGAGGTGTCTGAATACAGTAGGTAACTGCATTGGCCACATCCTCAGGAAGCAACATTGGCAATTTATATTCAATTACTGGAACATTTCCGGGAATAATCTCGGTATCAACAAGTCCGGGACTGATACTCTGTAAATAAAAATTCAATATTGAAATATAGAAGTAGAAAGTTTACAAAAACTCACTGTTATCCTGATTTTGGTACCCTTATTAAGAAATTCTTGACGTAGTACTTCAGTCATTGCAGTAATGGCATGCTTTGAAGGTGCATACATGTCGAAGCTATTGCCAAAAAGGTAAGGTATTATATGACCAGTTATACTATTAATCATCACCATATGCCCATCGTCAACATTTCGTCTTTGCATCGAGCAGAATGCTTCCCGCGTACACCAACTGACACCCAGTACATTGGTATTCAGAGTATCTCGCAGATCGGTACTATTTCCTTCATCAGTCAAGTTGATATTCCGTTTTATACCAGCATTATTTATAAGTACGTCGACACCGCCTAAGCTTTCATCAATCCAAGCAAATGCTTCTATCACCTGTTGCTCCTCCCTAACGTCACACTCCCGACCATGAAAACGGGCAGCCTGTTCACTAGGTAGTTCCGCTTTCATTTCCTCTAGTCTATGCACACGACGTGCCAAACCCACGACAATCATGCCTTTATCTAACAGATCCTTGCAGCATGCAGCACCAATGCCTGAGCTGGCCCCAGTAACTACAGCAACGCGATTCTTCCAACGATTCATCTTCGACTAAATATAAATTCAATTAGTGATAATGCATTTAAATCTCTACCTTATCTAATTATAACCCCAGCCCACTCATATGTGGTTTAACAACTGTTGTTTATTTCTGATATGGCTTAGACCTTAATAGAGTAAGAGCCATATTATTGTAAGCTCTTACCACATGAACCGCATTCGATATCCAACTTGCTTTCTTTGAATAAATATACACACACTTTCGCAGCAACATAGCAGTTTACTCGTAATAATAGAAATATAAGACATTGCTTAACTATTAAATTTCAAGGAGAGTTTTTTTTATTGTATCAATTTTCAACTTATTGGGAATTGTATTGAATAATAAAAGAAAATTAATCCATATATAAAAGTAAGAGTTTTTTAACAGTCAATGTGTATTTTTTTTATTAAAAATAAAACAGACTGTTTTTACAGTTTTTTCTTTTTTTTTAAGCATTCCTCTATATTCTCTCCCCAACAGGTTTTATAATTAGCTCGTGTATCTGTACGTTGGGTGGCGTCTGAATGCAGTATGTAATTGCATCGGCCACATTTTCGGGACGCAGCATGGGCATATTTATTTCTGGGGAATTTTTATCAAAGATTTCTGTGTCGACGATTCCAGGACTGATACTCTACAAGAAATTTGGATATAAGAAGAATTTGGATATATCTCATAGGACATAAAAACTCACTGTGACTTTGATCTTAGAATTCTTGTTCAAGAATTCCTGACGAAGTACCTCGGTCATAGCAGTTATGGCGTATTTTGATGGTGCATACATGTTTAAGCTTTGACCAGTAACTGGCACTTTATGGCCAGCAATACTGTTAACAATCACCACATGTCCATCATCAACATTACGCCGTTGCATTGAGCAAACAGCCTCTCTAGTACACCAACTGACGCCTAATACATTGGTATTCAGAGTATCCCGTAGATCAGCGCTGTTTTCTTTATCCGTTAGGTTGGTATCTCGCTTTATACCAGCATTATTTACAATTACATCGGCACCGCCCAAACTTTCGTCGATCCAAGTAAAAGCATCAATGACTTGCTGCTCATCGCTGACGTCACATTGACGGCCGTGAAAACGCATAGCTTGATCAGTAGGAAGCCCCGTTTTTAATTCCTCTAACCTTTGTACACGACGTGCCAGGCCAACAACAATCATACCTTTATCTACCAGATCCCTGCAACTTGCAGCGCCAATACCTGAACTCGCACCTGTAACTACAGCAACGCGATTCTTCCAACGATTCATATTTGTCCAAGTCAAAATCTTCTAAGCGAAGTAGACTCAAAGCTGGTGAAATAGTAACTAAGAAGTTATAGTATGTTTACAAGGTTGTAAGAAAAAATAAATACTTAAAAAGCTTACACATGGTGTAATTAATAAGATGGTATTGTTCCAGAGCTTTCTTATCACTGCACGTTTTAAAATCAAAACTACCTCACAAACGATACCTTCTAAAATTTTTCATGGTTTGACCTTGCCTAATAAGAACTGATATCGATAGGTAGCGTCATAGCAAAACTTGACTTTTCGATTGGTAGCAATCCAGAGATAAGGAAACCGCTTAACTTGATCTTGAAAATTACTTGAAAGAACGTTTTGTATTATCTATCATGCCATTAATTATTTAATCATATCCCTCTTATATGAGCTCTTTAAAGTACAAGTATCCTTATCAAAGAAAGTAAACAATGCTCTTTTTATCGAAGAGATAACACAGTAGAATTTATGACTTTTAAGTGTGAAAGTTACATTAGTTGTTGATAAGACTACCAACAATGTTGGTATGCATTATTTAAATTGCGATTATTTATATACACATGCATCCAGTCTGATAAATTGATTTTCGCTTTTAATACATCTAATTAAAATATTTCCCCGACAGGCTTTATGGTTAGCTCATGGATTTGTACGTTGGGAGGTGTCTGTATGCAGTAGGTAATTGCATCGGCTACATTCTCACAGGACAACAATGGCATTTTCTTTAATAATATCGGAGAATCTTGAGGCATCATTTCGGTTTCAACGGCACCCGGGCTGATACTCTAAAAGAATCAAGGTATGTACTAGACAAAATATAAGATATGATAAGAAGATAAATTGTCTTACCGTGACTTTTATTTTGGTACCCTTATTAAGGAACTCCTGACGAAGCACTTCGGTCATCGCAGTAATAGCATGCTTTGATGGTGCATACATATCTAAGCTAATACCAGAAATTACAGGCACTCCATGACCTGCTAAGCTGTTGATGATCACCACATGGCCATCATCCACATTACGCCTTTGCATTGAACAGAATGCTTCCCGCGTACACCAACTGACACCCAGTACATTGGTATTCAGAGTATCTCTCAGATCGGCACTATTTCCTTTGTCGGTCAAGTTTGAATCCTTTTTAACACCAGCATTATTTACAAGTACATCGGCTCCACCTAAGCTTTCATCAATCCAAGCAAATGCATCAATCACCTGCTGCTCATCGCTGACGTCGCACTGGCGACCATAAAAACGTGTGGCCTGTTCAACAGTAAGTGAACCCTTTAACTCTTCCAGTCTATGCACACGGCGAGCCAGGCCAACAACAATCATGCCTTTATCCACCAGATCCTTGCAACATGCAGCACCAATACCTGAACTGGCACCAGTTACTACTGCAACGCGGTTTTTCCAACGATTCATATTTCTCTTAGTCAGACACCAACCCAAACAAGAGCACACAACGAGACAATGGTACTGAGCGTTTACAAGGTACTGTATTTATAGTATTTTACACAAAAAGCTCAAATTTGATAGCACTGGTACGCTGGAAATTGTAGCAAGTATTAAATAGCAAATATTGTTTAATATAGTCTGTAGTAAAAAAACTTGTGTACGTCACGACTTATAATTAAAAAAAACCACACGGGAACGTTACCTTCTATAATCGTTTCATAGCTTAACCTTGCCAAATAAGAATTGATATGGAAAGCAAGCTTTACAACAACAACTTGACTTGGAAATTTCACAGATAACTAGTGTGCTAAAATTAGTTTCGAGAATAATTGATCAACTATTAAAAGCTCAAGTGGCCCAATAGAAATAATGATGTTTACGTGTTAAGATTACATTGGGTTTTTTTTTATTAGGAGAACTGAAGTGCATATTGTATGTCCGATACAAAGTGTGAAGTTTAAATAATTAAAATGTTTGTCCTACGGGCTGTATTACAAGCTCATGTATCTGTACGTTGGGAGGTGTCTGTATGCAGTAGGTGATCGCATCAGCCACATTCTCAGCTAGCAGCATTGCGTGTTTGTAATCGTTTAGCTTTGAGGTTGTAGGTATAATTTCGGTATCAACAATACCCGGACTTATGCTCTAAAGAAGATAATAATTAACGGTAGTTATAGGTGAAAGTATACTAAGAAAGAAAATGGTCTTACCGTGATCTTAATTTTGGTGCCCTTATTTAAAAACTCCTGCCGAAGTACTTCAGTCATTGCAGTTATAGCATGCTTCGATGGTGCATATATATCAAAGCTCATACCAGGTATAACAATTGGCACCCTATGGCCTGCTAAACTATTGACCATCACCACATGCCCATCATCAACGTTGCGTCTTTGCATGGAGCAAAACGCCTCTCTGGTACACCAACTGACACCCAACACATTGGTATTTAGAGTATCCCGAAGATAGACGCTATTTCCCTTATCAGTCAAATGGGTTTGTCGTTTAATACCAGCATTATTAACAAGTAGGTCGGCGCCGCCGAGAGTCTCATCGATCCACGCAAATGTAGCAATCACCTGCTGCTCATCTCTGAAATCACACTGGCGACCATAAAAACGTATGGAATGATTGGCAAGAAGAATCTGCTTTGCGTCTTCTATTCTATTTCTAGGCCAACAACAATCATGCCCTTATCTAACAGATCCCTGCAGAATGCAGCACCAATGCCTGAGCTGGAACCAGTGATAACAGCGACACGATTCTGCCAACGATTCATTTTTGACTAGATTGTCTAATGACTAAACAAGTAATTAATCATCAGATGTCTTATCGAATTCCAGTCTCTTTCTATAGATAGAGGATGGCACACATCTTTAATGGTTATTAAAATATATTAAAAAGTTAATCCAGTATAAGCCACATTATCTACAATGAGATAAACTCAAAAGAAAGACATGTTTGTTAACTCAAAAAAATATAGGATAATGCAAACTGTTTGGGTGTCTGAGTAGAGGTAATAACTGGTGAAAGTAATTGTGACCACTAATCAGGGGTCTTGAATTTTACATATCAGTTATGGTCTGGATTCTGATGGAAAGATTTTGTTTGTTTACATTTGACTTAAATATCTTATCGTCTTAATTCTTTAAAATGATATTGTTCTATTTTATATATTAGACCATTGAAAATCTGTTATTTATTTGTGATATTTTAGCATAATGACATTAACACATCCCCATAAAGATAACCTTAGATTCTCTCTCCAACTGGTTTTATAGTTAGTTCATGAATTTGCACATTTGGAGGAGTCTGAATACAATAGGTCACCGCATCAGCAACATTCTCAGCAGAAAGCATTGGCATTTCATCTTTTATTTCTGTAGACTTTATTGGCACTATCTCTGTGCCTACAAGACCTGGACTAATACTCTGTAAGGTAAGTTAATATATGTGTTATTAAATGATCATTAATGGATTACTAATATTTACAGTGATCTTGATATTGGTGCCCTTGTTTAGGAACTCCTGACGCAGCACTTCGGTCATTGCAGTAATAGCGTGTTTGGATGCTGCGTATATGTTAAAGCTTGAACCAGGTATAATTGGCACACTGTGACCAACAATACTATTGATAACGATGACATGTCCATCGTCCACTTGGCGTCTTTGCATAGAGCAAAAAGCTTCTCGCGTACACCAACTAACACCCAATACATTTGTATTCAATGTATCCCGCAGATCTGTGCTGTTCCCCTCATCCGTAAGACCAATACGACGTAAAATTCCAGCATTATTTACAAGTACATCGGCACCGCCTAGCTTCTTATCAATCCAAGCAAATACATCAATCACCTGTTGCTCTTCCCTGACATCACACTGGCGACCATAAAACCGTGCGGCCTGCTCAACAGGTAGTGTACCCTTTAACTGCTCCAGTCTATGCACTCGACGAGCCAGGCCAACAACAATCATGCCTTTATCTACCAGATCCTTGCAACATGCAGCACCAATACCTGAACTGGCACCAGTTACAACAGCAACACGATTTTTCCAACGATTCATATTTGCCCAAGTCAGATACTAACCGAACCAAGTGTAAATCAGTAACTAAGAAATGATATTTACAAAAGCTAGGTTCGTCGAAGATTAAAGAAATATATATTCTTTCCTATTGACAATACAATGTCATTGTTTATATTGAATTGAATTCAATTGAATTGAATTGAATTGAATTTAGAGTTGAGATCATGCAATAAATTTGAATTATCGATTTGGAATTTAAAAAAATAATTTTAAACCTATTTTTTAATTCTTTTAAACCTTCAATAAAGTCTTATATAAAAATCCTAAACAAATAATGGGCTCTGTTTAAAACGGGTTATATAAAATATTTCTAGAACATTGTTGCACTTTGTAGAACTATAGGTGTTCTTATCAAATGAGAGGTAAACCATTAACTAAACAATACCGTTTTTATATAGAATTGAAGGGGGAGGCCTGTAACCAAGTTTCTTTTACACAATGAAACAAAAATATAACGAATCAATTGAAAGATTTTGAGCTTTGTCTTAAATTGTATTAAATTCTAATATATATATTTTGATGGAGAAATCTATATACACTAAGTGTAGTACATTATTTCACTGAAATATAAAATAATAAAAAGGTTTAACTTTAGTATAATTATTACATTTATTTCTGGTAATATGTATGTATCAGTGATGTAAGTTTCATATATATATATATATTTATATATTTATATATATATATATATATATATATACATATATATATATATATATATTGATACTGAATCAATATTACTGAATTATTGTGTTCAATTCTTAATTTTTATATTTATATATATGTATATATATTTATATACATATATTCTTTTCAGGCAATATAATCAAACATATATATATCGTTTTAAATTTTTTTTTGATATCTAATATAATTATTAATAATAATATATAATTTTAAAACTTAAAGTTCGCTTCGTTTATTTAATAAATATTACTTATGTATTTTCCAATCTTAAATGTTTAACTTTAAGCAAGTATGTTTTAAAATAAATATATATATATATATATATATATATACACACATATATATATATATATATATACACATATATATACACATATATATATATATATATATTTATTTGTATTATGCGCATCGAATGCGAATAAAATACTATATAGTTGACCGATGGAATTGTCAGTTATTTAATTATAATAAAAAATAATTATGTGTGGCTGTCTCATAGGTAGCTACACACATACATACATATGTGTTTGTATGTATAAACTTGAAGTTGTGTAGGCATTATGAGTATATAACTTTGTTTAGTTATTCGTTTTATACATATATATATTCATAAATGTAGCTCTATATATGTATTTGATTTATGGTATATATTATTGATATTTTTCTCATGTATTTCCTTAGTTTTTTGTTCTCTGTTGCTACTTGACGCCAGATATTTGTTTGCTATGCGTTTCAATTGAAGCATTAAGCAATGTATATTGTTTAAACAAAATTCATTTTAAAAATATAAATTTATGTATATATATATAAATATATTTATATATATTGAGATATATACTGTAGCTTTGTAAAAGCGTGCCAAAACTTTAGAAAAAATAATAATAATAAAAATACAGGCGCCTATTGCCATATGTTTAAATTATGTATTTAGCTTTTTATAAATATAAACATATATATATATATATATATATATATAAGTTAATATATATACATATATATACATATATAAATGTTTTGAGTACATTTATTACTTGACATTTATAAAATTTTGGCTAACAATAAAATTGCATAGTTCTCAATATGTATAGTATTTTGTAGTTACCATAGTTATTCATATAGTTAGTATATATATACTATATTTATTTATATATATAGCTTATTTGTTTTACATAAAATAAAGTTGTATTTAATATATATATATAAATATTTGTTTTATATATATATATATATATTTTTTTTTTTGTTGCTGTTGCTTTTAGAACTTATTGTAGAACAAGTTATGTTTCGATTATTGGTTTTTAATTTCTGTTTTTTTTTTAGTGATACGTTTTAGTGCGAATGCTAGGACAGCTTTGTTTATTCCCCATTATTATTTATATTGTTAGTACGAGATAGTACTACAATTGCCTTATACGTGTAGTTTCAACTGTATATGTATAGGGTGATACACATATATATATCAATTTCATCATCTATATACTAGCTCCATTATCATAATTCCATGGTCGAGTGTTGCTGCTTTGTGCGCTTACATTTTTGTTGACCTTTCTTCCAAGTATATATCCCATAACTATTTAGTTAAATATATATTATACATATATATATATATATATATATATATTATATATATATATTTGTTGTGCTGTTATTGTGTTTTTTGTTTGTTTTTTTTTAATTATTATTTGTAGCTTTTTATCGCGATTCGTTTTATGTTTTCTGATTTCTGATTTCGTTTTGTGTAAAACTCTAATAAAATTGATTATTATTGTTGTTTGATAGATATATTGCTTATTTCAAAATCAATACAAATATATATTTATATATATATATGTAAATTGTAAGAATTTTCATACAAAATTTCTGTTTTTTTTTATTAGTAGGTACATTTCTTTAGACCTCGGTGTTCCACAAATATATTAATATATATGTATTTATATATATATATAATTATTTTGTTTTCGGTTTTGATACTGGACATTCCACTGTGCGTTCAACACGCCTTTCACTCTCATTTATATTGTTTTTATTTTCTTTGGTTTATTATTTTTTATTTTTTTGTTTTGTTTTTCTAGAAAATTTATAGCTTAACCCATTGATAGAGCTGTTGCTGGTAAAAAAATTGCACTGATAAATTTTTTATTTTTTTGCTTTTCACTTTCACTTTTTGTTTTAAGTTCATAGTTCAAGCTAACTTTGTGTATAGCAAATCCTTAAAACCTTTGAGTGTATTGGTACGTGCGAATATACATAAGTATAGTCAAGATATTAGTTATAATTTATTATGTACGAATATGTCTGATGTATGTTAAGTGTATGTCTATGTATGTGTGAGTGTGTTTTTATGTGTGTGTATGTGTATCTAACCATTGGAACACGTATAAAACATCTAATGATAATTTCATTCATTATGTGCCTTACGTGTATCTTAATGTGTTGTGCTTAACTAAGTATACTCAGGTATTAACTAGTCCCCCCCTCACCCGTAATCGAAATTGGTCCAACCCAAGCTCCCCTCAATGCGACGGATATGTGGCACATTCAACTCAACTTTGACTGAACTCAACTCAAATCATTTTTTGAACTCCAGCATTTGCCGACATCTATCACAATCGCAGGCGCATCTACTTCTACTCCTTCGTCTTTTTCTTCCCTGCTATTCACCCTGTTTAAAATTTGACAAACATAAACGTTGACAGTAACTTAGATTAAGTTAAGTTAACGCATCTAAGTAAGTAAGTACCTAAGTGTTTACTGTTTAGTGTTTGGTTTATATCTGCAGCCGTACATGTATAATCGGTTCTTTATGTATGTAGATTATATATATATATATATATAATTTTAATTATTATTAAAATTTTAGGATCATTTATTCATATAGCTCCAGGTTGCGACGTGGTGAACAGGTTCCATAGCTAAGCTGAGAATCTGTTTTCTTGAGTATGGAGACATGATGTGTGGGTGCATCGCTGGATCGATTGGTAATCAGTGAGTCCTGCTTATGGAGCAGACCACGTCGCTGATCTGCAAAGGATATAACCGAGTCCTGTTTGACTAACTGATGACGTCGTGGCTCTGGACGCTGATCTACAAAAGAAATGACTGAATCTTGTTTAACAAATTTCTGCCGTTTATCAACTAATGAAGCAGCTGTTGCTCCTGCTGCTGGGCGACGCGAATCATTGGAAATTGTCTCCTGTTGCGTAACTGTAGAGTCAACTGAACGATCCTGTGCGCTCATTGAAGCTAATCTACGCGATTCCATATAGGACACTATGGAATCCTGCTTTGACAACGAAATCTTGCTACTATTACTATCCTGTTGGCATAGAAGACGTCGCGTTCCGGAAGCATCGCTGCATGAACTCTCTTGCTTAATAAGAAATTGGCGAGAGCCATGTGAGTCCTGTTTGAGTAGCATTTGTTGAGATACATTGCTGTCCTGTTTCATCATTAGATTGTGTCGACGCAATGAGTTGTGCTCATAGATATAGGAGACGGCATTAGTTTTGCGTAGGCCCGGACTGCTTGGACTCTTTCGGGAGCTATTGGGATGATAATGTGAGGACTTACGCGTACTGGTGGTCGAGGAAGCAATGGCAACATTATCATAGTATCTGCAGCAGAAAAATGTAAGAAAAGTTAATCAATAGAATACTTATTTTTAAACTAAAATTAACACAAACCTAAGTCTTCCACAGCAGCTACGTGACTTGATGATAGCCGCAAAACCACGTCGATACTTTTTGTTAACGGAATAAAGTATGGGATTTATGCAACTATTGGATGAGCCAAGCCATTGTGCCAGCGGCATAACTTTCTTCAGTATCTCGAATTCCTCCTGCGAAATGTCTGAGCCGAATTTGATGCGTGCAAAGATCACGTAGAGCGGCAACCAGGAGAGTACAAACAAAATGACGACAGCCACAAGCATTTTGATAACTTTAACCTTGCTCTTCTGCTGCATACGATCCATCTGGGCATCCTTGGATAGCTCACCAGGTATGCTGCGTGTTGAAACCTTTATCCATATAAGCACATAGCATAATGTTATCAAGGACATGGGTAACAAATAGCAGGCCACCAAATTGGCCAATAGAAAGTACAAATTTCCATCGGTGCCGGGTGGCCAAACTTCCTGACATAAAAACTGAGGCTGTGTATAGGTGGAGACCAACGCATCGGAGAAGACCTCTTCGGCAGGCACAAGATCGAAAAATAGCAGCCATGGTATTGTTGTCACCAATGCGATTACCCATATGCCTATTATCATGATGCGTGCACGTCGCTTTGTCATCTGCTTGAGCGGCCACCAGATGGCAATGAACCTGTAAGAAGTGCCAACAAAGAATTTTTAACAGCTGCTGCTGTTGTTGTTGCTGTTGCTGTTGCTGTTGCTGTTGGTGCTCTTGATACAGTGACAACGATGGCTCGTCAAGGATAATGGCAATCATCAGCCAACAGTCAACTGTTACATGAAGCAAGAGTTGGAGTTAAAGATGACGATGACGATGACGATGACGACACCGCTTTTAGAGTCAAGCCATGCAAATATCTTAGCTGATTAATTCGCACACGCAGGATGCCTGGCATCCTTAAGCCTTTTTTGTGCTGACTGCTTGCTTTCCAATCTCTCTAGTCTATTGAACTCCAAATCTCAACACGTGGGTGTCTCACAGCATCTCTCTTCACATCTCATACTCATTTTTCTCTCTCTATTACTAAGGGAGTTCAATTTTTTATTTAGCCTGCCATAATAATGCGTAATTTGAATAAGAGAAACGTCTAATAGATAGAATGATGGCAAGAAGGATAGAAAAAGTACTTCATACCCAGCTTTTCATTTAGCTTAGTGTTAGTGCCACTTACTATGGATACTCATACAATAGCCGAGCCACAAAACAAGACCAAAGATTCGGTCTTTCGGCCAGTGACAGACCAATACCATATAATTAGGGGCCAACCGACTGGCTCGTGCTCCAAATTCTGCACTTTGGCTTATAAACCTTCATTGTGTCGTCTGTTTGGCAAGCGTTTTTGCTGATAACACCACAACGGTAATTCCATTAGGACCCAGCCAACAACTTTTTCAAAGCCAAAGCCAATATTAAATTGTCATAATGTTTATTTATAGACTAACAAACACAACCAATCTATTGCATTAACATAATTTGTACATCCAAATATAAATAGTATTCGGACTTTTAGTTTTCTATGTGGGTAGCAAAAGAGAGAGCTATATGCTCATAATTCATTTATATCTTTAATTAAGTTTTACCAAAACAATGAGAACTAACGAATGGCATGTGCAATGAAGCAACTTGCATGAAATTTATTCTATACAAAATATTCTTTACTAAATTATAATCAACGGAAGCAGACAATATATATTATACATTGGGGCTCTTAACCGCTTAAGCTTTAATATATCCCCAGAAAGTTATTTACATAAAACCAAAAGCAACAAAAACCAAAAACCCCAAAAAAAAAACATTTCAAAGAAAAAGCAAAAACGACAAAAATTTAATAATTGGCCCATACGATGCTACACTATACGACCCTTATTCCCCATACTACACTCTAAAAGCATTCTTGTAGCAAGAGTACTCATACGCACTGTTGACATTTGAACATTTTTGGGGTGTATAAGTTTAACAGTAAAACCCCAGTGAAAGCCATCCATTGTCATGGGCATAAAACCACAAAGATATTCCTGTGTGTCTTTATGTAGATGAGTCCTATGATAATCTCAGATTGTATCACCCACACACACATACACACACAATTTAGTTGCCTTGTGGTATTCATGCATAAAACTGAGTATACTAATTAAAATGACATTGGTGATAAGAAGAACATCTTTTTCCGCTATACTAAAACTTAAATTTCGATTCACTTTACGATTGGTCGTAAAATACAAAGCAAAAAAAATAATGCAATGAACTAAAGCCAATGGACATAGCGTTGCGTTGCGTTGCGTTGCGTTGCGAGCTACGGCGCCAATGGCAGCACAATAGACTCTTTTCCTTTCAAGTTGCATACTATGACAGGCTGACAGCCGTGTGGGTGACCAAATGATCGAATAATATACTGTCATGATTCTACTACTCCAACTCTGGATACAGTGTATATGTCTGTGTGTGACTGTGTCCAGCAACAGATTCTGCTTCTGACATTTGCTGTTGATGTCAATGTCGCTGAATAATGACCAACAACAGCAACAGCAGCATCAACAGTAAACGGCAAACGGCTAGGCGGAGAACAGAGAAGATTCAGTTTTGTAGTCCGGTGATTGCCTGCAAGGCTGTCACTGAGAAATTGATATAAATGGAAGCACGCACATAAACCGGCGTCTCTTATTATCCCTTATTATACCACGCATCCCCAAGTATATATAGTATGAAAAGGGTATAATAAAATTTTTTACTGCAGACATCAAAGAATTTTTCAGTCTGAACTTCAAACGTAACTCCATTATCTTATAACACTATATATATATATCTTTATATCTGTACATATATGAAAGTATAGCTTAAACATTATTGTAAGCTCTGGCATTGATTACAGGATATCTTTAAGTTGTATATATGCTGTTATCTTGTTAACAGTTGTTATTATTTTCTTCTTGGAATGTAATGGTAGCAGCCACACGTCAAAACGTTGTCAAAATGTTTTACGAGCACTTGATAAATCAAGTGGGCACAGGATTTACTGACTTTGTGTGTGCCTTTTTGGCATCATTAAATCTTTTGTCATATCTTTTTTGTTGTATTTGTGTTTTTGTTTTTTTTTTCTTTTTATTTATGGAGCAGGAAACACAAGGCAAAATACTGGACATATTTTGTGCTACAGATGAAAAACGCGCAAAAATGGCAATCAAAGTAACAACTAGTCTACATATGCGTAGTGTGTATGCTTATTGCAATTGATATAAATGCTAGACATACATCTAGTTATAAAACGTTGTCTATTACCTAATCCGGACAAGGCAAGCTATGAACTTGATCTTGAGACAGCCGCCTGTGCCACAAACAGTTACCAGTTTTCCTAGCCAGCTTGCATTGAGGCTATGAGGCGTTCACTTTTTATAATAAACTGCAATACAGCGGTCATCCGGTCAGCTGGTCAACTGGCTACCCAAGCTAATGCTAGCTCCTATAAAAGCTAATCTCAACGTGGCATTTGTCAACAGTCGCAAATCATTCAACTACAATCAACAAACAACCAACAAACAGCTAAGAAAATGTTCAAAGTTGTAAGTATTAACTCTTTGGCCATAAATCGTAGCTAAAAGTTTCTTCCTAATTCACTATCGCCACAATATATAAGCTGTTCGTACTCGTTGCCATTGCCGCCAGTCAGGCATATGCTTATCCCGGTATAGTTGCAGTTGCTCCTGTGGTGCACACACCTTTGGTAGCTGCGCATCCTGCAGTGGTGCATACACCGATAATACATCATGGCGCACATTCAGTGCACTCGTAAGTTTGGCACTGTATTTTGGTTCATAATGTCAAAAGTCACTTATACTATATAAATATAAAATTATAATCCTCTACAGACATGTGGTGCATCATCCTGCTGCTGTTAAGGTCGTCCATCCTGTGATTGCCAAGCCTGTGGTTGTTCATGCTGTTAAGCCAATTGTGCCTTTGGTACCTGTGCATCATGCTGCCCCAGCTCTTGTGGTGCATCATTAGAAGCCATTGATGTTGCTCAAATCCCAGAACCTCTAGGCCCCTCAGCGATACCATACCAGTACCAACACTCGCACCCACAACCCCCACCCACAACCACAAACCACACCCAAACCCTATCCAGAATCCGTTACCACAATAAAAGTTCATAGCCACGTAAATACAAATGATGTTCTTAGTTTTCCATATTTTTTTTTTTTTTTTGACAACTTACCTGTCTAGCGATACAGCAATTAAGCTGTAAACTGAGGCGGCCACCGAAACACCCTGTATATAGGGTACAAATTTGCACATCAACCAACCAAGCATCCAGGCTAAATAAGAATTGAATGAAATAGAGAGAGAAGAGAAGTGTGGGTAAGCGGTTAAATATTGTACATAAATAATGCTAAAAATTATGCTGAGTAACTTTCGGTCAAGTCATTGTCATCCAATGTCTATGGCACTGATACAGGTCCTAATACTGATTCAGTCTTGGCTCAGGACTCTATGGTCTATGCAATGTGTTTGCAGTTGTGGTTAACGTTCGATGCTTTCTTCATATTTTCTCATACTTTTTATATTTTATGTGGTTCACGTTCACGTCGTCGACATCGTCGGCGTCGTTGTTTGCTGACTGAGATTTATGTGCTGCATATCATTCATAATTTGGTGACAAGTCTCAGATTGCGTACAGGCAGGAGCTTGGCTTGCCAAGCGAAACCATCCATCCAGTCATTGTTTGCCTGCAGCCCGCAGCTGGCCAAGTTAATTTGTATTCCCTTTATTCTATTTGATGGAAGATGGAAGACTCGATTTGCTCTAACAACGAGTATGTCTACAGCTTCACAGCCAATAGCCTGTTGGCTGTTGTATTTGCTAGAGATGGTCACGTGATAAATTTCATTTTGCTATCGTGACACGATATGTTTTAGTAGCAAAAGTTTTATATAGTTTCGGTAGTTGCTTCAACTTCAATTGACAAAATTTATATATTTTCTCAATCGCAACAATTTTTAATCGTTTTCTTTTTATGCGTGTCACGCGACCATCTCTAAGAAATTGAAGAAATTTTTGTATATTATGAATTATTTTATGCTAGAAGCAAAAATAACTCACTCAGACACAAAAGGCTGTAAAACACATACACGGTCAGGTCTTTGCAGGCGTTGGGCTGTGGGCGTGCCTAGGCAAACGTCTTGCCACAAACTTTGTCTAGGTTGATGACAGTCAAAGTGCGTCAAAGTCACAGCCAAAGCCTTTTTGCCATGATATATCGAATGGCAATTAAAAGGTACTAATAATAATAACAGCTATATCATCATTAGCACCACGTGAGGTTCAATGTCCCAGATGACTTGTGGTTGCATGCAGTATGTGTGTGTGTGTGTGTGTGTGTGTGTGTGGTGTAGTCTTTAAGTATATATGATTATAGCTAATTTCCTGTCTCGTACACAAATTCTTATCTCGATTTGTTCTCGCATTTTATTATGCATACGCACCGTGCAACCAAAGGAACCAGTCAAATAAAAGCTAAATTTAATGTGATTTGCCACATAAAAATCTAAATATTATTTCTACTTTGTGGGATCTGTGAACCTTTTTTTTTCATTTTACTCTCTGTTTTTTTGTATATGTGCGTGTGAGTGTGAGTGTGTGTGTTAGGTCCAAAAGAGCAACATACTCAGCAGGCGAATGGACAACACATGAGCACTGGACATTTAATAGACTTGGACAGCTTAAACAAATATTTTGTTGATTTCTTTTAGAATTTTTTTCTTTTTCTTTAGTTGCTGAAGAAGCTGCAAGTGCAATAGACTGAAATAGAATGATATATCCAAAGCTATTAATATTTTTCCATTTATTTCATTGGGTATACTGATAACTTTGATATGTGTATGAACCGTTGAGAAAGTTTTTTTTTGTACAGACTCGAAACTTTTAACCTATTCATTTGAAATGAATTTTGTTTGTGCTACAGACTCGACGTTGAACCCAATCAAAGCAAACCAATTGACAAGATAAAGTCGATCGAATTAGCCATATTGCTATATATATATATATATATATATATCTGTATATATGGTATATAAAGCACTTCTTAACTTTTTAATGGATATGCCAACAATTCTTGATGAAATCAAAACAAACTCATACGTTACGCTGGAAAACTTATGGTAAAACTTCAGCATCTTCGCGGCTTTAAATTTTCCTTTTTGTTCTGTTCAATTTTTTATGTTACTTTGCTTTTTTGTCTTTCCTCGCCGCCTGCTACAGATAATTTCAATCAATATTTACAACTTATCAGCATTGCCTTCACTTTTGATGTCCTTCGACCTGCAGCTAAATGTCAAACAACTGAACACAACCCGATCCAAATACATATATAAATATGTAAAATAGGCCAGCATTTAATTCAATAAACTATCGCATGCTTGTGAAATGAAACCTTTTTTTTTAACGGTTTTGGAATTCCTAAAAGAAACCATAATATAAATCTTAAAAAAGATTCCATAGAGTGGCGCAGCATATTTGCTTGTGTTAGCAACTCTTGGCTAACAAAACATTTCAGTTTTTCCCTTCACATTTTGTTCTTTGCTTTTTGCTTTTCCTTTGGCCAAAGTCAATGCAAAGTTCGCGAAAACTTTGTCGCTTTGTTGGCCAAGCTGTTGGTGTATTGTTTTTTGCTGTTAGAAGCTGTGTGGGTCTCTGGCATGACAGCCTCTGGCATGAGAGAGCGCAAGGACATAAATTTAATGAAATAATCAGGCGGAACACATCCGTTCTGGTATTTATTGTGGTTTTTGTCGTTGGTTAGATGAGGGTTCGATATTGAAATAAGCGTGAAAATTGTGTTGAAATAGGAAAAGGCATAACACTTATAAATAATGCGTTATTGTTATGTTTATCAACATTTTAGCATCACGTCCTGTGGCTATTGACTACAATTGCTGGGGAATATTAAATTGAATATCCAGGCGTGACCACTACCCAGGAGCAATCAGGCGCTTAAAGGAATGAAGTTGTATGATAGAAAAGATCATACTTAGCCAGCGGCACGTAGTAACTAAATTAAAAAGCAATCGGTAAAGGAAAAATGACTTCATCAACAAAAGTAGATAGGAAAAGGGCAATGGTAAGAGCAATCAGCAACAGCAACAGCAACAGCCGCCGCATTACGCATACGCCGCGTGTACCATACATAAATCACGCGCAATTTTTTAATGAACAAACCGGCTGAACGTGACTTTTAATAGACGTGAAACGATTTAACAATTGAATTCCATTTAAAGATCATTATGATAATGAATTGGCATTGATAAGAAAAGAGTGAAACCGCAGAGAGAAAAAGAGAGAGAGCGAGAAAGAATAAGACAGACAAGGCCCAAACAATGGTAAATACCATAAAAATTCAATTAGAAAATGCCGCGTTATGTAAGGACATGTAACGCCCGTCTCAAGGTAGCATCGCTATAGCTATGGATGTGCCTCGTTTCGCTTGGCAAATCAATTCATTTCGCATTTTATTGGTTTTTCAAGCACATACATAAATAAACGCTGAAGTTTCTGTCGAGGTGCACAGGCTGCAGCTACAACTAAAGCTGCACGGGCCCAGCCCAGGTGCAAACATATACACACACTAGTTGCCTATATATGTATGTCTCTGTCTCTCTCTCTCTCTCTCTCTCTGTGTGTGTGTGCGTGTATGTGTGTATAACCCTGACTATTAGGTTGTCGAGCAAAATATTTAGGTCAATTCATCCAGCCGCAAAAAGTAAGAGCCTTGAATGCAAACAACCTTCCATTGCAGTTGTGAGGCTTCTAGGTGTGCTTAGATAATGGCACTCCTTGTTACCATTGCTGGATATACTGATTTTAGATATATATCTCTTTACTAAGCATATATACATATATGTATAGAGAAACTAACTTAAAGGTTTTTAAATAAACCTTAAGATAATCATATAAATGATAGAATCTATGGTCATAAAATGTAACAAGGATGTGGCGCAACAAGCAAAAGTGTCAAATGTGTTGCCTCTTGCTACTCCACTGCTTTTGTTCTTAGGACTCTAAGCATAAAAGTCAACTGAGACCATAAAACAATTGTTGTTGTGTGTCACAGCTGTGGAAAATGTCTTTGGGGTTCAATTTAAATTACTTTTAAAAACCTTTTCACTAACTTGATGCAAGTGAATCGTTTGCTTTTAGGTTTTTCTCTTATGCTGTTTTTGTTTACAAGTCCGAAAAGGCAGTATTCAAACTTTCAATAATACCCCAAAGGCCGTAGCAATTTCATTGTATTTTTCTTGTTTTTATTTGTATTTATAGTTAGCTGTGTGTTATGCCTATGCATCTGAGTCTGTGTCTGCGTCTGGGTCTTGTACTGGTTCTGGGTCTGGGTCTGTGTGTCTTAGTCTGACGAAGACTTTTAAGCCATTGCTATGTCTGTGTTTGTGCGAGTGTGTTTGCCCACCACCCACAGTATGACCCACTAACAGCTGTACAACCCACAGTACCCTGCGCCTATGTTGAATTTGTGAAATTAGGTCAGTTCTGTGTCGATGATCCTTCAGGCCACCCCAAAATAGTAGCAACAAAAATAATGCCAACAAGCCACAAATTGAGAGTGGCGAGAGCCGCTGAAGAGACAGCGCGAGTGCGCACTGATACATACTTCAACAAACAACAACAAAACCACACACAGCCCAACACACAAACACACACATAATGCAGGCAACTCATTCATTTTTTTTTCCTTCTACTGTTAGGCGCTTGATTCGTTTTTTTCATTCGGTTCATTTCGTAGTAAATACACCCCATAGCTCATACCCTCGTAACCCCCATCGACCTCAACCCCTTAACCGTCTATACATTTATTCAACCCACCTTCACTCCCTGCTCCACCTTAACCTAATAGCTAGCAGCACTTCAGTGCAATGCTGTGTCTTCACTCTTCGTATAGCAACAACAAAAAACATTTCTAAGGTATCGCATTTAATTAGCAAATGTTGGTGCCTCCTCCGAGCCTATAGCATATAGCCTAAATGGGAGCAGTTGAACTGGTGTTGTGGTAGGGTTAAAGCTATAAGCTAGTACTGAGACTACCCTGACATGTCATGCATTGCAATCAACGTTTGATTTCTGAAGGCTTTTGATCATTTTTCGTGTTTTTTTATGCAAACGATTTGCATGCAACTTGCCATAGACAAAGGTCTAATTTTTTTTAAACATATGCACAAGTATTGGTTGAAAGTAATTCATGTGTATAGAGAGAAACATATATACATTCTTTATTATTATTATGAATAATAGAAGGCAATATAATAGTTTATTAAGATTAAGCCCTTTAGAATTATGCGTAACCTTGTTAATAGGGGACAAAGCTTAAGTTTAAGTGCTTTACATATCGTTGATTAGACTTGAAAGGACCCTTTTTAAATTACTTTAACAATACACACACATTACTCGAGGCTATAATTCTTAGATAATTAATAACAACAACAACAAGAAAAACAAAAACAAATCTATTCAAATATAATATAATATTGTAAGTAATAGCACAAGGTTTTCTCTCTATAGAATTTCTTGTGTAAGATGTTAAGCTAAAATGCAGAACTCTGCTTCAATTGTAACATTATTTTTATATGTTTATAACATGCAACATGGCTAAGTGACAACTGTTGTAGTTGTCGGATTACCGGATATACACAGATGAACAGATGAACTCATCATTGTTGAACCTGCTTCCTGTTGCTCTCGGACCCGGACTCGTATTATTATCATAGTTATAAAAAGTGATGTGAAATTTAAATGGACTCGAGCAGTCGGAGTTAGCATTACGAAATGGTAAACTTTCGGAAATAAGCATACAAGTAATGATAATGCTTAGATTATATATGTACATGTATATTTAGTATGTATATGAGAACGTTTAGTTTGCGCTTTCAGCATTTTCAAGATACTATTTATGATGCTATTAACATTAAGCTTTATACTTCTTGTCGACAAATTGCGTATACGCCACGTAATGTTGCCCCCTGCGTTAGCCAAGAGTCTCGATTAATTGCAAAACATTAATCCAGCTAATATGCGTTGCAAACAAGCAAAGCAAAATAAGAAACATGCCACGCAATAATGTTAATGAGTAACCATATAAATCTCCGTCTTACTACTAAGCAGTACAAATCTACTCGTAATTACATACAAAATCAGTTAAGAAGAATGAATTGAATGAAATCTTTAACTCAAACTGTGATTGTTGTTAACCCACAATCTATGCTGTATTTTTATTATATAAGAAATAAGATATAGAAAGTAAATAATAGCATAGTTAATTGGTATATCCTTACAGTAAGTTTCTATCTTCAAATCCCTTTCAAGGAATGATATGTAAATTGCAAAGCTTAAGGATTCAGAATTTAGCTACGTTTTGCATGTGGCATAAACCCAGTGCATGTGGGTAGCTGCACCCATAAAATGGGTTATAAAAAGGTAACAAAATATGTGTAAATGCTTTTAACATTCAAATCGATAAAGCTGTATATCTGTCTGGTAAAGGCATTGAATTTGCATTTGGCCACATTGAATCAACTTTTGTTGGTCATTACCAGTATTGTTTTATTTAATATATATTTCATATGTTATATACAAACCCGATATATACTTACGCACAAAGATGTTGCCGATAAGCGTGGCTGGTAGACAGAAGACAATTACCAGGATGTCAGCAATGGCCAGGTTGACAATGAAGTAGTTGGTAACGGTGCGCATACGTGGTGCACGTAAGACAACAGCAATTACAAAGCTATTGCCAATGAGACCCACGAGAAATACAACAATATAGGCAACACAATAGACAATGGACATGGTCAGTGAATGACGATAGAGTGGATCGAAACCAAAGTCTACAGTTCCATCAAGTTGCTCCCAGCGCAAAATGCTGTCATTGTAGGATTTGGTAGCAGCTACAGCTGAAATCAGATTCGTTGTTGCCGGTGACATATTTAACAAGTTGGCATAGTAAGTGGATGATGTGGCATCTGCAACAACTGCACTTGGCATTGCAACTGCTACTGCCTGCTGTGTAGATGCTAATGCCAATTGGGAAGATATTGTCGTTGTTGTACCGGCAATGCTTGAGAGCATAGAGCTGGCAGCTGGCGCCACTGTAGCTGTTGCCGTGGTCAAGACGGTACCCAAAAGTGTCTCCGTAATGGCACCGTTATTCAATTTAATAGCACTTGATGTACTTGAGAAAATGCCGTTACTGGAAATATTGTTGTCAATGTTGCTGCTGCTGCTGCTGCTGCTGCTACTGAAAGTGCTACTGCCGCTGCTGCTGGTGCTGCTCTTCCTGTTGTTGTTACTATTGAAATTCAAGAGTTTCTCCAAATCGACGAAATTATGCGTGAAATTATTAGAGGTCCCCTCAGTGTGGGCGGCATCCTTAAACAATTCAATTGGCTCAGCCATGGGCCAGGGCCTGCCTGGGAATGCTGCTGCTGCTGTTGGCATTATGTCTGTAGCAATTGCTGTTGCTGTGCTCTTAATATTGGTGGTTTTGGTAACTGTTGTAGTTGTTGCTGTTGCTGATGTTGCTGCTGTTGCTGCTGAAGCTGATGCTGATGCTGTTGTAGCTGTTGTCGTCGGCATGTCGCCACTTGCGTGGCTTCTATGTTTACGCTTGTGAATCCTCCCGCTGCCAGCCATCATCAGCTTACTGACTTGATAAATCTGGACAATATCTATGGCGCCCTTGATTGGTGTCTGGTAATCTATTAACTTATAAAATAGTTGCTGCTTTGTGTTGCTGTTGCTGTTGGTATTACTGTATTGGGTCGTTTCTTTTTCTTATTTTATTATTATTATTTTTATTTTTATTATTTTATTTTCTCTTTTACAAAAAGTCTATAAAATTGGCGTCGCTTGGCATATATATTTAAAAATATTACTTCGAGTTGAAATTGGATTTGGAATTGTTGTTAGAGTTGGGTATACGAGGATATGTAGTTATTTTCGTGGCTGTTGAAAAAAATATTCAATTAACTATACATGTATGTATGTATGGATGCATGTATCTATGTGTATGTCTCTGTGTAAATGTATGGGTTTATTTTTTTGTTGCACAACACTTCTGCAATTTAATCGCTTTGCCTCCCCAAACCAAGGTTAATATTCATTTTGAAAATATTTGTTACTACACGAATAGAAGGAACATTTTGGTGCCGCCGCTGTCGTTTAGTCGCGTTGGTTGTTCGGTTGTTCGGTTGTCGGGTTGACATTAGTCCTTGAGATTGGACATTACGAAAAACTCTGCGAAAATCCAAGGACTTATGTGCATATTTTAGATAAGGCCAACACTGTTCGTCTGTCCAGGACACATGGTTAGCATGAATAACATTGAACGCTCCCAAAAACATGCCGAACTAAAGAATTTGGAAGGTTACAAATTGGATGCTGTTGTTATTGGTGTTGTTGTAGTTAAACCAACCGCTTGGCTCAGGGACAGGGACATGGTCATACATATAGTTTGATTCGTAGCTTTAGTATAGCATTCGTGTATCCTTTATAGAGCATTTAACACATACAACACATGCGCAGCATGACTATTATTAACTAATTGAATTGACATTATAGTTATTGTACGTTTTGACACAAAACGCAGCTTGCACTTTGACCTCAAGCAAGTCAAAAACGAACGAATGCTCGAAACAACTCAATGAAGAAAAATGAAAATTCCATTAAGAACAACTGCCAAAAGCACGAATCAACACTTCAAAGGGAGTGACCAAAAAAAAAAGCAACATATTATTATTATTATTTTTTTATTTTTTTATTCTATATATGTATATATATATATATATATGTTTTTTGTGTTCATTTTAGGAGTGCCAATCGTTGGCCCCAGAGAATCGAACAGACCAACGACAAAAGACCCATTAAAAAAAATTTCGCATACTCATACGAAATGGCAAATAAAGTTAAAAGAAATGTTCGAAGATCTGTTAAAGCGTGATAGTGCTTCAAAATTAATTGTCCTTACACGCTCTGTGCAATATCAACTTAGCATCCTGGTCCTGTATAAGATACTAATGGCAAACACAATAACAAAAATTGCTTAGCAAATCGTTAGCAGGCAATGAGGCCAGGACAAACTAATTAAGTTCCTTTGGGTCATTTCGTTTAGAAAGTGCATAACATTCTAAGTGTTGAAAGCAACTTTAACCCACACATTTATACACCTACACGCACGCACGAATGCTTGCAACTCCTACACACAGACTCCCACACACACATACACAGTACACACAGAACACCTACACAATCACAATTTTGTACACTACGCGTGGTCGTTGTTTCCGTGTTATTGGTGCCAAGCGTTTGGTCACCTTTTGGGTGTTTTGGCCTTGCGCCCGGCTAGCCACGCGTTGTGTACGATTTCGTGTCAGAAGGAGCACTGCTGCAAGTGCTGCATGAACAGTCTGCTTTTGAGGTTCTACACTATGGCTATCTGACACGACAGACACACGATAAGAATACCCGAAGCAATACGAGTACGAAATGTAGGTCCTTGTTACCAAACCGCGCACCCGCCGTCAGTGTTCCAAACACCATTCGATGGCTTCGTATACACTCAAAATCCAGCCTGCTTGTGGGTGTGCGTTGGTTATAGTAATGCGAATAGGAGTGGGAGTGAAAGTTGGTGGTGAGACTTGTGATACTTGTGTGTGGTTGTATTCGCCTCATTCACTCGTCCTTGTCGCCCATGTACATTCGCTGAGCAATTGGGGAACGGTTGAGCTGAACTAAACGGCCCTCAAATGCATTGACTGAGTTATGCTACGTTTTTTTTTTTTTTTTTTGGTTTATTTGTAATTTATTTTCTTTTTTTACTTTTTATTTTTAGGCTCAAAACTGAAGGACGCCATTTGGCAATATACAAGGTTAAATTGTAAAATGTCAGGGAATATAGGAACAGACCCTGAGAGTAGCTGTAACCATTTTGTTTGCCAAACACTTGACTTAACTAGGCTCAAACCTACCCACACAGAATGTTTTCTCGTTTAGGTCTTCAATAAAAGAAGTTCATGTTGACTCCCGTTGTTCATAAACATGTTTATTATGCCATTTGTCAGTTTCCCCCTTTTTGACAGGTCTGTGGGAAAACAAGCGTGTGGGTGTGTGGGTGTTTTTGTGGGCCTATTTGTGGCTTCCTGAATGTGTCTTTTTGTGTTTATATATGTGTATGTGTTTGCGTATTCTTTTCTATGCTATTGTTGCACTGCCGCAGGAAGCAAAACATAAGAAAAAAATAAAAAGAGAAACAAAACAAAAGCAACAATCAAAGATGCCTCCATCTTGCATGATACACACGGGCGCCTACGGCATATACGCAATTTCCCGTGCTCATTCCGTTATTGTTGATGCTCCTTTTGTTGTTATTGTTTGTGCTTCCAATTGCCTTCAAATGTTTACTTAAGTCTTTGAATTCTGCTAGACTTTATGCTGATGGCTTCTGATGACTTCCTTCCAATGGGACTCATTGTTATTGCTTCTTTTCCTCAAAGTTATGTCCTGCAATCTTAGTGCTTTTTCCGCTTTGAATTCTGTTAAAACATCTGCTTGAAGCTAGTTAAACAATTAAAAACGCTTCTCGACAATAAAACCCAACCTTTGACCTTTTTAAGTATACTTCTCGTTCCCATTTTAATGACACTTTTTAAGTTTCATTTGTTCATCTATTCATTACGTTCATATTTAACACGCTCAAACAATCGCATACTCATCCATTCGCTCGACCAACCATCACTCACATGACACTCAATTTTCCACTCAATGAGAGTGAGAGTTCACTCCTTTGTACGGAAATACCCACCCCGCAATATTCATTGAGCATAGGATGCGCGCGCGCTGACAACAGCTGGTATTTCTTCAGAGCCAGCCAAAGGTTCAAAAACCTTGTGCCTGCTTCAACGCACACTCACACAAACACACAATCATGGTGGTGCCTTTTACACTGAAAAATATTGTCCAGCTACTTATATTAACGAACTATATAAATGTTTATTTAGTAATTTAAATTTATTAAATTTTTGTTTTTTAATATTTTTAACAAAATAAGTAAGCACCATATTATTTAACTTTATATATACCATTGTATTAAAAAATTTTCTTTTTTAAAAAATAAAAAATGTGTAGAGCCTGATGTCGAACTCCAATGCAAGTTCGAAATATTGTTTCTAAAATAATTTGTGTTTTATTTGAACAAATAAACAATTGACCTCAAGCCTATAAACTTAATAATCTTAAAATTTAAATTTATTATAAATATGGCTTAATTAATTTTGAGGGCACAATTGTAACCAACATTTTTAATTTACAATTGAAATCAATTTTTAATTACTTAACTGATTTGTTCGCATGAAAGTAACTTTATAAATTCTCTAACGAAATTTTTCGAGTTTTTATTTAGAGAAAAATATTAAAACTTTTCACTTAAATTAGCCCTTATTCTGCCATAATTTGTCCGATTTTATAAGAATATAGTTTTTAAGAGTCCTGGGATTTAGTCCTGTCGAATTCAATTTGTTTAATTCAAATCTGAGTCATTGTAAATTTTTAAAATTTTTGCAGTTTAAAGATTCAGTATATACCGGTTATATGCAAAACCTATAATGCAGAAAAAGTTTTGCATATATTCGATATTTCCTTTTAAGCAATCATGTGTTATATGAAAACACGTATGTATTTAAATGATTATTATAAAATAAACCACAGGTTTAAGTTTACTTAAATTTATATTTTAAGCTGTTCGTCAGCTATAAGTAAAAATAAAAAAACAGAATATTAAACAAAATGTAATAAAATCAGATAAAAATTTTAATATTGTTGTCGAACAGCTTATAATTTGTTTAAAACCGATGAAATTTATATGAACTGATTCCAAATGAACGATCTTTTATTTGTTTATACACAATATGTTCTTATAAGCTGTGCATCTTGTAACCGATTTAAAACAGTTGCATATAACAGACAACAATATTAAAATTTTTATCTGATTTTATTACATTTTGTTTAATATTCTGTTTTACTTATAGCTGACGAACAGCTTAAAATATAAATTTAAGTAAACTTAAACCTGTGGTTTATTTTATAATAATCATTTAAATACATACGTGTTTGCATATAACTTATGATTGTTTAAAAGAAAATATCGAATATATGCAAAACTTTTTGTGCATTATAGGTTTTGCATATAACCGGTATATACTGAATCTTTAAACTGCAAAAATTTTAAAAATTTACAATGACTCAGATTTGAATTAAACAAATTGAATTCGACAGACTAATCCAGGACTCTTAAAACTATATTCTTATAAAATCGGACAAATATATTGAGAATAAGGGCTAATTTAAGTGGAAAGTTTTAATATTTTTCTCTAAATAAAAACTCGAAAAATTTCGTTAGAGAATTTATAAAGTTACTTTCATGCGAACAAATCAGTTAAGTAATTAAAAATTGATTTCAATTGTAAATTAAAAATGTTGGTTACAATTGTGCCCTCAAAATTAATTAAGCCATATTTATAATAAATTTAAATTTTAAGATTATTAAGTTTATAGGCTTGAGGTCAATTGTTTATTTGTTCAAATAAAACACAAATTATTTTAGAAACAATATTTCGAACTTGCATTGGAGTTCGACATCAGGCTCTACACATTTTTTATTTTTTAAAAAAGAAAATTTTTTAATACAATGGTATATATAAAGTTAAATAATATGGTGCTTACTTATTTTGTTAAAAATATTAAAAAACAAAAATTTAATAAATTTAAATTACTAAATAAACATTTATATAGTTCGTTAATATAAGTAGCTGGACAATATTTTTCAGTGTAAAAGGCACCACCATGATTGTGTGTTTGTGTGAGTGTGCGTTGAAGCAGGCACAAGGTTTTTGAACCTTTGGCTGGCTCTGAAGAAATACCAGCTGTTGTCAGCGCGCGCGCATCCTATGCTCAATGAATATTGCGGGGTGGGTATTTCCGTACAAAGGAGTGAACTCTCACTCTCATTGAGTGGAAAATTGAGTGTCATGTGAGTGATGGTTGGTCGAGCGAATGGATGAGTATGCGATTGTTTGAGCGTGTTAAATATGAACGTAATGAATAGATGAACAAATGAAACTTAAAAAGTGTCATTAAAATGGGAACGAGAAGTATACTTAAAAAGGTCAAAGGTTGGGTTTTATTGTCGAGAAGCGTTTTTAATTGTTTAACTAGCTTCAAGCAGATGTTTTAACAGAATTCAAAGCGGAAAAAGCACTAAGATTGCAGGACATAAGGAAAAGAAGCAATAACAAAAAGACAAAAACAAAAAAAACAAACAATAACAACAAAAGGAGCATCAACAATAACGGAATGAGCACGGGAAATTGCGTATATGCCGTAGGCGCCCGTGTGTATCATGCAAGATGGAGGCATCTTTGATTGTTGCTTTTGTTTTGTTTCTCTTTTTATTTTTTTCTTATGTTTTGCTTCCTGCGGCAGTGCAACAATAGCATAGAAAAGAATACGCAAACACATACACATATATAAACACAAAAAGACACATTCAGGAAGCCACAAATAGGCCCACAAAAACACCCACACACCCACACGCTTGTTTTCCCACAGACCTGTCAAAAAGGGGGAAACTGACAAATGGCATAATAAACGTGTTTATGAACAACGGGAGTCAACATGAACTTCTTTTATTGAAGACCTAAACGAGAAAACATTCTGTGTGGGTAGGTTTGAGCCTAGTTAAGTCAAGTGTTTGGCAAACAAAATGGTTACAGCTACTCTCAGGCTCTGTTCCTATATTCCCTGACATTTTACAATTTAACCTTGTATATTGCCAAATGGCGTCCTTCAGTTTTGAGCCTAAAAATAAAAAGTAAAAAAAGAAAATAAATTACAAATAAACCAAAAAAAAAAAAAAAAAACGTAGCATAACTCAGTCAATGCATTTGAGGGCCGTTTAGTTCAGCTCAACCGTTCCCCAATTGCTCAGCGAATGTACATGGGCGACAAGGACGAGTGAATGAGGCGAATACAACCACACACAAGTATCACAAGTCTCACCACCAACTTTCACTCCCACTCCTATTCGCATTACTATAACCAACGCACACCCACAAGCAGGCTGGATTTTGAGTGTATACGAAGCCATCGAATGGTGTTTGGAACACTGACGGCGGGTGCGCGGTTTGGTAACAAGGACCTACATTTCGTACTCGTATTGCTTCGGGTATTCTTATCGTGTGTCTGTCGTGTCAGATAGCCATAGTGTAGAACCTCAAAAGCAGACTGTTCATGCAGCACTTGCAGCAGTGCTCCTTCTGACACGAAATCGTACACAACGCGTGGCTAGCCGGGCGCAAGGCCAAAACACCCAAAAGGTGACCAAACGCTTGGCACCAATAACACGGAAACAACGACCACGCGTAGTGTACAAAATTGTGATTGTGTAGGTGTTCTGTGTGTACTGTGTATGTGTGTGTGGGAGTCTGTGTGTAGGAGTTGCAAGCATTCGTGCGTGCGTGTAGGTGTATAAATGTGTGGGTTAAAGTTGCTTTCAACACTTAGAATGTTATGCACTTTCTAAACGAAATGACCCAAAGGAACTTAATTAGTTTGTCCTGGCCTCATTGCCTGCTAACGATTTGCTAAGCAATTTTTGTTATTGTGTTTGCCATTAGTATCTTATACAGGACCAGGATGCTAAGTTGATATTGCACAGAGCGTGTAAGGACAATTAATTTTGAAGCACTATCACGCTTTAACAGATCTTCGAACATTTCTTTTAAGTTTATTTGCCATTTCGTATGAGTATGCGAAATTTTTTTTAATGGGTCTTTTGTCGTTGGTCTGTTCGATTCTCTGGGGCCAACGATTGGCACTCCTAAAATGAACACAAAAAACATATATATATATATATATACATATATAGAATAAAAAAATAAAAAAATAATAATAATAATATGTTGCTTTTTTTTTTGGTCACTCCCTTTGAAGTGTTGATTCGTGCTTTTGGCAGTTGTTCTTAATGGAATTTTCATTTTTCTTCATTGAGTTGTTTCGAGCATTCGTTCGTTTTTGACTTGCTTGAGGTCAAAGTGCAAGCTGCGTTTTGTGTCAAAACGTACAATAACTATAATGTCAATTCAATTAGTTAATAATAGTCATGCTGCGCATGTGTTGTATGTGTTAAATGCTCTATAAAGGATACACGAATGCTATACTAAAGCTACGAATCAAACTATATGTATGACCATGTCCCTGTCCCTGAGCCAAGCGGTTGGTTTAACTACAACAACACCAATAACAACAGCATCCAATTTGTAACCTTCCAAATTCTTTAGTTCGGCATGTTTTTGGGAGCGTTCAATGTTATTCATGCTAACCATGTGTCCTGGACAGACGAACAGTGTTGGCCTTATCTAAAATATGCACATAAGTCCTTGGATTTTCGCAGAGTTTTTCGTAATGTCCAATCTCAAGGACTAATGTCAACCCGACAACCGAACAACCGAACAACCAACGCGACTAAACGACAGCGGCGGCACCAAAATGTTCCTTCTATTCGTGTAGTAACAAATATTTTCAAAATGAATATTAACCTTGGTTTGGGGAGGCAAAGCGATTAAATTGCAGAAGTGTTGTGCAACAAAAAATTAAACCCATACATTTACACAGAGACATACACATAGATACATGCATCCATACATAAATACATGTATAGTTAATTGAATTTTTTTTTCAACAGCCACGAAAATAACTACATATCCTCGTATACCCAACTCTAACAACAATTCCAAATCAAATTTCAACTCGAAGTAATATTTTTAAATATATATGCCAAGCGACGCCAATTTTATAGACTTTTTGTAAAAGAGAAAATAAAATAATAAAAATAAAAATAATAATAATAAAATAAGAAAAAGAAACGACGCAACACAGTAATACCAACAGCAACAGCAACACAAAGCAGCAACTATTTTATAAGTTAATAGATTACCAGACACCAATCAAGGGCGCCATAGATATTGTCCAGATTTATCAAGTCAGTAAGCTGATGATGGCTGGCAGCGGGAGGATTCACAAGCGTAAACATAGAAGCCACGCAAGTGGCGACATGCCGACGACAACAGCTACAACAGCATCAGCATCAGCTTCAGCAGCAACAGCAGCAACATCAGCAACAGCAACAACTACAACAGTTACCAAAACCACCAATATTAAGAGCACAGCAACAGCAATTGCTACAGACATAATGCCAACAGCAGCAGCAGCATTCCCAGGCAGGCCCTGGCCCATGGCTGAGCCAATTGAATTGTTTAAGGATGCCGCCCACACTGAGGGGACCTCTAATAATTTCACGCATAATTTCGTCGATTTGGAGAAACTCTTGAATTTCAATAGTAACAACAACAGGAAGAGCAGCACCAGCAGCAGCGGCAGTAGCAGTTTCAGTAGCAGCAGCAGCAGCAACATTGACAACAATATTTCCAGCAACGGCATTTTCTCAAGTACATCAAGTGCTATTAAATTGAATAACGGTGCCATTACGGAGACACTTTTGGGTACCGTCTTGACCACGGCAACAGCTACAGTGGCGCCAGCTGCCAGCTCTATGCTCTCAAGCATTGCCGGTACAACAACGACAATATCTTCCCAATTGGCATTAGCATCTACACAGCAGGCAGTAGCAGTTGCAATGCCAAGTGCAGTTGTTGCAGATGCCACATCATCCACTTACTATGCCAACTTGTTAAATATGTCACCGGCAACAACGAATCTGATTTCAGCTGTAGCTGCTACCAAATCCTACAATGACAGCATTTTGCGCTGGGAGCAACTTGATGGAACTGTAGACTTTGGTTTCGATCCACTCTATCGTCATTCACTGACCATGTCCATTGTCTATTGTGTTGCCTATATTGTTGTATTTCTCGTGGGTCTCATTGGCAATAGCTTTGTAATTGCTGTTGTCTTACGTGCACCACGTATGCGCACCGTTACCAACTACTTCATTGTCAACCTGGCCATTGCTGACATCCTGGTAATTGTCTTCTGTCTACCAGCCACGCTTATCGGCAACATCTTTGTGCGTAAGTATATATCGGGTTTGTATATAACATATGAAATATATATTAAATAAAACAATACTGGTAATGACCAACAAAAGTTGATTCAATGTGGCCAAATGCAAATTCAATGCCTTTACCAGACAGATATACAGCTTTATCGATTTGAATGTTAAAAGCATTTACACATATTTTGTTACCTTTTTATAACCCATTTTATGGGTGCAGCTACCCACATGCACTGGGTTTATGCCACATGCAAAACGTAGCTAAATTCTGAATCCTTAAGCTTTGCAATTTACATATCATTCCTTGAAAGGGATTTGAAGATAGAAACTTACTGTAAGGATATACCAATTAACTATGCTATTATTTACTTTCTATATCTTATTTCTTATATAATAAAAATACAGCATAGATTGTGGGTTAACAACAATCACAGTTTGAGTTAAAGATTTCATTCAATTCATTCTTCTTAACTGATTTTGTATGTAATTACGAGTAGATTTGTACTGCTTAGTAGTAAGACGGAGATTTATATGGTTACTCATTAACATTATTGCGTGGCATGTTTCTTATTTTGCTTTGCTTGTTTGCAACGCATATTAGCTGGATTAATGTTTTGCAATTAATCGAGACTCTTGGCTAACGCAGGGGGCAACATTACGTGGCGTATACGCAATTTGTCGACAAGAAGTATAAAGCTTAATGTTAATAGCATCATAAATAGTATCTTGAAAATGCTGAAAGCGCAAACTAAACGTTCTCATATACATACTAAATATACATGTACATATATAATCTAAGCATTATCATTACTTGTATGCTTATTTCCGAAAGTTTACCATTTCGTAATGCTAACTCCGACTGCTCGAGTCCATTTAAATTTCACATCACTTTTTATAACTATGATAATAATACGAGTCCGGGTCCGAGAGCAACAGGAAGCAGGTTCAACAATGATGAGTTCATCTGTTCATCTGTGTATATCCGGTAATCCGACAACTACAACAGTTGTCACTTAGCCATGTTGCATGTTATAAACATATAAAAATGATGTTACAATTGAAGCAGAGTTCTGCATTTTAGCTTAACATCTTACACAAGAAATTCTATAGAGAGAAAACCTTGTGCTATTACTTACAATATTATATTATATTTGAATAGATTTGTTTTTGTTTTTCTTGTTGTTGTTGTTGTTATTAATTATCTAAGAATTATAGCCTCGAGTAATGTGTGTGTATTGTTAAAGTAATTTAAAAAGGGTCCTTTCAAGTCTAATCAACGATATGTAAAGCACTTAAACTTAAGCTTTGTCCCCTATTAACAAGGTTACGCATAATTCTAAAGGGCTTAATCTTAATAAACTATTATATTGCCTTCTATTATTCATAATAATAATAAAGAATGTATATATGTTTCTCTCTATACACATGAATTACTTTCAACCAATACTTGTGCATATGTTTAAAAAAAATTAGACCTTTGTCTATGGCAAGTTGCATGCAAATCGTTTGCATAAAAAAACACGAAAAATGATCAAAAGCCTTCAGAAATCAAACGTTGATTGCAATGCATGACATGTCAGGGTAGTCTCAGTACTAGCTTATAGCTTTAACCCTACCACAACACCAGTTCAACTGCTCCCATTTAGGCTATATGCTATAGGCTCGGAGGAGGCACCAACATTTGCTAATTAAATGCGATACCTTAGAAATGTTTTTTGTTGTTGCTATACGAAGAGTGAAGACACAGCATTGCACTGAAGTGCTGCTAGCTATTAGGTTAAGGTGGAGCAGGGAGTGAAGGTGGGTTGAATAAATGTATAGACGGTTAAGGGGTTGAGGTCGATGGGGGTTACGAGGGTATGAGCTATGGGGTGTATTTACTACGAAATGAACCGAATGAAAAAAACGAATCAAGCGCCTAACAGTAGAAGGAAAAAAAATGAATGAGTTGCCTGCATTATGTGTGTGTTTGTGTGTTGGGCTGTGTGTGGTTTTGTTGTTGTTTGTTGAAGTATGTATCAGTGCGCACTCGCGCTGTCTCTTCAGCGGCTCTCGCCACTCTCAATTTGTGGCTTGTTGGCATTATTTTTGTTGCTACTATTTTGGGGTGGCCTGAAGGATCATCGACACAGAACTGACCTAATTTCACAAATTCAACATAGGCGCAGGGTACTGTGGGTTGTACAGCTGTTAGTGGGTCATACTGTGGGTGGTGGGCAAACACACTCGCACAAACACAGACATAGCAATGGCTTAAAAGTCTTCGTCAGACTAAGACACACAGACCCAGACCCAGAACCAGTACAAGACCCAGACGCAGACACAGACTCAGATGCATAGGCATAACACACAGCTAACTATAAATACAAATAAAAACAAGAAAAATACAATGAAATTGCTACGGCCTTTGGGGTATTATTGAAAGTTTGAATACTGCCTTTTCGGACTTGTAAACAAAAACAGCATAAGAGAAAAACCTAAAAGCAAACGATTCACTTGCATCAAGTTAGTGAAAAGGTTTTTAAAAGTAATTTAAATTGAACCCCAAAGACATTTTCCACAGCTGTGACACACAACAACAATTGTTTTATGGTCTCAGTTGACTTTTATGCTTAGAGTCCTAAGAACAAAAGCAGTGGAGTAGCAAGAGGCAACACATTTGACACTTTTGCTTGTTGCGCCACATCCTTGTTACATTTTATGACCATAGATTCTATCATTTATATGATTATCTTAAGGTTTATTTAAAAACCTTTAAGTTAGTTTCTCTATACATATATGTATATATGCTTAGTAAAGAGATATATATCTAAAATCAGTATATCCAGCAATGGTAACAAGGAGTGCCATTATCTAAGCACACCTAGAAGCCTCACAACTGCAATGGAAGGTTGTTTGCATTCAAGGCTCTTACTTTTTGCGGCTGGATGAATTGACCTAAATATTTTGCTCGACAACCTAATAGTCAGGGTTATACACACATACACGCACACACACACAGAGAGAGAGAGAGAGAGAGAGACAGAGACATACATATATAGGCAACTAGTGTGTGTATATGTTTGCACCTGGGCTGGGCCCGTGCAGCTTTAGTTGTAGCTGCAGCCTGTGCACCTCGACAGAAACTTCAGCGTTTATTTATGTATGTGCTTGAAAAACCAATAAAATGCGAAATGAATTGATTTGCCAAGCGAAACGAGGCACATCCATAGCTATAGCGATGCTACCTTGAGACGGGCGTTACATGTCCTTACATAACGCGGCATTTTCTAATTGAATTTTTATGGTATTTACCATTGTTTGGGCCTTGTCTGTCTTATTCTTTCTCGCTCTCTCTCTTTTTCTCTCTGCGGTTTCACTCTTTTCTTATCAATGCCAATTCATTATCATAATGATCTTTAAATGGAATTCAATTGTTAAATCGTTTCACGTCTATTAAAAGTCACGTTCAGCCGGTTTGTTCATTAAAAAATTGCGCGTGATTTATGTATGGTACACGCGGCGTATGCGTAATGCGGCGGCTGTTGCTGTTGCTGATTGCTCTTACCATTGCCCTTTTCCTATCTACTTTTGTTGATGAAGTCATTTTTCCTTTACCGATTGCTTTTTAATTTAGTTACTACGTGCCGCTGGCTAAGTATGATCTTTTCTATCATACAACTTCATTCCTTTAAGCGCCTGATTGCTCCTGGGTAGTGGTCACGCCTGGATATTCAATTTAATATTCCCCAGCAATTGTAGTCAATAGCCACAGGACGTGATGCTAAAATGTTGATAAACATAACAATAACGCATTATTTATAAGTGTTATGCCTTTTCCTATTTCAACACAATTTTCACGCTTATTTCAATATCGAACCCTCATCTAACCAACGACAAAAACCACAATAAATACCAGAACGGATGTGTTCCGCCTGATTATTTCATTAAATTTATGTCCTTGCGCTCTCTCATGCCAGAGGCTGTCATGCCAGAGACCCACACAGCTTCTAACAGCAAAAAACAATACACCAACAGCTTGGCCAACAAAGCGACAAAGTTTTCGCGAACTTTGCATTGACTTTGGCCAAAGGAAAAGCAAAAAGCAAAGAACAAAATGTGAAGGGAAAAACTGAAATGTTTTGTTAGCCAAGAGTTGCTAACACAAGCAAATATGCTGCGCCACTCTATGGAATCTTTTTTAAGATTTATATTATGGTTTCTTTTAGGAATTCCAAAACCGTTAAAAAAAAAGGTTTCATTTCACAAGCATGCGATAGTTTATTGAATTAAATGCTGGCCTATTTTACATATTTATATATGTATTTGGATCGGGTTGTGTTCAGTTGTTTGACATTTAGCTGCAGGTCGAAGGACATCAAAAGTGAAGGCAATGCTGATAAGTTGTAAATATTGATTGAAATTATCTGTAGCAGGCGGCGAGGAAAGACAAAAAAGCAAAGTAACATAAAAAATTGAACAGAACAAAAAGGAAAATTTAAAGCCGCGAAGATGCTGAAGTTTTACCATAAGTTTTCCAGCGTAACGTATGAGTTTGTTTTGATTTCATCAAGAATTGTTGGCATATCCATTAAAAAGTTAAGAAGTGCTTTATATACCATATATACAGATATATATATATATATATATATATAGCAATATGGCTAATTCGATCGACTTTATCTTGTCAATTGGTTTGCTTTGATTGGGTTCAACGTCGAGTCTGTAGCACAAACAAAATTCATTTCAAATGAATAGGTTAAAAGTTTCGAGTCTGTACAAAAAAAAACTTTCTCAACGGTTCATACACATATCAAAGTTATCAGTATACCCAATGAAATAAATGGAAAAATATTAATAGCTTTGGATATATCATTCTATTTCAGTCTATTGCACTTGCAGCTTCTTCAGCAACTAAAGAAAAAGAAAAAAATTCTAAAAGAAATCAACAAAATATTTGTTTAAGCTGTCCAAGTCTATTAAATGTCCAGTGCTCATGTGTTGTCCATTCGCCTGCTGAGTATGTTGCTCTTTTGGACCTAACACACACACTCACACGCACATACACAAAAAAACAGAGAGTAAAATGAAAAAAAAAGGTTCACAGATCCCACAAAGTAGAAATAATATTTAGATTTTTATGTAGCAAATCACATTAAATTTAGCTTTTATTTGACTGGTTCCTTTGGTTGCACGGTGCGTATGCATAATAAAATGCGAGAACAAATCGAGATAAGAATTTGTGTACGAGACAGGAAATTAGCTATAATCATATATACTTAAAGACTACACCACACACACACACACACACACACACACACATACTGCATGCAACCACAAGTCATCTGGGACATTGAACCTCACGTGGTGCTAATGATGATATAGCTGTTATTATTATTAGTACCTTTTAATTGCCATTCGATATATCATGGCAAAAAGGCTTTGGCTGTGACTTTGACGCACTTTGACTGTCATCAACCTAGACAAAGTTTGTGGCAAGACGTTTGCCTAGGCACGCCCACAGCCCAACGCCTGCAAAGACCTGACCGTGTATGTGTTTTACAGCCTTTTGTGTCTGAGTGAGTTATTTTTGCTTCTAGCATAAAATAATTCATAATATACAAAAATTTCTTCAATTTCTTAGAGATGGTCGCGTGACACGCATAAAAAGAAAACGATTAAAAATTGTTGCGATTGAGAAAATATATAAATTTTGTCAATTGAAGTTGAAGCAACTACCGAAACTATATAAAACTTTTGCTACTAAAACATATCGTGTCACGATAGCAAAATGAAATTTATCACGTGACCATCTCTAGCAAATACAACAGCCAACAGGCTATTGGCTGTGAAGCTGTAGACATACTCGTTGTTAGAGCAAATCGAGTCTTCCATCTTCCATCAAATAGAATAAAGGGAATACAAATTAACTTGGCCAGCTGCGGGCTGCAGGCAAACAATGACTGGATGGATGGTTTCGCTTGGCAAGCCAAGCTCCTGCCTGTACGCAATCTGAGACTTGTCACCAAATTATGAATGATATGCAGCACATAAATCTCAGTCAGCAAACAACGACGCCGACGATGTCGACGACGTGAACGTGAACCACATAAAATATAAAAAGTATGAGAGAATATTGAAGAAAGCATCGAACGTTAACCACAACTGCAAACACATTGCATAGACCATAGAGTCCTGAGCCAAGACTGAATCAGTATTAGGACCTGTATCAGTGCCATAGACATTGGATGACAATGACTTGACCGAAAGTTACTCAGCATAATTTTTAGCATTATTTATGTACAATATTTAACCGCTTACCCACACTTCTCTTCTCTCTCTATTTCATTCAATTCTTATTTAGCCTGGATGCTTGGTTGGTTGATGTGCAAATTTGTACCCTATATACAGGGTGTTTCGGTGGCCGCCTCAGTTTACAGCTTAATTGCTGTATCGCTAGACAGGTAAGTTGTCCAAAAAAAAAAAAAATATGGGAAACTAAGAACATCATTTGTATTTACGTGGCTATGAACTTTTATTGTGGTAACGGATTCTGGATAGGGGTTGGGTGTGGTTTGTGGTTGTGGGTGGGGGTTGTGGGTGCGAGTGTTGGTACTGGTATGGTATCGCTGAGGGGCCTAGAGGTTCTGGGATTTGAGCAACATCAATGGCTTCTAATGATGCACCACAAGAGCTGGGGCAGCATGATGCACAGGTACCAAAGGCACAATTGGCTTAACAGCATGAACAACCACAGGCTTGGCAATCACAGGATGGACGACCTTAACAGCAGCAGGATGATGCACCACATGTCTGTAGAGGATTATAATTTTATATTTATATAGTATAAGTGACTTTTGACATTATGAACCAAAATACAGTGCCAAACTTACGAGTGCACTGAATGTGCGCCATGATGTATTATCGGTGTATGCACCACTGCAGGATGCGCAGCTACCAAAGGTGTGTGCACCACAGGAGCAACTGCAACTATACCGGGATAAGCATATGCCTGACTGGCGGCAATGGCAACGAGTACGAACAGCTTATATATTGTGGCGATAGTGAATTAGGAAGAAACTTTTAGCTACGATTTATGGCCAAAGAGTTAATACTTACAACTTTGAACATTTTCTTAGCTGTTTGTTGGTTGTTTGTTGATTGTAGTTGAATGATTTGCGACTGTTGACAAATGCCACGTTGAGATTAGCTTTTATAGGAGCTAGCATTAGCTTGGGTAGCCAGTTGACCAGCTGACCGGATGACCGCTGTATTGCAGTTTATTATAAAAAGTGAACGCCTCATAGCCTCAATGCAAGCTGGCTAGGAAAACTGGTAACTGTTTGTGGCACAGGCGGCTGTCTCAAGATCAAGTTCATAGCTTGCCTTGTCCGGATTAGGTAATAGACAACGTTTTATAACTAGATGTATGTCTAGCATTTATATCAATTGCAATAAGCATACACACTACGCATATGTAGACTAGTTGTTACTTTGATTGCTATTTTTGCGCGTTTTTCATCTGTAGCACAAAATATGTCCAGTATTTTGCCTTGTGTTTCCTGCTCCATAAATAAAAAGAAAAAAAAAACAAAAACACAAATACAACAAAAAAGATATGACAAAAGATTTAATGATGCCAAAAAGGCACACACAAAGTCAGTAAATCCTGTGGCCACTTGATTTATCAAGTGCTCGTAAAACATTTTGACAACGTTTTGACGTGTGGCTGCTACCATTACATTCCAAGAAGAAAATAATAACAACTGTTAACAAGATAACAGCATATATACAACTTAAAGATATCCTGTAATCAATGCCAGAGCTTACAATAATGTTTAAGCTATACTTTCATATATGTACAGATATAAAGATATATATATATAGTGTTATAAGATAATGGAGTTACGTTTGAAGTTCAGACTGAAAAATTCTTTGATGTCTGCAGTAAAAAATTTTATTATACCCTTTTCATACTATATATACTTAGGGCTGCGTGGTATAACAAGGGATAATAAGAGACGCCGGTTTATGTGCGTGCTTCCATTTATATCAATTTCTCAGTGACAGCCTTGCAGGCAATCACCGGACTACAAAACTGAATCTTCTCTGTTCTCCGCCTAGCCGTTTGCCGTTTACTGTTGATGCTGCTGTTGCTGTTGTTGGTCATTATTCAGCGACATCGACATCAACAGCAAATGTCAGAAGCAGAATCTGTTGCTGGACACAGTCACACACAGACATATACACTGTATCCAGAGTTGGAGTAGTAGAATCATGACAGTATATTATTCGATCATTTGGTCACCCACACGGCTGTCAGCCTGTCATAGTATGCAACTTGAAAGGAAAAGAGTCTATTGTGCTGCCATTGGCGCCGTAGCTCACAACGCAACGCAACGCAACGCAACGCTATGTCCATTGGCTTTAGTTCATTGGATTATTTTTTTTGCTTTGTATTTTACGAGCAATCGTAAAGTGAATCGAAATTTAAGTTTTAGTATAGCGGAAAAAGATGTTCTTCTTATCACCAATGTCATTTTAATTAGTATACTCAGTTTTATGCATGAATACCACAAGGCAACTAAATTGTGTGTGTATGTGTGTGTGGGTGATACAATCTGAGATTATCATAGGACTCATCTACATAAAGACACACAGGAATATCTTTGTGGTTTTATGCCCATGACAATGGATGGCTTTCACTGGGGTTTTACTGTTAAACTTATACACCCCAAAAATGTTCAAATGTCAACAGTGCGTATGAGTACTCTTGCTACAAGAATGCTTTTAGAGTGTAGTATGGGGAATAAGGGTCGTATAGTGTAGCATCGTATGGGCCAATTATTAAATTTTTGTCGTTTTTGCTTTTTCTTTGAAATGTTTTTTTTTTTTGGGGTTTTTTGGTTTTTGTTGCTTTTGGTTTTATGTAAATAACTTTCTGGGGATATATTAAAGCTTAAGCGGTTAAGAGCCCCAATGTATAATATATATTGTCTGCTTCCGTTGATTATAATTTAGTAAAGAATATTTTGTATAGAATAAATTTCATGCAAGTTGCTTCATTGCACATGCCATTCGTTAGTTCTCATTGTTTTGGTAAAACTTAATTAAAGATATAAATGAATTATGAGCATATAGCTCTCTCTTTTGCTACCCACATAGAAAACTAAAAGTCCGAATACTATTTATATTTGGATGTACAAATTATGTTAATGCAATAGATTGGTTGTGTTTGTTAGTCTATAAATAAACATTATGACAATTTAATATTGGCTTTGGCTTTGAAAAAGTTGTTGGCTGGGTCCTAATGGAATTACCGTTGTGGTGTTATCAGCAAAAACGCTTGCCAAACAGACGACACAATGAAGGTTTATAAGCCACAGTGCAGAATTTGGAGCACGAGCCAGTCGGTTGGCCCCTAATTATATGGTATTGGTCTGTCACTGGCCGAAAGACCGAATCTTTGGTCTTGTTTTGTGGCTCGACTATTGTATGAGTATCCATAGTAAGTGGCACTAACACTAAGCTAAATGAAAAGCTGGGTATGAAGTACTTTTTCTATCCTTCTTGCCATCATTCTATCTATTAGACGTTTCTCTTATTCAAATTACGCATTATTATGGCAGGCTAAATAAAAAATTGAACTCCCTTAGTAATAGAGAGAGAAAAATGAGTATGAGATGTGAAGAGAGATGCTGTGAGACACCCACGTGTTGAGATTTGGAGTTCAATAGACTAGAGAGATTGGAAAGCAAGCAGTCAGCACAAAAAAGGCTTAAGGATGCCAGGCATCCTGCGTGTGCGAATTAATCAGCTAAGATATTTGCATGGCTTGACTCTAAAAGCGGTGTCGTCATCGTCATCGTCATCGTCATCTTTAACTCCAACTCTTGCTTCATGTAACAGTTGACTGTTGGCTGATGATTGCCATTATCCTTGACGAGCCATCGTTGTCACTGTATCAAGAGCACCAACAGCAACAGCAACAGCAACAACAACAGCAGCAGCTGTTAAAAATTCTTTGTTGGCACTTCTTACAGGTTCATTGCCATCTGGTGGCCGCTCAAGCAGATGACAAAGCGACGTGCACGCATCATGATAATAGGCATATGGGTAATCGCATTGGTGACAACAATACCATGGCTGCTATTTTTCGATCTTGTGCCTGCCGAAGAGGTCTTCTCCGATGCGTTGGTCTCCACCTATACACAGCCTCAGTTTTTATGTCAGGAAGTTTGGCCACCCGGCACCGATGGAAATTTGTACTTTCTATTGGCCAATTTGGTGGCCTGCTATTTGTTACCCATGTCCTTGATAACATTATGCTATGTGCTTATATGGATAAAGGTTTCAACACGCAGCATACCTGGTGAGCTATCCAAGGATGCCCAGATGGATCGTATGCAGCAGAAGAGCAAGGTTAAAGTTATCAAAATGCTTGTGGCTGTCGTCATTTTGTTTGTACTCTCCTGGTTGCCGCTCTACGTGATCTTTGCACGCATCAAATTCGGCTCAGACATTTCGCAGGAGGAATTCGAGATACTGAAGAAAGTTATGCCGCTGGCACAATGGCTTGGCTCATCCAATAGTTGCATAAATCCCATACTTTATTCCGTTAACAAAAAGTATCGACGTGGTTTTGCGGCTATCATCAAGTCACGTAGCTGCTGTGGAAGACTTAGGTTTGTGTTAATTTTAGTTTAAAAATAAGTATTCTATTGATTAACTTTTCTTACATTTTTCTGCTGCAGATACTATGATAATGTTGCCATTGCTTCCTCGACCACCAGTACGCGTAAGTCCTCACATTATCATCCCAATAGCTCCCGAAAGAGTCCAAGCAGTCCGGGCCTACGCAAAACTAATGCCGTCTCCTATATCTATGAGCACAACTCATTGCGTCGACACAATCTAATGATGAAACAGGACAGCAATGTATCTCAACAAATGCTACTCAAACAGGACTCACATGGCTCTCGCCAATTTCTTATTAAGCAAGAGAGTTCATGCAGCGATGCTTCCGGAACGCGACGTCTTCTATGCCAACAGGATAGTAATAGTAGCAAGATTTCGTTGTCAAAGCAGGATTCCATAGTGTCCTATATGGAATCGCGTAGATTAGCTTCAATGAGCGCACAGGATCGTTCAGTTGACTCTACAAGTCAGCTGCAAGCAGCATTAGTAATATTTCCAACGATTGTGATTGCCGAGCAAGCAGGAGCAGCTGCTTGATTAGTTGATAAACGGAATAAGTTGTGTCAACAAGAATCCAGCTTCATCTCTTTTTGTACATCATGTTCATAGCCATGATACGTCATCAGTTAAAGTCAAAACATGATCCGGCTCATATCCTTTGCATCAGTCAGTGGTCTGCTCCATAGCAATAACTCACGTCGATCACCAATATTGATTGAGTTGATTACAGTTTCAGAATACATCATGTCTCCATACTCAAGAAAAAAGATTTTCAGCTCAGCCATGTAAATGTGTCATGATGACTGTAGTCCTGGAGCTATAGACTAGAAATCCTACTGAAATTTTAAGAGCAATGAGGAATATCTATATAATAACTGATTATACATAGTGCAATGGCTGGAACAGACAGAACCAAGCATGAAACAATAAACACTTAGGCAATCAGCTCCAACAACTCAATGTCAACTCACTCTATCGAACCACTGTCAACAAATTGAACGGTACTGTTAAGGCTCCAACAGGGCGATAATAGCAGGAGGGGAATAAGATCAAAAGGAGGAGAAGAAGATGCGCCTGGATTGAAGAGCAGAAATCGGCAAATGCTCGAGTTCAAAAATCATTTGAATCGAGTTCATCAAAGTTGAGTCCAATGCTATATCTGTTGCATTGAGGGAGCTTCGTCGCGATGATTTCATTATGGGTGAGGGGGATGAGTCAATACTCCTGAGTATACTTAGTTAAGCACAACACATTAAGATACACGTAAGGCACATAATGAATGAAATTATCATTAGATGTTTTATAATGTTTGAATGGTTAGATACACATCACACAAACACTCACACATACATAATAATAACACTTAACATACATTCAAAATATTTGTGAACATAGTAAATTATAACGAATATCTTGATGAGACTCATGTATATTTCTACTTAACCATAGAACAACACTCAAATGTTTTGAAGGATTTGGCGACAAACCAAAAGCTTGAACTATGGAATGAAAAACAAAAAAAAGTGAAGTGAAACAAAAAAATAAAAAATTTATCAGGGAAATTTTTTTCACTGAGCAACAGCTTATCAACTGGTCAAGCTATAAATTTTTCGAGAAACAAAACAAAAAAAAAAAAACAAATCAAAGAAAATAAAACAATATAAATATGAATGAAAGTGGGTTGAAATGCAATAGACAGTGGGATTAAAAATTGATTTCAAAACCTGGAAAACAAAATAATTATACAACAACAATAAAGACAAGACACTGGATTTGGTGGATCTGCGAGGTGTCTAAGAAATGTACCGACTAATAAAAAATAGTAAAATTTTGTATGAAAATGTATCTACAGAAGACACATATAAATATATTTGTATTGATTTTGAAAATAAAGGATATCTCATCAAAATAAAATAATAATCAATTTTATTAAGTTTTATAAGTATAAAAATGTTAAATAACTAGAAATGAAAACAAAACCAATTGTGATAAAAATGTAAGGAATTAAAAAAGAGAAAGCATAATAACAGGATAGCAATATATATATATATATATATATATATGTATATATTTAAGTGAGACTAGTTGGAGATAGAATTGGAAAAAGGTCAGAAGGTAGTGTATAAAGTAATAAGCATCTTGAATTGACTGTGTAATCAGCTGAATAACTCGGTGGAAGCCAAGCAATAGAATTATGAAATTGAGTACACAGATGCAACATCAACCTGATACATAGAACAAAATCCGTAACAATGACACATGTATAAGGCAATTGTAGTACTATCTCGTACTAACAATATAAATAATAATGGGGAATAAACAAAGCTGTCCTAGCATTCGCACTAAAACGTATCACTAAAAAAAAAACAGAAATTAAAAACCAATAATCGAAACATAACTTGTTCTACAATAAGTTCTAAAAGCAACAGCAACAAAAAAAATATATATATATATATATAAACAAGGAAAATATTTATATATATATATTGAATACAACTTTATTTTATGTAAAACAAATGAAGCCTATATATATAAATAAATATATATATATACTAACTATATGTATAACTATGGTAACTACAAAATACTATACATATTGAGAACTATGCAATTTTATTGTTAGCCAAAATTTTATAAATGTCCGAGTGATGAATGTTATAAAACTATATATGTATATATATGTATATATATAACTTATATATATATATATATATATATATATGTTTATATTTATAAAAAGCTAAATACATAATTTAAACATATGGCAATAGGCGCCTGTATTTTTATTATTATTATTTTTTCTAAAGTTTTGGCACGCTTTTACAAAGCTACAGTATATATCTCAATATATTTATATATATTTATATATATATACATAAATTTATATTTTTAAAATGAATTTTGTTTAAACAATATACATTGCTTAATGCTTCAATTGAAACGCATAGCAAACAAATATCTGGCGTCAAGTAGCAACAGAGAACAAAAAACTAAGGAAATACATGAGAAAAATATCAATAATATATACCATAAATCAAATACATATATAGAGCTACATTTATGAATATATATATGTATAAAACGAATAACTAAACAAAGTTATATACTCATAATGCCTACACAACTTCAAGTTTATACATACAAACACATATGTATGTATGTGTGTAGCTACCTATAGAGACAGCCACACATAATTATTTTTTATTATAATTAAATAACTGACAATTCCATCGGTCAACTATATAGTATTTTATTCGCATTCGATGCGCATAATACAAATAAATATATATATATATATATGTGTATATATATGTGTATATATATATATATATATATGTGTGTATATATATATATATATATATATATTTATTTTAAAACATACTTGCTTAAAGTTAAACATTTAAGATTGGAAAATACATAAGTAATATTTATTAAATAAACGAAGCGAACTTTAAGTTTTAAAATTATTATTATTATTAATAATTATATTAGATACAAAAAAAAATTTAAAACGAAATATAAAATACATTTTGTTTGATTATATTGCCTGAAAAGAATATATGTATATAAATATATATACATATATATAAATATAAAAATTAAGAATTGAACACAATAATTCAGTAATATTGATTCAGTATCAATATATATATATATATATGTATATATATATATATATATATATAAATATATAAATATATATATATATATGAAACTTACATCACTGATACATACATATTACCAGAAATAAATGTAATAATTATACTAAAGTTAAACCTTTTTATTATTTTATATTTCAGTGAAATAATGTACTACACTTAGTGTATATAGATTTCTCCATCAAAATATATATATTAGAATTTAATACAATTTAAGACAAAGCTCAAAATCTTTCAATTGATTCGTTATATTTTTGTTTCATTGTGTAAAAGAAACTTGGTTACAGGCCTCCCCCTTCAATTCTATATAAAAACGGTATTGTTTAGTTAATGGTTTACCTCTCATTTGATAAGAACACCTATAGTTCTACAAAGTGCAACAATGTTCTAGAAATATTTTATATAACCCGTTTTAAACAGAGCCCATTATTTGTTTAGGATTTTTATATAAGACTTTATTGAAGGTTTAAAAGAATTAAAAAATAGGTTTAAAATTATTTTTTTAAATTCCAAATCGATAATTCAAATTTATTGCATGATCTCAACTCTAAATTCAATTCAATTCAATTCAATTGAATTCAATTCAATATAAACAATGACATTGTATTGTCAATAGGAAAGAATATATATTTCTTTAATCTTCGACGAACCTAGCTTTTGTAAATATC